>JAZFNS010023371.1:3182-15747 GCA_037127165.1 Alloteropsis angusta | reverse complement strand
GGCAGTTTTGTCCATCCAAGTAAAAACTGACATGTATTTGACGGTCCGGTCTAACAGAACTGACGGTAGTGTCAATTTGGGAAGGAAGGATGAAAATAGAGGCCAAATAAGGAACNGAAAAACTTTCGAGGGCCAAAAAAGGAAGAGTTGGTTTTAGCAGGGCCAAATAAGGAATTATCTCTACACATATTGACAGCGTCGCGTCACGAGCGCGCGCGCGCGGCTGCTTGAGCGATCAGAGACAATCCGAGCACACCCGGGCGCCCGTCCCGGCGTGATTGACCTCGCCGCCGGACGCTGGCTCGTCCATGCCGGCCCGTGACAGGCGGAGAAACGGGAAGAACTCTCCGCGGGAGAGGACAAGGGCAACTACTTTGCACAACCACGTGGCGCCCGCCGTACCCGTACGTGTGGCGGAACGGGCGGCACCTGCAGTTTGACGCTTCGTATGATCCTGATGAAGTGATGAGACTCAGAGAGTAGTGATGTTTGTAGCCTCGTAGGGTTTAGGGATTGGATTGGATTGAATTGAATCGTTAAATTATAAGTTCAAAAATTTCTTTGCTTTTGTATATATTCACTTTTTTTGTGTGTGCACGAATTGTGTTCATCCAGCATATGATGGGCCAGCTTTTTTTTTCAAGTCTTCCGGAGATTAAAGTTTATCGCAATAAAGGCGTAAAAGAAGGTGATGAAACAACAACAAAAAAAAAATTCTTATCTTACCCCCTTCGCATCTTGCACATGGCTATCCACTGGACCCTCACCATTTTTACAGCCAATTCTACACGGCTCTGCTTAACATTTTTATTGACCGAGAAACGATCACCACGCACCAGATCCCGCTACCATGCATGGCCAATGTCTTTGCCACATTTCTTCATCCTTTGTTCCTCAATGTATATTTACCCATACTGGAACATTTGATGTTTCAGATAAGACGAGGTCAATTTTTTTCTTGAATGCCATGGCAATTTATTTTTTTACTTTTACACCAATGTACAATACAAATTTCATATGTGCGGATGCAAAGTGCATTCACTATATCATGGACTTAGCGGATTATACAATGTATTTTATTTGAAATTATTTTTTTATCATAGGGAGTAGATAGATAGGTAAATGTATGAGAAAATTATGGCCATGTGAAATTATCACACCATATGCGTGACACCTGAGCGGCTATGCCATGTTGGCCGCTTCCATCTCCCAGATATCCTTGCCACCAGATCTATGCCCTCAATGTCCACCACGTTAAGCATCTCCAAGAGTATTTTTATATCTTTTCTAACTTACAGAAATAAATATTTCTGTTAAAAAAAACACTTTTCAATAGCCTCTTCAATTGGATATCCAAATATAGATTTCTTTTATTTTGGATTTCGCGCTAGCCAAAAATAGAGAGCGGATGACTCTCTAGACTGCGTACAATATGGTATATATAAACTGTTGGAGAGTATAAAGATATATAAAATGGTAATTACTTAAATGGCTCCAATAATGATTTAGAGATCCCTCTATCACAAAATAAATGTCGTTTTAGATTTTCTAGATACATTGTTATTACCATGTATCTAGACACTATGAATATCTAGATTCATAGCAAAATTAATATATCTAGAGAAGCTAAAACAATATTTACTTTGGGACAGAGAAGTAGATTTTAAAAAGGCTCTTAGAGATAAGCTTTGCTTTCACTACCGTTGGAGCAAACTCGTCGTAAAATAAGTTATGGCATGTCCACACCTTATTATGAACCAAAGGAAATAGAATTCAGTCATACCCATGCGTGATCTAGCAAGAAACTTGTGGGCTGATAAATATTTCTTCGTCCTCTTGCAAATAAAAGAAAATCAACTATCTTACAAAAGAATTTACTTTACAAAAATACATCCCTCCTTGTCCTTGAGCCCAATACCACCATCACCTTTGACCTCAAAGCCCCCCTCCCTCCCTTTGCCTTTTAAATTCCTTCTCTCGCCCAACGCGGCTGCGCACAAACCACCACAAACCACATACAACAAAGGCGAGCCGAGCTCAGCGTCGAGCGAGCGCGGCGAGAGAAGAGGAAGGAGGCCAAACACAGCCGCGCCACCCACCCACCCACCCGGAGCTCAGGGAACGCAGCAGCAGGAGCAGCTGCGCGCGGCAATGGGCAACAGCATCGGCGGCCGGCGCAAGGGCGCCAAGGTCATGCAGCTGGACGGCACGGCGTTCCGCGTCAAGCCGCCGGCGTTCGCGGGCACGGTGCTCCGCGACCACCCGGGGTTCCAGCTCCTCGAGTCCGAGGAGGTGAAGCTCCTGGGCGTCCGCGCCCGCCCGCTCGCGCACGACGCGCAGCTCCGCCCGGGCCGGCTCTACTTCCTCGTCGCGCTGCCCCGTCCCGCCGCGCCGCCGCGCCGCGCGTGGTCCGGCGCGCTCCACGTCGGCGCGCGGGAGCGGCTCGAGTCGCTCATGCTCACGCGCCGCTCCACCTCCGACCTCTCCCTCCCGGCCTCCGCCGCCACCACGGCGCCGCCGTCGCCGCTCTCCACGGCCTCCGAGGGCGGGCCCGTCCGCCTCCGGATGCGCCTGCCCAAGGCCCAGGTCGAGAAGCTCATGGCCGAGAGCCGCGACGGCGCCGAGGCCGCCGCCAGGATCATGCAGCTCTGCGCCGCCAACGCCGGCAGCGGCGCCGCCACGCCGGAGAGGGGGATACTGCGGACGCCCGAGCGCAGCCCGCGGTTCGTGCCCACGCCGGACTGGGGCGTCGGCGCCGGCGCCGGCGCGTTCGCGCAGACGCCGGAGCGGAGCCCGAGGTTCGCCGCGACGCCCGACTGGGGCACCGGGTTCATGATGCCGTCGGGCGCTGCGACGGCGCCGAGGACGCCGGAGAGGTGGCCCACGCTGCCCCGCACGCCGGAGTACGCTTCGCCGGACGTCAAGGGCAGCCGGAAAGAGGTAATGCACGGCACCGATCTCTCCCAGATTATTAATCGCACAATCATTCCTAGCTTAATTTCAATCTTCTCGCCATGCGTCCTAGCTGTTTGAATGTTGCACTTGCACATCTGTTTTTTAACTGACATCACCTTTTGCAAATATCTGTCATCTCGATTGATTCTCTGCACAAAACTGAAACTAGATCAACTGATTTGTTTTCCCACGTACCATCCTTGTGTGAAGCACGTGTTAAAGTTCTACTGCCTTTTGACCAGCAATTTCTTGGAGTATATACAAATTGCTAAACTGCACCATTGTAAAAGAAGGTTTACGTCGCACGATCAGACGGCTAAGAAGGTTTTTTATTATGTTGTCGAAAAATTTAATGGCTCACGTCGCACGATCAGACGGCTAAAAAGGTTTGGAACCAAGAGGAACCAAAATAAGAGGAACCAAAATAAGAGAAACCGATGCATACTAAAATGGTGGGCCATATGCACCGGGTGCATACTCAATTGGTGGGACCTGCACCGGGGAAGTTGAGGTGGGAAAAATGTCTTTCGTAGCCTCATTTATAAAAAGGAATAAAATACATACAAACTGGTAGGCTGCACCAAAATGGCAGAAGTGCATTTTTATATTAAAAATACTATCATAACTTTATATTAAAAATACAACCATTCCTAGCTTAATTTCTAGCTTCTCGCCATGCGTGCTTCCTTTCTGTTTGAACTTTGAAGGTTGCACAACTGTTGATTTTTTTTCTTTAACTGACATCACCTTTCGCAAATACTAGTATCTTGATTGATTCTCTGCACAAAACCGAAACTAGATCAACTGATTTTTTCCCGCGTACCATCCTTGTGTGAAGCACGTGTTAAAGTTCTACTGCCTTTTGACCAGCAATTTCTTGGAATATGTACCAAATTGGCAGGTCGCACCAAAATGGCAGAAGTACATTTTTTAAAATTAAAAATACTTTCATAATTTCAGTTACAAAATGATTAAAATACATACAAACTGGTAGGCTGCACCGAAATGGCAGAGGTGCATTTTTATATTAAAAATACTATCATAACTTCGTTTTGTAGAAAAAAGATTTAACAATCATATCAATAGCTGAAGTTATGTTAAAATTGTAGGGAACTCGAGAACAGCATTTTTTTTATATATAACAGACATTAAAACAGTAGTGGAAAAGTATTTTTGAGTTACTGGGTGGCAGTCAAATGGTACAGTTTGTCCTGAACATTGCGTGTAAATTCTCCAACTAGAAAATCGGATAATTGAGATGAAAGCGAGTGAGATCTGGGAGCATAACTTTGTCTGAAACCACTCCGATCCCTTACGTGTCCTCCCGGGCACCGATCTGGAGCTGAATGTTTTCGTTTCAGGACTGTGTCCAATACGCTATGCTAACCTAAGTACCACTAATGAGCAAGGGGGTCCATTCTATGTCACTGCCCGGGCCTACTACTGGATGACAAAGTTTCCAGATCATGCTTACACACAAGAAATCACTAACAATTTCTCACAGGAAATCCAAAAGGAATCGAACACCATTTTAGCTCCCTTTTGTGCTCAAATCCAAATGTGGTCTGTGTCGCCTTTTGCCGGGATTGGTTCAGAGTTTAGAATAGTCAGGTAAACTAACTAATCCTTATCCAGATCAATCAAATTGTAAACCCAAACCCTGCTTCTTGTGCTGGTAGATAACATTGGATAATTACTAGATTTCAGAAAAAGGGTCATTGTTGATGGGTTAGCTTTTCCAGCCCTTTTTCCATTGTGTTTGGGCAATACACAAGCTGTATGCATCAAAGCATATATCTTACGAAAGGAGAGGGAGGTGGTCACCACACGGACAAAAGCTTTCCGGGGAAACCTCACGGAAAAAAAGTGAAAAAGGCGAGGCCAGCCACCATGGATGCCGCTGCGAACTTGCGATCGCCGCGTGAGGGTGAAAAAAAGGTGAGGGGCGGCGCCGAGCACTCGAGCAATGTCTGAAGAAGTGAAGGGACACACAGCTTGATGCCGTTGCTGGCACGCCATGGAATGGATTTCATTTGCCGTCAGGTCCGGCGCCGCATTGTCGGTTGGGGCGGCGGCGGCAGGCGGCAGGCGGCGGCGGTTGGGGACGGGTACAATGACTGCAGAGGATTTTTCGAGATTTTGACTGGTCTTGAGAGTAAGCAGAATGAAGTTGCTTGTCACTCTCGTATAATCGAGTATTCGACTCGTATCGGTAGCTGAATTCTCTGTTTCAGTTTCTCACTTTCTCTCTGCGGGTTCTGGGTCGTAGTCGTAGTTGTAGACGTTAATCTGCAGCAGGATAGGATTTGGTCTTGCTGCTGAAGTTTCAAACAAGGTTTCTTTAGGCTATCGGTGTGGTCAGCAGATATTTCGCAGGACAAGTATATCGTCCTTGTTCCAGCTGAAAAATCTTCTTGCGTAAGGTTTCAGTAGCTTTTCTGAAGCCATCTCCCTCTACGATTTCCTGTAGAAACTGCACTTCTGTNAGTGTTTAGATTGGAAAGTTGGGGGTGAAAGTTGCTATTGGAAAACGTGTCATGTGAGNGGGGGGGGCACGTTTTTCAATGTGTAAGTTGTAGGTGAAAGTTGCCGAACTAAACAGGGTGCCACCCTGTTTAGTTCGGCAACTTTCACCTACAACTTACACATTGAAAGTGAAAGTGAAACTTGCTCCTGGTTAATCTGTCAGTGGTTATGAACTCATGTTTGGTTGGGATGTTCTTTCAGTCTTATCACATCACTGCAGCAATCTTAGAGATGGTGATACGCGTGAGCGTGTTCACTGTTCAAACCTCTTGAAGTAGCAAAGTCAGATTGGTAGGAGGTCAATGTGTGTTACGTAACCAAAGATTTTCGTAAGCTCCTCTTTGAACAGGAAGAAAAAAGAAAAAGAAATTCTGGAAATCTCCATTTCTCCTGTGGTGGCAGCACAAAACACGCCGTGAGAGCCAGGTCACTGGGGCTTCGATTAGAATTTACAAACAAACCCGGTCTGAGGAGGCGTTTCAGGGATCACAACAGTACAAGTTGATTATCCTGCAGCCATCAGTTCATCCTCCCCCGGCTGATCTTTTCAGTCCCTGTCAGTGATACAATGTTGCGCTCATTCACCACAGCCCGGTTTGTTCTTGGCAGCTAAAAAGTCAAGTTGATAATAACTTATGCAATTAAACTAGCTTAGTAAGCAGCAAGGTCGACCGTTGCATGATCCCATCGTCATTAACCTTATCGCCATCGCCATTCCTTTTCTACAATCTTAAATTTGCTCGTCTCAAGATAAAAAGACGTGCTCTATGACCGGAGCCGGCATTCATTCTTTCCTCCCGTCATTTTTGAAAACCGAATTATTGGCGAGGCTTCTGTCATGCCTTTTACTTTGCTTCTTTCTCCCGGCATAATTTAGTTTCCGGCACATCATTATCGCTTAATGCGTGTGCAGATTGGCCGCCAGCGAGCGGTTTGAACTCAATTACTTCTGGTCGCTTTTGCTGACGGTTTAATCTCTCTGCGTGTGTGGTGTTGCAGAAGCGAACGCGGTTCGTGGCGATGCCAGACGAGATAATCGCGTGACTTGTTCAACCAAGATGAAACGAGGGCTGTGTGGTTGCTTCCTTGCAACATGGCAACTTGTGGCAGGCATGGTGGTGACGATCAGAGAGCCAGAAGATGTAGAGTACTGACCCGCAGGGTCCGGTGGTCGTTTTCCTTGGGTCGCAGGCTGGAGATGATCGGCGGCCGCCGATCCACGGCGGCGGCGGCGGCGTCCTGCCTCGCTTCCAGCGACATGGACTACAGTGTCTGTCTGTCACCTTTTTTTTTTTTTGCCCTCTTTCTTCTCTTGCTGTTGCTGTGTGGTGTATTGTGCTGCGTGCATCTGTAAGGCTCTCTTGCTCGTCGTCGATCTCTACTGTCTAGATGTAGGTAGTTGAAGAAGCTTAATCAGAGTACAAAATAGTTCTACATGTATATGAACACATACTTTTCAGTTTTGAGGAGATGACAATACCTATATGTAGCCAACAGCTTCGCGTGTCATCGTCCGGATTATGAATTCAGTTTGTGTAAATATCCCGTCAAAGAAGGAATAAGGAGGAATTGCATGTTTTGGTAGCTCAATTGCCACGCCTCATGATATACCTCAGGTTCAGTTTTTATTTGCGCATAATTTCCCTTCAGTTGCGAACTCATTCCTATTTGTTTATCCTCGGTCTGTGAGCCGAGAAGTCTGTAAATTTTAGCTATGTGTGAAAGTGGAGGCTGGATTTTTTTCCCCTGAAAAAGTTTTTATTTGGTTAATTTCTAGCGAGATGTAGGCCAAGGATTGGGCCTAAAGTGAACTCAGACTTAGAGTGATTTATTTGGTAAGTTTGGGGACTTAGATACCTACTTTAAGAGTTCGTGGACCTATAAGAGAATTTAGAAAAGTTTAAAATCCCTTGTGCATTTCATTCTTCACTCTTGGAAAAAAATGTGCAGGTGTTTCATCCTCCATTCTAAATTAGAATTCGTTTGACTTTTTTATCCTATGTTTGACTGTTCGTCTTATTCAAAAAAATTATTCAAATATAGTCAAATTTAAGTCATTCTTGAAGAACTTGTATTAATAAAGCAAGCCACAACAAAAGATACGATGTTTTGCACAATTTGTTGAATAAAACGAGCGGTCAAATTTGAGGTCAAAAAAGTCAAACGAATTTTAATTTGGAACGGAGCGAGTAGTTACTAATATTAGTTTCAGCAAGCTAGCAGTTGTACATAGGCAAGTATTGCTTGTGCTTATGCCTAGCCATTTCGATTCGGGATGCTAGCTAATGGTGAACCTTTTTTTTGGATGAATTGTTGTTGATGATTTAGCGGATACTGAGACAGTAATAAACCCAAGCCAGCTACAAATTTCAGAACATGGACCCCCGGCCCATTCTCAGCATAGTGGAGAGCCAGCTTCTTTTGCTTTCTTGGGTCAGGTGGGCCTCTCTGATGTCGGCAATGATGGATGGTGAGTGCATTGTCCAGGTCCAGTCAAGGCCTCTCTATGATGCGGGCTTGAAGCCTTCAGATCCAACTCATGGGCTGCGGAATCCTCCATCCGCGGGCCTTCTTGCTCCCTTGTGCAACGCCGCTCGCGCAGCCGCCACTGACATGGGCTGGATATCCCGGGACGCCCAGATCTGGAGTGGGCGATCCTGACGTGGGCTGGATGTTCTTATATGACTTCGGGTAGTTTTTTTAAGGAAAAAGTCCTTTCCAGGTCCCTCATATTTTGCTGTTGTCCAAGTTTCATTCCTCGTGTTTAAAACCAGATGTTTTCCATTCTTAAAGCATAAATATTGTTTGTGTTCAGTCCCATGTATGTTTTGTGAGTGGTTTATGGCTACATGTCGACAACGTGGTGCTAGCTTGTCGGCCAAGTCGGCCGTTGGCGAGTTGTTCTGCTCCTTC
The DNA here is from genome assembly GCA_037127165.1 of Alloteropsis angusta. Taxonomy (NCBI): domain Eukaryota; kingdom Viridiplantae; phylum Streptophyta; class Magnoliopsida; order Poales; family Poaceae; genus Alloteropsis; species Alloteropsis angusta. Next base: position 7,353 of record JAZFNS010023371.1, on the reverse strand, counting down.
GTGGCCGTAGCAGCGGTTGTCGCGGCGATCTTCTCTTCAGCTCCTCCTGTTGATACGACTGTGGCTCGTGGCGACGCTTTTTCCGTGAGTTGGAGCGCAGCCATGGCGACCACCCCAGGTGGCGCTGCAACTGGTGTCGCGGAGCCAGGGGCGGCAGTATGGCGGCGGCAAGCTGCGGATGCACAACGACCTCAATGTCTTGGCCACCGTGATCGACGTGCAGGTGGCACAGTTGGACGAGATGTACGCAACGGGCATGGGCGTTCAGTGGTCCCGCGCCCCAGCGCAGGGATCACCCGCGACGACATGCTGTTCTACGTGCGGGGCTTTCACTAACAGAGCCGATCAAGCGGAGGCTGGAGCAACCGGAGGAGGAGATGGCTTCTGAGGCATGCAGCGCCAACGACAGCGCATTGGTGAAGCCGGTGGCAAAGGAGAAGACGAGGGCCGGGGAAGACGAAGCTCCAGAAGGGCTGAGGGGAGCGGCTGCCCCGTGTCCTCGTGCTACGGCTACGGGTACGATCTCAGCTCCGAGCCCCTATAAGCCGGAGACGAGGATGTTGGAGCCGAAGAGGCGCTTCATGGTCTCGCGTCCAAGGACGGCGAGCTGGCGGCTGTAGAAGTCCTCATCAATTGCGGGCGCCTTGGCGGCCATGTCAGCGAGGTTCTCCTTGTCGTGGTGGTCCTGGGCGGGTCAGGGGGCCTTGTTGTGCAAGTCCCGGACCTCGGCGGCGTTGACCCCCCGCTTCCGAGGAAGCATATAGAGTAGGAGGCTGTCGAGGAGCCCGAGTACGGCGGCGGCCACGAGGAGGTAGGAGGCGGAGGGTGGCAATAGATCCAGGTCGCGCGGAGGGGGGTGGGACCTGCAGGGATCGGATTGCGGTGAGGCAGGGCGATGGAGGGAGAGATTGGATTCGGACTCGCCGACGGTCGACTTGCCGACACGCTGTCGCCACATGTCACCACGTTGTTGACATATAGGCATAAACCACTCAAAAACAGCTGTGGGACCTGGCACAATCTGTATTTATACTTTAGGAATGAAAAACATCATGTTTTAAACACGAGGACGAAACTCAGACAACAAAAAGTATAAGAGACCTTGAAAGGACTTTCTCTCTTCTTTAAGAACCCGATAGTTTTTTTACCACACACATTCCTCTTATGAGATTCATGTATTTTTTTCCATTCTTTCGATCTTCTTCTCCTCCCTCGCTTTCTTCTTACTTTGCTCGATGCACCACACCACCGTCAGGAGCTCTCAACGCTGCCGTCCAGAAGCCGATCTCAGAGGGATCGGGTATGGTGTGGGCTCGAGTTGACAGCAACGTGGTCGCCGATTGGTCAAGGCGGCGTTTTAGGGTTAGACGGGACCGTAGGTGCTGCAATGGCCGGAAGGGGGGGTGGGGGGATGACGTGGAAGAGGTAGATAGGTTCCTGGAGTTAGGGCCGGTCCTGAGCCAGTGCGGTCGGTGCGACCGCACTGGGCCTCAGAAATCAAGGGGCCTCCAAATCCAAAATTTACAAAGCGCTTAACGAACCGTTAAACTTCCTGAGAAAAGGATCGATAGCCATGTGAAATTTTAGGGCCGGCTCCCCGCCCGCGTTCTCGTTGATTCCTTCGCGATCGAGAATTGTTAGACGACGCAACGCGTTTCCCGTCCCCCGTCGCCGCCGGACTCGGGACTTCCAGGACAAGGGAGACGAGACGCCGAGACACGACGGCACACGACAGATCGCCGACGCGCGACGCGGCGCATCTTTCTCGGACCTCTCGTCTCAGGAGTCTGGACAGCGACGATGTGCTGCTCTGCTGGGTTAGCGAATAGCGATCAGCCACAGGTCAAGGTTAGAACTTTTGCTTGTCTATTTTTTCTCTAACAGTTATTGAGAAATTATCCGAGGTCGACAATGTCTCAGGAAATGCTAAATGATTTGGCCGCTTTGTGCATTGAGAATGGGCTGCTGGATGAGATTGATATTGCCACTATCATCACCGATTTTGCATCTAGAATGGTTAGAAAAATTATTTTAAATGATATAGAGATATTTATCTTTTATATTTTAAACTTATTAATGTGATATTCTTTAATGAAAATAGGTTATTTAATATTATCATGTATTTTTATTGAATAAGGGTCTCTATTTTTAGTTCCGCACTAGGCCACTAAAAAGTCAGGACCGGCCCTGCCTGGAGTCAGTGGCCGTCGAGCGCGACAAAGATAATGCGCTGTAATGGGCCGGAAGCCGAGTCGCTTAGAGCAAGGCTAATGGTTTAGCCCACAACCGGCTGCTAGAGTCCAACAACACCAAAAAAAAAACAACAAAACCAATCGGAAGTGAGCACACAAGCCGTGCGGCCAATGAGAGCTACAACAGCCCGTCTACGCCCACGGTCGGCGGACATCTGGTGAAGCGCCCATTTCTCTTCTCTCGCTTACTTTCTCTTTCCTCCACATTACATTTCGCTCACTTGCAGCAGATTATAATACCTGCTCTTAGCCGGCTTCTGTGCTAAGTACAGGATCCCCGACGTGGGCTGCCCGATGCGATCCCGGGGAAGTGGATGGCCGCACAGGCCGCCCTCCTCCCGCAGCTCTGTCTGCCGCTGTGCGGGAGCGCAGCCACGCCCGCGTCCCCGTGGCCCGTGGGCCGCTGCATCTTCTGAGGCGGAACCACCCCGAACCGGCGACGACAACTGCTGCTGCATTTCGCTTGGCACTTCCGTGACGTTTTCCCGTCCACAATCCGGCACGAGAGCACTGCTGAATACTGATCAGCCGATCAGGTAAGCACGCACCCACACGCTTCTCACAAAAGCGGAAGTTAAAAAAGGGTGACCACCACGAGCACTCCCAGTTTTCCACCTTTTCTTTTTTTTCCCGAACAGTGTTTTTTGCACGCTCGGTCCCGCGAGGATAAAAAGCTGGGCATCCATGTCCATGTACTGATGTACGGGAGGAGCTTTATCCACCACTCCCCCCACGAGGCGGCGGCGCGCTCCTCTCCCCTGCTTAGTCAACGCCGCCGTCCGTCCCCATCTGGGCCGGGACTAGCCGCGACTAAAGCTCAAAACCAAACTGAAACCATAATAAATTATTTAGACTATACTACACTTTATTTTCTTCTTCCTCCAAACCAATTTCAGTCAGGTCTGCTAAAATTTTATAAACGCGAGCTTTTAATTTTAGGGTCCGACTTTACACGTGGGGCCCATATATAAATTTGGCTACATTAATTTGCACGGGTCGCGGACCGTGATTCTAAGACATCTCCAATAAATTTTGCCCAAATCTGCTAAAATTTTAAGGTGTGAACACATACTTTTAATTTAGAGTCCACTTTGGACGTGGGCTCCACATATAGATAGGTGGTGCCTACACCGATTTGCACAAACTACTGGATTGTCATTCTATGACATTTCTAATAAATTTCAGTCAAATTCGTTAAAATTTTCATATGTGATCGCGAGATATTACTTACACACATATCAAATTCGTTAAATCATTCTACACTGTTGTAATTATTAAACCAACCAAATCAAAATATTATGTGTTACAACCCATTATTCAGCAAACCAAGCTAATCTAATTAAAAAAACAAACCAAAACACCGGTTTGAGACCAAACGATTAGCAGCTTTAGCCGCTACACCCACCCGACTTTGGCGGAATCTTCATGGAACTCAACTCCCGTACACCCTCCGCGGCGACCCGATTGGCTCTGGCCCCGTCGACGACGGTGACGCGACACGCGAGACGCCTCGCTTTACATGTAGGACTCGACACCGATCGACGGGGAACCGCCACCCGGCCGGCGGCGTCGGCGTCGGAGGTTAGGCGTGGGCGTGCGCACGCTCAGCGAGTTGACAACTGAACCATCGTTCCAATCAGTGGCCGTGGAAAGGGGCCCATGTCGATGTGTCCGCACCCATTATTTCTCGCGTCAGGACGGCGGTGCGAGTTGGGCGGAACAGTGGAGGTTGTACGCTACGTGCCTGGGCCTGTGTGGCCTGGCTGCTAGCTCGGTTGGTGCTCTTGGCTCGGACGATGGATGGTCAAGGCTCGCCGCCAGTGCTAACCAACGTGTTAACGACCAAAATTGACACAAGACGAAGACGACGATCCACGTAAGACGACGCATCAGGCGGCGTCGGTCTTAACCGGTCTGAA
>JAZFNS010004748.1:13373-25843 GCA_037127165.1 Alloteropsis angusta | reverse complement strand
CCGACTGCTGCTTGCTTGGGCCAGTCCGACTCGTGGGTACCCCTAGGGGTCTACCCTACGACAGGACTCGATTGGGGTCCAGGCCTGGTCGCCCGACCTGGCCAGGTCGGCCGACCGTGGCATGTGCCCAATTTACTCCATCTTTTGCACTGTTGTCCCTATACTCAAATATATTCTAGATATGCATGCTACGACAACATTTGAGTACAAAAATCTAAGTTATGCTTGATCTTTATTGGTTTTTTGAGCCTATTGATGGTCGAGTTTTCTGTTATAAGGACCGTCAACACTTGTATGCAGGGGTAAACCCAAATAGGTCCAGGGAAACTCTTGGCATGGAAACCACTCCATAGAGCTAGGTTGTACACTTGCACTACATCACCGGTGGAAAATCGACTAAACCACTTATTGTGAATTAATGAACAATTCAGAGTGGTTGCAGCAGAGACTTGAGCACCGTCGGTGCATAAGAATGATATGCGTGTAGGATCTAGGATACCGACTAGAAGGAGGTGAATAGGCGGTTTGCACTAAAAAGACAAGCATTTACAATTTTATTAGTAACACAAGGGGGTAAAAATATTTCTACTCTTTCTAGCTAAGGTAATGGTTTGCAACCTAGGATGGCAAACAAGACTATATCTCTAGAATTAAGTAGCTCAGGGTAAATTGCAACAAATTAAGATTAGCTAGAGAAATAACTGAACATGAGAAAAAGATTTTTTTCCCGTGTTGTCAATGATTTGCCGGTCACCCCTAATCCACGTTGAGGTGGATTCAATGTTCCAATCGCTCCTCTATCGAGACTCTGCTTGATGTATGAGCTGACTCGGACCACGAACTGCCCCACAACTCGATTCCACTAGAGTTGCTCTTTACCACTCTGACAAGTTGAGCACAACAACCTCTCACAAGCGAATCGTGGCCCCTTCACAATCTGCATGAAGGGCTCAACAATTTCCACAACCTCCAAGCCGTCTAGGAGGAGCAACCTCTGAGAGTAACAAGCCAACGACGGATGCTTGAAGATCTCCTAGTGCCCCCGAAGCACAAACACTTGATGCAACACACCAGGATGCTCTCAGTCCCACAAAGATGCACCCTAAAGCAGCGTGAGTGAGAAAGTAAAGAGAATGCGCTCAAATATGTCAAAAAAAGTTTTCCAAAGTGTCAAGAGATCTCACCCATGGACGGCATGAGGTATATATAGAGCTCATTTCCAAAACTAGCCGTTACTCTCAAAAACCCGACCACATAGAGTTTCACAGACCACCCGCCTCACAAAGCCTGAATGGTCCATCATTCAAGAAACACGACTATCTCAGCAAAGATTTCCTATCAGAAACGACCGTTGGCAGGGGCGGATCGTCCACCCTTAACAAAGAACTTGGCCGCATAACAACTCAATACTCCAAAACGACGGAAAAACCAATCGGCAAACTATCCGCCAACAACCGAACCGTCCGCCACTTAGTCAAATCCACCCACTAGAAACAACAAAGTTTCTAGTGGCGCGCGACAAGATTGCCAAAGGTTTGCGAATGTTCAAATAGTTCCAGCAGGATTATTGCATCCTATTATTAAGCCATAGCCTTTTCAAGGATGGCGATTAGATTTTGTTGGACAAATTTATCCTCCATCATAAAAAAATTATCTTGTGTTAGTTGCTATGAATTATTTTACAAAGTGGACCGAAACAATTCATTTGAAGAATAAGACACATCGGTAGGTAATTGAGTTTATTATTAGACATATTATTCATAGATTTGGCATTGCACAAATTTTGATTACTGATTAAGGTACTTCATTTATATAAAAATAAATACATGAGTTTCTTGAAATATATGGAATTAAATTGCTTAATTTATCTCCATACTATGTTCATGATAATGGATAAGGCTAGTCTAGTTATAAGATTTTGGTTAAGCTCATTAAGAAGAAAATAGAAAAATTCCTAAAAGGTGGCATGAGGTTTTATCTAAAATTTTATGGGCTCATCGTATATTTAGACATGGTGCTACTAAAGTTACTCCTTTCGAGCTTGTGTATGGTCAAGAAACCATTTTGATTGTTGAGGTAAACCTTGGTGCATATAGATCGGCCAATCAAAATGATCTTAGTGTCGTTGATTAGCATGACTTGATGACGGATAATATTGATGAGGTGATCGACAAGCATTCGAAGGCTATTGAGTTTGAAAAGATAAAATCTGAGTTGCTAGAGCTTATAATAAAAAGATAAAAGAAAAAATCTTTGCAGGTTGGTGACTTAGTTTAGAAGACAATTATATCTATAAGAACGAAGAGCCACATATGTGGTAAATGGTCCCCAAGTTGGGAGAGTCCTTACAAGGTTATTAAAGTGATCTTGCAGAATTCTTATTTGGTGGAAACATTTGCAATCAACGGCTGCCTAGAGCACTTAATGGAATGTACTTAAAGAATATCATCCAAGTACTTGGGTGGAATCTTAGTTAGATATGGTCGATATCATTGAATATCGTCTTTGAAAATAAAATGTTGATGGTTTATGTTGAATATCGCCCTCAATATAGTAATTTTGACTATTGTATGTTTTCTGGTACGCAAGTTTTACCAAAAAAAATAAGAGACATATTTTAGAGGTCAAAGTTGGCACGTTGTCGTTCTGGCTCGACAAACTAGTCTGACCAATTACTTGAAGCGATCAGACCGATGACACAAGAACTAGTGTGACTGATTTGCCTATCCGCTTTTACCGATTTAGGCCGAGTCCATGTAGGCTTGGACCCTTGGAACGAATCTGACTCATGGAAAGTGTTCTTTACGAGACAAGACCTCCCCAACGCATGAATATAGAGGCCACAACCGATTGAGCGTTATCCAATCAATCAAATACAAAATATTTTTACTTTTTCATCTCTTTCAAACCCTAGCTTTTCTAACCTCTTTTGTTCGTTCTTCGTCTCTACAACAATTGGTAGCTCTCTGAGTGGCCTGCCAACTTCAGAGAAACCCTAGGCGCGCCTGCCTCGATAGGGTTCCTCCCGGACTGGCGATCCTAGGTCGGCGTAGCAAACCCTAGGAATCTGGTGTGACCGGTTTGCCCACGAAGTTTCTGCCGGTGATTCCATCTACTGCGGTCCATGTGTACAATATCACACATTAACACATTAGCACTGAAAAAAAAAACTAATAATTCTTAGTTCTCAAAGTTAAATGATATTAGTACATTACTAAATATCAAATACATGAGTTTAGACATGTTTTAACCTCCGCCCATGAGCCACCATTGCCTAAACGACCCATTACATGGGCTACAAGCTCGATAAAAACGTGTTCTTCCTTTTTTTCAAGTCATTTTATCGTGTACACGGGTTAGCCATGTAATGGACTGTTTAGGTCCTAAACTGCACGGTAGACCATCGAGTAGCGTGTACACGGGCTGCACGGCCGTTTAAGGCAACACTGATTGCAGATGTCGGGAACCATCTGTGCCAGGAGCGATCAGGAGGGGCAAGGAGCCCCCTCCGCCGGCAGCAGGCCGACCTTCGACGGCACTAGCCGGGGCGGCGTGACTGATAGCGCACCCAGGGTTTGGCTCGGTCTTTGGCCCCGTGACTCGGGGACCAGGGGAGGGCGAGTTGTCCCGGTCATCACCCCCTCCTCGTTAAAGAGGATGTCGTGCAGCCGAGCACGGGGGGCGGCAGCAACCTTCGGGCGGGCGGTGGTCTTCCGTTTCTTCTTCTCCAGCTGGCTTGTGGCAGCTGGAGCTTTCGACGAACCCCTCCTCCCGAGGGTGGACGCGGAGGCGCCCGCAGTCTTCTTCTGCCGCCGCTTCTCAGCTTGGCTGAGCCGTGCAGTAACGGCGGCGCGGATGCCAGCTTCGATCCCGAAGAACTCGAACACGCGGTTCTTGCGGGCGCCGCCGAGCTTCGCGGCAATCTCCGTGGTCTCCTTCGTCGTCTCTGGCCCCAGTATGAGGTTGGCCAAGCGTTCAGCGGCGGCGGCGTCAATGTCTAGCAGAAAAAGTTAGTCAGTATTCTAGGCAGGCCCGAAACAGATAAAAGCGAGGTATTCGCGTAAAACAGTGGATGTAGTACCATACCTTGTTTTTTAAAGCCGAAGCTCTCAGCGAAGTTCGACATCTTCACGGCCGAGCTCTCAAAATCCTTGAAGCTTTTAACTCCCCATCCAGAGCAGATGGGAAACACCTTGCAGGAGCAGTACTCCACCACGAGGTCCCGCGTGTTGTATTCGGTGGATAGCACGGTGAGGGCGTGCACGAACAGGTGCGAAGGCTCATCCGCCGGGATAGGCTTCGCAAGTACTGGAGAAGGGGGGAGCTCGGTCAGCACCTTGTAGTGCAGCTCGTTGTCTCGGCCATCAGCTTCGGCCGGAATGGTGACGTAGAACCAGTAGCTGTGCCAGTCTTCGGGCCACTTGTTCAGGTAGGCCATCACCAGAGTAGGCAGGTGATGACGGAAGCGGAAGTTGATGCATGCGAACCGAGCATTCTTCCTCACCATCTTGTCCGCTTCCTCCAACACTTATATATACTCCGGCTAGTGGTGGACAGACATGCCGCGGACGAAGTTGTCCCGGGTCGGCGTTATGCCCATAGTCTTGCAGATCCACATAAACAGAGAAAGCCGAAGTATGCAGTTCGGAGTTAGATGGTGCAAAAATAAATCGTAATCCCACAGGATGGTCACCAGCACATGGTCCAGGGGGAAGCGAAGTCCCGCCGTGAATAAATCCCGGAACACCACCACCTCATTGGTGCGAGGTTTAGGGGTGGTCTCCGTCGGTGAAGGTGCACAGGACGGCAAGCCGCCGAAGTAGCCGCGCTGGTGATACACCTAAAGAATGGCAGTGGTGACCTTGCTCTTACCGAAGCAAGACGTCGGGGGACTGAAGGATGGCAAGCAAGAGTATATCTCTAGAATTAAGTAGCTCAAGGTAAATTGCAACAAATTAAGATTAGCTAGAGAAATAACTGAACACGAGAAAAAGAATTTTTTTTCTCGTGGTGTCGATGATTTGCGGGTCACCCCTAATCCATATTGAGGTGGATTCAATGTTCCAATCGCTCCTCTATCGAGACTCTGCTTGATGTATGAGCTGACTCGGACCGCGAACTGCCCCACAACTCGATTCCACTAGAGTTGCTCTTCACCACTCTGACAAGGTTAGCACAACAACCTCTCACAAGAGAATCGTTGCCCCTTCACAATCTGCTTGAAGGGCTCAACTATTTCCACAACCTCCAAGCCGTCTAGGAGGAGCAACCTCTGACAGTAACAGGCCAATGATGGCTGCTTGAAGATCTCCTAGTGCCCCCAAAGCACATACACTTGATGCAACACACCAGGATGCTCTCAATCCCACAAAGATGCACCCTAGAGCAGCGTGAGTGAGAAAGTAAAGAGAATGCGCTCAAATATGTCAAAAAAGTTTTCCAAAGTGCCAAGAGATCTCACCCATGGACGGCATGAGGTATATATAGAACCCATCTCCAAAACTAGCCGTTACTCTCAAAAACCCGACCAGATAGAGTTTCACAGACCACCCGCTGGACGGTCCTCCATTCAAAAAACACGACTATGTCAGCAAAGATTTCCTATCAGAAACGACCGTTGGCAGGGGCGGATCGTCCACCGTTAACAAAGAACTTGGCCGCACAACAACTCAATACTCCTACACGACGGAAAAACCAATCGGTGAACTATCCGCCCACAACCGAACCGTCCGCCACTTAGTCAAATCCACCCACTAGAACAACAAAGTTTCTAATGGTGCGCGACAAGATTGCCAAAGGTTTGCGAATGTTCAAATAGTTCCAGCAGGATTATTGCATCCTATTATTAAGCCATAGCCTTTTCAAGGATGGGGATTAGATTTTGTTGGACAAATTTATCCTCCATCATAAAAAAATTATTTTGTGTTAGTTGCTAGGAATTATTTTACAAAGTGGACCGAAACAATTCGTTTGAAGAATAAGACACATCGTTAGGTAATTGAGTTTATTATTAGACATATTATTCATAGATTTGGCATTGCACAGATTTTGGTTACTGATTAAGGTACTTCATTTATATCAAAAGAAGTACATGAGTTTCTTGAAATATATGGAATTAAATTGCTTAATTTATCTCCATACTATGTTCATGATAATGGATAAGGCTAGTCCAGTAATAAGATTTTGGTTAAGCTTATTAAGAAGAAAATAGAAAATTCCTAAAAGGTGGCATGAGGTTTTATCTAAAATTTTATGGGCTCATCGTATATTTAGACATGGTGCTACTAAAGTTACTCCTTTCGAGCCTTTGTATGGTCAAGAAACCATTTTGATTGTTGAGGTAAACCTTGGTGCATATAGATCAGCCAATCAAAATGATCTTAGTGTCGTTGATTAGCATGACTTGATGACGGATAGAGTCCGGGATTAGGGTTTCAGGATTCACCCACCCCTCGGGTATTTATATGGGGGGCCCAGGACGGGCTCGTGGGGGGGAGCGCGAGGGGCTCGGCGCGCTGCGGCGGTTCACCTTTCGAGGTAAAAAAACCTCTGGTCGGTTCGAGTTAAAAAGAAACCAGGGTTCAGTCGGCACTACGCTGAGCTGTGGGGGGAACCAGGGCTCCAGCGGCAAGTTCTGCTTGCTCGGGGCTCCCGAAGTCAGAGCTCCCCCGCTCACCGGCGAAATGCTCGGGAGTAAGATTCGCAAGTTCAGCTCAGCTAGGGCTGGAGCCAGAGCTCGAAACTCGTGAGCTGGCACGGCTCGGTTGTAACTCGACTCGACTCGGCTTGGCTCGATGTATTTTTAAATGAGTCGAGCAGCTATTTTAGCTCGTTTTGCTAACGAGCGCTCGAGCTAGCTCGCGAGCTGCTCGCGAGCCAAACGAGCTGTTCAGACTCAACATAGGAAGCTGCAATCTAACATGGTCCTACACAATTGGCTACTTTGCATGTCTCATCCCAACTCCTATCCTTCAGTTACTCTAATCATTTAGTATTCTCATTTGAAAGTTTGAAACTTTATGATCGGTATATGNNNCATCTAGCTCGCGAGCTTAACGAGCTGGCTCGAGCTATTAACGAGCCGAGCCGAGCCAACTTTTTCGCTCGTTTTCTTAACGAGCCGAGCCGAGCTAGCTCGTTAGGCTAATGAGCCAGAACGAGCCGAGCCGAGCTGGCTCGGCGTCCAGCCCTAAGCTCAGCGAAGCAACTCTGAACCTCGCTTGCGAGGGGCTGCTGTTGGGGAGACTTCGGCACACCCAGCTTCAGAATTGCCGGTTGAGTTTCTTTTATCTAACTTTTGCTTTGTCAGTCCAAATACTTGTTCACAGGGATAACAAGGGGTGCCTCGTCCTGCGAACTTCGCATACCTTCGCGCCTTCTGCGGGAGCCTTCGGCTGGTATGGAAGAGGCGAAGTTCTCCAGGAGCTGGCGAAGGTTTGTCGGCGAAGGCCAATCGCATGGCAGAAGAAGAGGCGTCCAATCGCATGGCTCGCGCGCGAAGGGATGTCGGCCTTCGGCCGAAGGTTGGCGGAAGGCGGAAGCCCCGAAGATTGTACGGAAAGTCCGGATAAGGTTGTCCAGAAAAAAAGTGCCCTTGTAAACTGTACCAAGATGTACGGTTCGTAACGGTAATAGGGGAAAGTGGAGTGCTAAGTTACCTTTTAGGGGTAATCCTGTAACTATGCATGCACCCAAGAGACCTATAAATAACCCCCATACCCCGTCTGGGGCGGGGGCGATGAAATGAAACCCGGGAGGGGAGAAGTTCACGCTCCCCACTCGGTCGATTATTGTCATGATTTCGGGTATTGATCGAAGAGTAGAATAGGTTTAGTCTAGCTTTGCCTTCGTTGTGGTGATCCTCCCCCAACAGTTGGCGCCCACCGTGGTTCGTCCCGAAGGACCACTTGCCGGCTAGCAAGAAGGGAAAGGCTACCACCAATCCACAAACGGTTACCGAAGCTCAATCGGTAGCGCAACATCCCATGGCCAACGCGGACTCTCAGCTTCAGGACGGAGCGCGCGGGGCCGAAGCAGTAGTCGAAAACCTCGCTTCCGGAGAACTCGAAGTCGGTCTCTTGGAGGCCGGAGTCCCAGAAGCCGACATTCAAGTCTTATGAAGGGTGGAGGGGCTCCTCTTGCAGAAGTACAATGCCGCGAGGCCGTCTACTTCGCAAGTCATCAAGCGATCGAAGGCCGCGGCAGTGGCTTCGTGCGGCGGACGAGACCCAGCTCAAGCAGAGCTGGAGGTGAAGCAAAGAGAGGATGCGCTCAGGCTAGACTTGCTGATGCAGCTGGTGGCGAAGAAGAGAGAGCACCTGGAAAGCCTCAAGAACTCGCAGCGAGCCGAAGCTCAGAAACAGCTCACAGTTGAAGAAAGGCTCGCGCAGCTCACCGAAGAGAACAGGCAGTTGCAACTACTGATACAATAGATGGTCCTGGCAGGTCCGATGCCTTCGCGAGAGCAATTCAGAGAGGCAGGCGTGGATTCGGATATGGAAGAAATATTTCGAGAGGTTCCCAGAGCAAGAGCAACTCGCTTTGCAAGGGAATTGCTCAACGCAGCGGGGGGCAGCCAGCGTCAACACCTCTGTCGGCGCAGCTGGAACGTGCCCCTGGCCTCCGAAGTTTCATCTCCCGGCGTCAATGCCGGAGTACGACGGACAGTCTGACCCGAAGGAGTTTATACTGCGCTACGAAACGGCGATTTCAGTAGCAGGGGGAGACCATGTAATCAAGGCAAAGGCCTTCATCATGGCAATCAAAGGACCAGCACAGCAATGGTTCATGAATCTGCCGAAGGGCAAAATATATGCGTGGAAAGAGCTTCGCGATAAGCTGTTCGAAAACTTCCAAGGGTTCCAACCAGAGGAGCTGACTGCTGGAGATTTCAACTCATGTTTTCAGGAAGAAAAGGAGCCGTTGCAATACTACATGCGAAGATTCGTGCGCCTCAGGGCACAGGCTCCCAACATGTGCGAAGATACTGTAATCGACGCTGCAATCAGAGGACTTCGCATGGGCGTGTGCACAGAATACCTCGATAGGTGTAGGCCGAGGATGGAGAAGGAGTTGTTCGAGGTCCTACAAATGTATTGCAAGTCCGATCGGGGTCGCCGTTGTCGGCTGGTGGACTTACACGGCCCTGGAAAAAACCGAAGAAGGTCTTTCCTAAGAACCAGTGGGAGGAAGCGAAGCAGTCCTCAGGCCAGAAAACTGAACATAAGTCAAACTCCCGCGGCGTAAACTCTGTAAATGGGTTGGACACCCAGGGAGAATCTCGACCTTTGCAGTCAGAACCCGCGGGACAATCAGCTCGAGGGGGATTTTCGGATCGGGGCGGCTGAGGAGGCAGAGGAGCCAAGGGCTCGCGAAAGGACAAGGGAGAGAAGGTCCCGTACTGTTTCTTCCACGGGCGAGATCAGGGTCACTTCACCGGAGATTGCTCGTTCGCGGCAGACACGAAGAGGCGAATGGCAGAGGCCGAAGCAGCCAAAGGCCAACTACCACAGTCGTCAAGGTTGGTCAATCACACTTCGGCACCAGCAGGGCCAGCGCCGTATAGACCGATGGGCTACTGGCCACCTCCAGGGCAGTCCTATGCGGGCAGCGGGTACTTCACTCCTGCACCGCCTCCGCCCCCAGTACCGGCTTACTCGCCGGCATTTTACACGCCAGGGTGGCCGGCGCTTCAAGCATGGGACCTGAGCAGCAACGATCGGCCCAGGAGCGGGTCGAAAGAGGAAATGATAGGCGAAGCGAAGACAGAGATGAAAGGGCTGATTCGTATCACCGAAGGGTAAACATCGTGAACGCCATCACCGGAGGTTCGAGCGAAGTCTCGCCAGTAACAAAACGGCAGAGGAAAGAATATTACCGAAGTGTGAATCATGTGAGCGAAGGAAGGGTATTCCGCGATGCCTGGTCACACATCTTGCTAACTTTCACTGAAGCAGACTTGCGGATGAAGCATTACCCGCATCTCTTGATGACGAAATCCCAAGAATAACCAAGCAGCCCATAGGGCCACGTCAAACGCATTTTAGCTGCCGTTGGATCGGCGTCCGCGCAATCCTGTTTCGTCCGTACGAGGGCTGCCAAGGACCCAGGGTGTCTGCAACTCTCTCGGGACACTTCTAGATACAGAGAAAACAAAATTTCCTGTTTCTCGTCCCCACACAAGAAATACGTCGATCATCTAAAACATGAAACTAAAAAAACGTGTTGTGCTGCCGCTCTGCCTGCCTACCCACGACCAGCTCTCATCCGCGCTGTTGTCCGCTGCTCCACTCGCCGCGTCGCCATGCTCCGTGCCACCAAGCTGCTTCGGCTGCCGTGTCGCTGGCCTGGCAGCTCCGACCTTGCTCCCGTAAATCCACTTGCCGTGGCCGCATCTTCACCCGCTGCCCCTCCGCTCGCCGCGCGTACCGGCGTACGTAGCCGCTCCACCTGCTCAGTCCGCGAACGCCGCAGGATGCAAGACGAGCGGTTTATAGACTGAGCACATTGGTAATCCTGCATCGTCTTGTTGACGCTGCTCCGCCCGCATCCTGGCAGGCTGCCACACCGCCGTCGTTGCTCCTTGCTCTTAGCCTGGGCTTGCATATTTGCAACCTCTCCAAGTGAGGAAGAAAAGAGAGAAAACCATAAGCTTGAGACAAGAGAGCTGGCAAGAAAGAGAGGATATTTTGTGGATCAGAGTGAGAGGTGAAGGTAGACAGAGGGAACACCCGTACGCATAAGTTCAATGAAGTGGATAAAGAATTTCGACGTCACTAGCTCCCTTAAACCTTAAATACATAGGTGGTGTTTAGATTGGAAAATTGGGATGAAAGTTGCTATTGGGAAACGTGTTCTGTGAGGGGGACACGTTTTTCAATGCATAAGTTACAGGTGAAAGTTGCTGAACTAAACACGGTGTATCATATTAATATATTGCAATGAAATTTAACTATACAAATATTGCAATGAGAACAAAGCGGGCGCACACAAATATATGAAAATAAAACTGTTGTAAGAAAAATAGAGCTATTAAAATACAAAGATAAAAAACTCCTAGCTTTTTTATCACCTGTTACAAACACATAGATCGCCTATATCAATACTTTTTTAAAAAAAGAAGAATACAGTTAATAGGCTATTCTTTTTTTTCATCTATGCGCACAAATACTGAAAAAAGGAAATCAACAATATAGGTTGACGCACTTTGCACGCCTCTACCAAAGACATTGATATTATACATAGTTATTATCTCACTAATATGAAACAATACTAAAATATGAATACATTATATACTATTCATTTCATGGTGTAGTTGCAAAACATTAGAAAAAAGTAACCATCAAATATTTATTTCAAAAATATATCACGGGAAGCACATAAATAGTACATAGTATGAGTCCCACTCCCACATAAGTAAATGGGACCATATGGGTCCCACTCAAAACCATACATGTGTCTCACGGCAAACAATATAGTTAGGGCCACAGGGCCCACACAACCGGTGCCATAGATCCAACCCCAATGAACTACAGTATGCATATTGTACATATTGTATAAATGAAACAAAATAGAATTACATCATTGCACAGACATATCCTACAAAGGTAGACACAAATCCAGAAATAGTAAAACAACTACAACTACTGCCAAATGAAAAAATTAGTAAACTTCTTTATGCGCAGACATAATTAAAACACCGGCTAGACAAATGGTCTGAGCACGGCAACGCCGTGCATTGTTTCTAGTGAAGACCCAATGGTCATACGGGCAATTGTGGACAAGAATGATAAACATTTTTATGGCACTGACTTGGAGGCATCCTAGTCGACAATGGAAGCTCAGCCGACATCATCTTCCTGAGACCATTCTTGGAAATGGGCTTCGAGGAGAAGAACCTTCAGCCATCTCGTACACCGCTATTTCGCTTCGGGGCAAAGAGAATCGAGGCTTTGGGAAGGATAGAAATCAATGTCACCTTTGGAGAGGGACCCATGATGCGAACCGAGCTGATAAACTTCGGCATCGTGGATATTCCTTACCCGTACACAGCCATCTTCGGAAGGGGCATGATCAATAAGTTCTCAGCTGTCATTCATAGCGTGTATTTATGCATGAAGATCCCCACCTTGGGGGCGTGGTCACGGTCTTCGGAAGTCAAGAAGAAGATCATAGGAGAGAATATAACACAAGCCAGTTTCAAAAGCCTATACATGTCATCGAGGAGGCCGAATCCTCGGATGCAGACGAGCCGAAGGTGTAGCCCAGAGCCAGAGTTGAGCCAAGGGGCAGACAGTCGAAGTTCCTCTGCCAGGGGCAACTCCAATGCGAAGGTCTGCGTAGGAGCTGAGCTGAGTTCCGACCATCGCGGCGAATTGTTATCATGCTTGTCAGGCAATCAGGATGTCTTCGCATGGTCAAAAGCAGATTTCAATGGGGTGCCGCGACGGGTCATCGAGCACGAGCTGAAT
>JAZFNS010029648.1:1005-15450 GCA_037127165.1 Alloteropsis angusta | reverse complement strand
TTTTTGCTTGCACGGTGACATTTACAGAAAAGCCCCTTGGATCCATGGAAATGCAGCAAGCAGCAGCACATCTCCGTCCGGACGGACACGACACAGAAACCAATATACCCACCCGCCGCCCGCACGCCGCACACCCCGCCTCCGCCTACTCTCCTCCCGATCTCGCCGGCCGCGGGCCCTCGCCGCCGGCGACAGCCTTCCCACCCACCCCGCCGCGCTCTCCCCAGCGAGCTCCGCCGCCGCCCCCTTGCCCTCCTCCCGGGGGCGGCGATGGAGGCGGCCTTCGACGCCTACTTCCGCGCCGCGGATCTGGACCGCGACGGCCGGATCAGCGGCCACGAGGCCGTCGCCTTCTTCAAGGGCTCCGGCCTCCCGCAGCCCGTCCTGGCGCAGGTGACCCCCCCTCAGATCTCCCCCTCCTCCACGCCAATTCCGTGCCGCACCTCGGGGCGATCTGGGAGCGAGACCACCGCCACCCTTCGGTTCCATTCCAATCGTTGGGTGGGTAGTTGTTGCTGTAGCTTACTCGCATTGCTCCGAATTCCGAGCTCTAGCGCCGAGATTCGCAGCCTGCTTTGCTTCGCTTTGCTTCGCTTTGCTCATTATCGATGCAGCGATGCCCTCTGTGGTCTAGTCCTTTCCCACCGACCAAGCAGATCAGCTTCAGTTTGCTTTCAGTGCTTGATGCTTGCGATAAGATGTGTCCTGCCTTGATCGATCCAGCTCCGTGATTAGGTGCTCTAGCTCGCGACTCGCTCGTACTGTCCCTATAGCACGCTGAGCTCACCGATTTAAGCTCGGAATATCAATTTAAGTTTCTGATGTTCTCGCTATCAAGCGTAGAGAACCGAGGTTTAGGTCAAGGGTTGGGGCGTTTCACCCGTTAAGCTGCTCTGCTGGGATCCAAGTTGCATACAGGATTACCTTAGTGTGCCTCTGTACTGTTCAAGTTTGGACTCTGGATGAGAGAATCCCATTTTTAACAGCAAACATTTAGAGGACAGCTTTGCCATTCCAAAGTTTGCCTACCGTTTGCAGTAAATAAACATCTGGTGTGTTTCAAGAGTTAGTTTGAAGAAATAGCCGTGCGCCTGTTATTTGGAAGCACACACAACTGCGTGTGCACTTCTGCCATCGAAATCTACTCTCCAATCATTTGCCATCTGCTGGAATGTTGTTATTAGTAGATATTTAAACACCATTGAACAGCACTTTACAATTCCATTTACTTCTACTGATGGCTTTGCATTTCTCTTCCCTGGTTTGTTCAGATTTGGACGTACGCTGACAAAAATCGGACTGGTTTCCTTGCCCGCGAAGACTTCTACAACTCGCTTAAACTTGTCACGGTAGCTCAGAGCGGCCGAGAATTGACACCTGATATTGTTAGGTCAGCATTATTTGGTCCAGCTGCAGCGAAGATCCCTGCTCCTCGGATAAATATATCTACAGCTGCTCCTCAAGCAAATAGTGTAGCTATCCCCTCGACTGCCACTCAAGGTCAACAGAATCCTGCTGTAAGAGGACCACAAGGGCCTCCTGCTGCATCATCAAATCCACAAGTTAGGCCGCCACAACCTCCAAATGCAAACACTGTGCCCCCTGCTCATGGAATCGCTTCAAGGCCACCCGTGGGAGGTGGTCCAAGTGGGCTAAACCATACGAGTTCAGCCACGCCAAATCTAGCTACTGATTGGTTTAGTGGTAAGAGGAGTGCAAGTCCGTTGGGTGCAACTTCACAAGCTCCAACCAGAGGTATTTCGCCGCAGGCAAACCTTACTAGTGCTGGCATTTCAGCACAGAATTCAACTCCTCTACCAGGCTACAATTCTCATACACCGGGTGCTACGGTGCCTGCCAACACAAATTCAACAAATTCAAACATGATGCCTTCACAACCATCAGTTAATGACTCCAAGACATTGGTACCCTTGGGTAATGGAGTGTCATCTAACTCAACTTTTGGTGTTGATCCTTTTTCTGCAACTCCACAAGCGAAACAAGAGACATCTTTGCCCCTGAATGTTCCCAATAATGTGACCAGCTCTACAGCTCCTGCCCCAGCTGCTGGGCCTCATCACCCTCCTAAGCCAGTGCAGGCTGGTCCAGTGCAGGGTATATCGACGCTTCCTTCTCATACTAGCCAGTTGACACAGAGTCAGCCAGCTCCTAGGCAACAACATTTTAATGCTATACCAAGCACTCCGGGATCAGTGAGTGCAAACGTTCCTGGTGGACAAATACCTTCAAATCCAAACCAGTTTCAGACCCCATGGCCGAAAATCACTCAAGTGGACGTCAGGAAATATATGATTGTATTTATCAAGGTAGACAGGGATCGTGATGGGAAGATCACCGGCGAAGAGGCAAGGAATCTATTTTTAAGTTGGAGGTTGCCAAGAGGTACAACTTATGTCTTATCCTGTAATTCACAGCTTTGTTTCCTTCATCTGATGATTCTACTAATCACATTTTCAGTAATCCAAGTAAATAATTTGTCCGTAACTATATTCACAGTATAACCTGCAGAAAACATCAATTTGCTATTTATGTAGTCTCCTCTATACTGTTTTCTTCTTCTTTTTTTTGCTTTGCTATGAAACTTGTATTTTAAATGATTTATCAGATGTTTCCTTAGTTTTTGTAGATACCAAATTCATTTAGAATTAGTTGTGTGCTAGTTGTTGTCCACACATTTCCTCTGTATTGTTGGTCAGTTATTTTTCAATTAGTAGCTGCACATGGAACTCACATCTTACTTGTTCATATCGTTGGAGCTGAGTTCTCTACTTGGGCTAGCATCATAATCATGTGAATTAAGTGTCCCGGTGCATTACCACATTGCTTTGATGTTCCTTACTTGAATTACAACTTGTTGTGTTATCAACGTCAAAGGTATAATGAAGAGTTCTGTATATACTATATTGTATTGTCTACTGTAAATTACATCTGATGTACAGATTTCCTCTGAAATTGAGTTCTTATTCATATAAAGTTTCTAAAAATTTTCCTCTCCACCTACAGATATCTTAAGGAAGGTGTGGGATTTGTCTGACCAGGATAAGGATGGGATGCTGTCTTTCAAGGAATTTTGTATTGCTGTATACTTAATGGAGAGGCATCGAGAGCATCGCCCTCTTCCTGATGTACTACCAGATGGTATTTGGGCTGAGGGCACCTCGCTACCCTCTACTGGCCAGTTTGCAGGAAACCCTAGTGGACCAGCTCCTCATGCGAGTACAGGTATTTATCCGAAAGAAACTGCTCTGTTGATTTTTCTATCACCGACTTCTAAGGAAGTACAATGTCAATGATGCTGTTTATATTGAAAACTTATTGAAGGGTTTGCAAGTAGAGGAATGCAAGGGCCACATCATGGGATGCTTCCCTCATCCATGAAGCCACCAACTCGAAGGCCTCTTTCTTTAGATGCTGATGATACCGTTAAGGCCGAGCAACAAAAGCCGAGGATCCCTGTCTTGGAGGAGCATCTAGTTGGCCAGCTGAGCAAGGAAGAACAAAACACACTGGATGGAAAGTTTAAGGAAGCTTCAGAAGCTGATAAGAAAGTATATTGCTCTCTTTTCTTATTTCAAGATCCTTCATGTCTTAAGATTCGAGAAAACAGAAGAAAACACAAACATATTTTCTAGAACCAGTCTTGTTAGTTATTTTCTACCCACAGTTTACACAAAAGCCTTTGCTAAACCAGTAGACCCCCTCCCCCTTACCATTCCTGTAGTGCCAGTGAAGCAAGTGTATTATTTTGAATAACTCAAGTGTTACATGGCTGATACCTCATGACATTTTCACCATGAAAATGTCTAAACATGTGAAAATTATAACCAAGATAAAATCTTTGGCACACAAATTAATGATCAGAGCATTGTTTCCAGATGTTCCAATGATATTTCCTATGGTAATTGAAATGGCAGTGGCGCTTGATCCCTAGATTAATTATTTTGGTTGGTGAAATTCAAGATTGAAACGTCATACAGTTCTACTCATTTAGGTTATCCTGATATGTTATCATTACATATTTTAAATCTTCTGTGAAGGTCCAAGAATTGGAAAAGGAAATTCAGGATTCTAGAGAGAAGACCGAGTTTTATCGTACCAAGATGCAAGAGCTTGTAAGTATTTTCTGCAACACACTTTTCTGTAAATAAACATGTATTTTGATTCTTGTTCTACTACACTAGTTTCAATTGCCATGCTAGCATTTTCATTCATGTTTCATTAGTTACCCATCTAGCTGCATAACCATCCTATGCTAACTTAACATCCTCAGAATAGAATTTTTTGTCCAACTAAGTTGGGGTATGTCATAGATGAAACCCAACAAGATCCACAAACAAAGAGGGTTTAACATATATATGAAGTGCTGAATGATGCTGCATAGTATAGCATATTTGTGTGCTACTTTTTATGTATTCTTGTCTAACTTATTTTAATTATATTTTGCTAGATTCTTTACAAAAGTAGGTGTGAGAACAGGATTAACGAAGTCTCGGAAAGTATGTCTGCTGATAAACGCGAGGTAATTTTCTCTATAACCTTAAAGAAATGAACTCCACGACTCTAGAAACTGTTTGCGATTCTGAAGTGCAAGTGCTATCTGAAGCATAAAAGATTGATGAAAATCAAATCTTCAGTATCTCAGCCCTCATTTTAAACTATGGTGTTACATTATTTTATATTGTGATATGTTATGCAGAATGTTTGTTCAAGCTTCCTATTCTCACGTTTTCCTGCGATAGTTGCAAGTCTTAGGTCTAAAGAATCTCAGCTTATACTAGTATTTTAAACGTGTGGAATCACATCATATATTATTTAGAAGGAGCTGGAAGGGCAGTTTTGGGCATTATATTTTGTGCTACAGTTTGATTATACCCTGTGAAGTTCGTTGTACAAGGACGTGTAAGAGTGGGCCTTCGTTATTCTAGTAATGTTTTACATAAATCTCACAGTTATCAATTCTATATTCAGGTGCAATCCCTTGCAGCAAAATATGATGAGAGATGCAAGAAGGTTGGGGATGTAGCATCAAAGCTAACAATGGATGAGGCCACTTTCCGTGAGATCCAGGTATGCTTGTAATTTTATCAAGTTATTTAGAAAACTGTGAACATAATCCTTGAGATCTGGCTGTGAGAATATATATGTATATATATTTCTTATTTTTGCAGGAGAAGAAGCTTGAAATTTATAATGCCATTGTTAAGCTGCAAAAAGGGGATGAAAGTGATGAAAAGCTTCAGGTTTGTATTTTTGCCCATCCAATATATTTCCTTGGTTACGCTATGCGTCTATTTCCTGATCATCTCTTCCCTCTGTTTATAGGAGCGGGCTAATAAGATACAGTCTGACCTTGAGGAGCTGGTGAAATCGTTGAATGAACAGTGCAAGAGATATGGGTTGAGAGCTAAGCCAACTACATTGGTCGAACTTCCTTTTGGTACTGGCTACTGTCTTGTTTGTCTATTAACTTCTATCCAGTATTGGCCTGTTCTGGTTGCATCTCTTTTTTAATGAAATATTGTACACTAATTTTCAGATTGTCAGGTATGAACTAATGCAAATGAAATGAATTTTGGATTATTTTACTGTGTATAACAACACAAAATGCACTATTCATCAGAAAAACTAATTTATTTCAGGGCTTCAGCTGATCCCAATTTGCTAACAGGGACCCTGCTCTTTGCTCTTACTTTTCAATTTTAGGTTGGCAACCTGGAATTCAAGAGACAGCAGCTACATGGGATGAAGAATGGGACAGATTTGGAGATGAAGGTACGCCTTAAACTCTTGATTCTGCCAGAATCTCTAATATCTTACATGTTACTCCACTTGCATTTCTCCAGGGTTCTCCATAATAAAGGAACTAACAGTTGAGGTGGAGCCTCCCATTGTACCAAAGAGTCAGCCTACTGTTGAAGATGTCAA
Source organism: Alloteropsis angusta (assembly GCA_037127165.1). Classification (NCBI taxonomy): domain Eukaryota; kingdom Viridiplantae; phylum Streptophyta; class Magnoliopsida; order Poales; family Poaceae; genus Alloteropsis; species Alloteropsis angusta. Next base: position 9,504 of record JAZFNS010029648.1, on the reverse strand, counting down.
GGTGTCTACAAATGGGGCATCAACATCAACAGAGAAAGAAGACAAGAAGGGTGATAAATCTGCTGCTGCTGCTGTGGAGAAGGCAGTTGAATCTGAACCAACACCATCCGATAGCAAACAAGAATCAGGAAAAAGCCCTCCAGTTAGTCCTGTCAAGAACAGAGGGGATGCTTCTACTGATGAAAAGCGATCTGGAACAAATGACATCTCACCACGTGCCACTGAGAGCATCAGGTATATATTCTGTTTTTCATTTTTATACGAAATATGCACATTGTTAGAGGAAACAATCCTTTTCTTGTTTGCAAATACCTTGTCTATTCTGAATAGCTAATACAACCATAAGCTCTGCCAATCTTCTTGATGAAAATTTTTTACAGGTTTGGGCATGATCTCGGCAAACTGCTTAACTATTTAGACCATTGGCCTATCCTATAAGCCAACCTTCTGCTAGTGCTTTGTGCCTTTGTTTACTATCTAACTGGTATAGCCGTATAGGAAATTTGGTTCCTGAATGTTCTAGGTAAAACATGCTTCTTGCATGCTGGAAATGTAGCAGTGGCACCCGCTTTTGGTGGAAGAGCAGCTTGAATGACACTTTTTGTGCTGAAATGTTGACAACTCTCAATTGCATAAGATTTAATCAGTATTGTTTTGTATAATCTGTCTTACTGATAATGACACTGTTAACAAAAAATTTCAGTAATGGAGCAATGGATTCCTCTGCTCATGGAGATAAAACTTATGATGGACATTCATGGGCCCCATCGTTTGATCGTGGCATTGATAATGACTCCCTATGGAACTTTGGTCATAAGGTTGGATTCTGTTCATATTTTCTGACATTGTATCATTTTGTAGATATACTGGACTATTAGTACTTACCTCTGCGATCTGCTTCTCAGGATGGTGAGAATGGTGATTCAGATCTCTTCTTTGGGCCACAGGGCCTTCCACCTATAAGGACTGGAGGTTCCTCATCTGGTAGTTTGTTTGTCAAGGAACAGAATCCATCTTTTGATTCTGTTCCTGGTACTCCAATGGAGAAACCTTTCTTTGATTCCATCCCTGGCACACCAGTTCAGAAATCTGTCTTTGATAACTCTGTCCCTAGCACACCGATGCAGAACTCAGTCTTTGATTATTCCATCCCAAGCACGCCGATGCAAAACTCAGTCTTTGATTACTCCGTCCCAAGCACGCCGATGCAAAAATCGCTCTTTGATTCCGTCCCTGGTACACCGGTGCAGAAATCAGTATTTGATTCTGTTCCTAGTACGCCGATGCAAAGATCTGTATTTGATTCTGTTCCGAGTACGCCAACGCAGAAACCATTCTTTGACTCTTTTCCAAGCACCCCAATGCAGAGATCACTGTTTGACTCTGACCCAAGCAGAGCAGAATCTCCTACTGCTGGCAGCTTGTATGGCAAAGAGCAAAAGGGGTTCTTCGATTCTTCAGTTCCGAGTACACCAATGTACAACTCAAGCTACACGCCAAAGTACAGCGAAGTAGGAGAGGATTCATTTGACACAATGTCTCAGTACAGCTCCTTCGGCATGAACGACAACAATTCCTTTGGACAACGAGACAGCTTCTCAAGATTTGATTCCTTCCAGAGCAATGCTGATAATGGCGGGAATGACACCTTTGCGAGGTTTGATTCTTTCCGCAGCACTTCCGATCAAGGCGGGGGCAGCAGCTTCATGAGGTATGATTCCATGAAGAGCAGCAGCGACCATGACAGAACGGATGCATTTGCGAGGTTTGATTCCATGAAGAGCAGCGACTACAACAGCCGGGGCTACTCGTTTGACGATGACGACCCCTTTGGAACGGGGCCATTTAAATCGACAGAGAAGTCGAGCAGCCCGACAAGACATGGGACAGACGCGTGGAGCGCGTTTTGACAGGTACTGTATTGTAGAGGTCAATTGCTTGTGCACCTTACTGCAGATATACATACACGTACAATGGCAGGACAATTTTTTCGCATAGGCCTCTGCTCCACACCTTTGGACGCGGGAAGAAGGGGGGCGGGACGGGGCTTGCTTGTGTGTTTGCTTTGTGTTTAATTTTGTACCTAGGGCTGGGAACATGTGTTTGGCGGGATGGTGCTGCTTATAAACATTCTTTATACCTTGTATTGTACAAGTACATCTACAAGATGCGAGTCGACCCCGTTGGGTTGAACAACTCTACGAGTGTTTTCTTCCATTGTGTAGTTTTTATTTTCTTTTCCTTTTGCAGTCTCTTCAGTTTCTGCATATATTTCTGAGATCTGTACATACACTTTGGCTGAGAAGTCAGAATGGGTTAACTATATTGTGAGGCAGTTACGTCGGTTCTTTTGATGAGTTAGGAATCAGTTTGTTGAATGTTCATTCCGTTGAGGGTTGCCCTCCTATAATCTGGGCGGAATCTTTTCAAACCAAAATTATTTATCTGGTACACTTGAATTTCAGCCACTTTCACAAGGATTGTCGATGAGCTGCTTGCCAACATCCGGATAACCTGTCCAAATAGCAGCAGCAGTGAACAGACGATCGCCACGTATACGGCAGAGACCTACCTGTTTCCCAGGCGCCATGGCCGGCTGGGAACGAACTACCTGTTCAGAGATTCAGCCTCGTTCTTAACAGGCTGTAGCTGCCATCTCCATTCTGAATTAGCAATACGAAAATATAATCTTAAAGCACACAGTGTCTCATGTCCAAGCACAGCATCACCATGTCCATTCATATAAATCAGTTTCCATTAGCAATTAACTTTGAACAAGAGTTTAACAAACAAAATCAGGTTTCCTTATACAACAACATAACAGGCCAGAGAGTGGCAACCCTGCAAAACCTTTCTTCAGTCTAGCAGCTGCTTGCAGCATCTTACATTAAGCTGCAAGCAGGAAACAATGATACACATACACGGCCATTCTCTGCCTCTCTGCAAGTTAAAAAAATGGTGCGCACACTGGAACAAGGGGCGTGCGCAACTGCTCTCTACTGTTCAGTATTGGTCTGAGTTAAATTAGCTGCAGAGAAAAAAAATTCTGGTTGGGTTATTCGACTTTACATCTTTTATAAGGCACAAATCCCCTTGCAGATTGGCCTGTGCTGCTGCTCCCTGGCTTCACTCTTACGAAGGCCGAATTCGCGCTAGGTTTCAGCTCAAAACTTAGAGCTGACTCTGGCACCTGAATTGCCCCAAGCGACTCCTTGACAACTTTGCAGTTGGTAGGGGCTGTTGTCTGAACATTGCCCACGCAGTCTGAACTTGATTCAACCGAAGGGCTCTTGCCAGTATCGCTCTCACAGATACCTTCAGTAAGCAGCCCCATACTAACTCCTCTAGGATGGCCAACCGGGAAACCATAGTAAGGCCACCATACATGAAGAGGGGAAATCTTAGCATCCCCTGAATCGCCCATATGAAACTGGAAAGAATGGTATGGAAGAAGCCATCCATTATGGGTGGGGTATGTCTCAACCCCTCCAATCGTGGATGCTTGCGACACTTCTTGCTTAGAAGATTGAGAGTTTTTCTCACCAACTCCATGCCCCCCATCCGAGGAAGAGACTTTCTTTGGGTCTGGGATGATAACTGTTTTTCCGAACAGCTTCAAACTTGTTTCTTGCACTCCTTCCGATGAATCCTCTTCAGATAAGTCACCATTACTGCTGTCCAACTTTATTTCCTGAATTTGAAACATGTAGGACCCAATAAGCTTTATTGACATGCTCTTCTGTTTAAGTCACCCATTTGAAAATACGATCCATATAGTGAATGTTTGCTTACCTGATGGGATTGATCATCCTCAGTTTGCTGAGCAAATAAAGTTTCCTCTCCATTCACCACTGCAGGGACATTGTTCCCATCATCTGACGATGCAGGGGACGTACACCCCGTTGATGGATTAGATATGGATGATCCAAAAGCATCTGACTGCATTGCAGATAGCACAGACACAGGTGAACCATTCTCTTGGTCAGAACCAGATGACGATGAAACAGGGGCAAGCTTTGGTTGGCCCATTGCAGGATTCGCCACAGCGATGGAATCAGCACACTTGCGAGGGTATGGATGCAACGGCTTTCTCTTTGGCCTAGGTGGTGGGATCTCGATTGCATTACTTGCCCCAGGTTCGCGCACCACCTGCACAGTAAGCAACTCGCATGAGAAATAGGAGAAATTTCAATAGTTCAGAGTTAGCTGCCAGCAGTGTACAACCACAAGTAATGATATACTAATGTCAATGTAGTAATAGCAACTAAAAATTGATCACTACTATCAGGAGGGTTAAGCACCTTCGAGAAAAACTTCTGAGCATGGCTCCGAATCTGGACAGCAGTCTTTGTGCCAATGTGTTCTAAACAACAGTTTGGACAAATCAGAAAACCAATCACCAATGCTCTCTAACGTAAGGTCACATATAGAGTCTGCACGCACCTTGTATCTGGCGCCAAGACCGACCATAAAGCTTCAGTGCCTCCAGGAACTTCTCGTGTTCTTCTTCCATCCACTTCTCCCGCTGCTTCGTGATCGTGTAAGGCTTACGAACCTATTTGAATTCAGAGGGTGGTAATTAGGCATGATGAAAGTGCTGTAGGACAGTAAACACATACACATACACACTGAAAAGAAAACCGATTGGCATTTGCGTACGGGTATCAAAAGTGGACCGAGAAATGGGTACCTTGACAGGGTACCCATCCATCCCCTCCTTGGCCTGCATTGCATCTTCCATCAGAGAAGGTTTGACAGCATCCGGCGGCAGCTTTTTGTCAATTGGCAGCCCAGATGAATCCAATGCATCCCTTTCCTGGAGGGGACAATAGGGGGATGAAGATCAGTGCTTCAGCTAAAACGTACTATTGCTGGATACAATTTCAGAATATCAAGTGACTTCTTGTGCCACCTAACATGCTAGCTTTTACCATGGTAAATTGTTCAGATTTGAGCTTACAAAAAGTTCCTAATCTCTTGAATGGCATCAATTTACACATGTAAAAGAGCTGGTAAGTGATACGCTTGGGTAGGAGGAGAACTGCTTAAGCTAAACTTGTGGCTTTCCTGGTGTGCCATATATCTTTGATTACTCAGGCAAGTAGTATTTGCCCATCTTGTTCTGGAACCATCTACACACACAATGATTTGCGTGCAACCGAAACCCGGGAAAGAAGCGTCTAGAAACAGCACAATTTTTTTAAGGAGTAGTGTATGATAAAATATTCCCATTTAAAAAAGCAATTTTTTGACCAAAAATCCAGATGGAAACATTTACAAGGAGAAACCAAAAAAGAAAATTGACGCGTAACGAAGCTTCTAGCAAGAATCAAGGGGGGACGAAAAAGGGAAAAGCAAGCAAGAGATGTTTACCTCGACGTGTGCCATGGACGCCATGAGCCGGGCCCAGAGCTGAAATCTCCGGTTCCCCTTTGGCGGTCGGAGCGCCCAGGACAGAAGCAGCGGGGCACCGGCGGCGATTAACGGGGAGTCGGAGGTCGAAACCGAGGAAAGCTCCCGCCTTTGTGACCGGGATCGCCCCGAAAAAAGAAGAAGAGGAAACGGGAAGAAGAACACCGGCCGCGGGGAGGAACCCGGCCGGCGTGGAAGCGAAGGAGCACAAGGCGAAGGCGAGGCCGGAGGGAGAGGAGGTGGAGGGAGATTCGTGGAGAGAGGGGAAGGAGGGAGAGGAGGCTGCAATGGAAAGGTGGGGGAAATGGCGAGAGGAGGGAAGGAGCGAGATTTTTGGGGGCAAGGAAGGAAGGGGAGGGAGGCGGGCCACGTCGGACGTGGGGCCCGCTTGTCAGGGCCGGAAATTTCCAGAAGGGCCAGGGATCTAGTGGCTGGGGGGAGCCCCCCGGGAGGAGGTGGGGCCCACGCCCTCCCTCCCTGGAATTTTTTTTGGCCTTTGTTTTTCCTTTTGGAGAGAGGAGGAGGGCCTTTCCCAATTCCGGTCCGGTGCTTATCTTATCTACTGGAGATGGAGTAGTGCTATCTGCTGATTGCTGCTACTAATTACGTATCCAGTAATAATTAGTGTGTGTGGTTACAAGTTTCTCCTCAACCAGAAAACAAAATATATTTATATACTACATATATATGTTGAGTTTGTTGTAAGTGATGGGTAAATTTTAGAATTTGGCATGCATGGCATAAGTGGGCCAGTCATCATCTTCTGGAATAATAGTACACCCAAAGAAAGTTTGTTGGTGTTGCTTTTGCAAATATCTGGAACCGCTCAACGCAGGAGAGGCTGATATTTCATGGAGGTGGATAACCTTAGACATGCATAGCAATATAGGTATATTGCAGAGAAAAAGAAAAGAAAGCTTTCACTTTCTCCGGTTATCCAGCCACGCCACTCGCCTCACGTCTCGCCTGGTGGTGTGTGTGGTGCCCTCGTTCTGGCCACACGAAATTTCAACACGCCTTTTTTTAATGTATGTACATGAAANAAAATAAATGCAATTCTAGGTTTGGGCANCGCAAACCAATACTAGGTGTGAAATTACCAAATTGCCCCTTGTCTTATGTAAGAAGAATCTAGACATGAGCTTGTCTTTTATGAGAAACACTTAGACATTAGTTTGTCTTTTGTGTGAGAAAGTTCCGGACCCTCTTGTTTTTTACTCCGTATGATAGATGAGTTAAAAGAGCAATCTTTTTGGGACAAATTTCAAACTCTAGATGTGCATTTATTTTGGAACGGAGGGAGTATGTATTTATTATTTATTTATCTACATAAAATTTCAATATAGAATGTTTTTAATTTGGCAAGTTTCAGCCTGCAAATGTAAAATTAACATGTTCGTATGAAACGTTTTCCAACAGCAAGTTTCCAAACTAAACCCAGTAGAGAATAGTAATGTCAGTGAGCTTGTGGTGCATAGAAGACACAGCCAGCTGGATAATCAGTGTGCAATTTTATGCAGCTAAATTGGTGTTGTTGAAGGATGATCACTATCACTACTGTGTGAAGCAAGAGAGATGCAAGCTAGTGTACCAAATGGGCGTGGGACCTGCCGGGCAGCCAAATGCAAGCAGAGCAGAGCAAATGGTGGCCACAAGTTCTTTCCCGGACGGGTGCGCTTTTTCCCGGCCACGTCACGCCACCTCTGGACACGTGTGTACCGTCCCACCCAACCAAACGGTGTGGGCCAGGTGGATGTCCAGAAAGATCTGGTGGTGTGGTGAGTGGTGTGGTGTGGTAGGCAGCGCCAACCTTCCTTTCCTTGTGGCCGGCGTTAAACTATTACTGTACTGTACAGTAGGCCAAAGCATCCCTGGCCACAAGTTTTGGTTAGCGACCCCTCTCTCATGCTTAGTATTATTAAGTTGGCTAACCCATGCTTAGAGTCTTGTGCTAGCTTAGCTACAGTACTAATCTAAAAAATAATCTACTTTCGCTCCGCATCTTAGGGTAGCATTAATTAATTAATAGCAAATGGAGTAATAGCAAAGCCTCACTCCTTCCGTTTTCACTTAAACCTCCGTCTGCATATTTCATCTCCTTGATCAGCTGCCAATAATGTCCGTTTTATCATGATGGTAGCCCGTGTCTTTAAACATGTTTTTGTGTGTCATCTAGGTCTCTTAACTCTCAGAATGCATTTTCATATCCCTAAACTCGTTTCAGAGTGTTACGTAGGTCCACAAACTCTCAAAATGCTCATCTAAATCCATAAACTTGTCTCATGTGTACATAGGTCTCAAACTCCCAATATGATATTTTAAATTTACCAAAAAGTTGATTTCGCTACTTTACAGTTAATAAAAATACTATTTTGATTTTTTATTGAGAATACTAACAAATTATCTCAATACATTTATATAAAGTGCATGCAAAATATAATTAGTTGGTAGAATATATTCAAGATTCCTAAAATTAACCCATGATGAGTATGATTAATATGCAGAATTAAAATGGTATTGATGATAAGATTTATAAATGAATCGCGTGGAAAAAAGTTTAATAATAATCCATTTTAAATTCAATTAATTAATTATAATATCAGGATATCAAAATTCACCTTAAATGTTTAGTGACACAAATGACACGCTAAGACAAGTTCAAAAATCTAAAAATACGTCTTAAGAGTTTAAAAACATAAATGACATTGTCGGACAAGTTTACTCGTTACATAATTTAGAGAAACACACACTCACACTCCCTATATACGTACATGGGTAGAGATTACGAGTAATAATTCTGCCGACAGCTTCTATTAGGTAGGGTCCGGAGTACTAGCAAGTGCCTGCCTGACGAGTGTCTGGATTAGGGGTATCCGATGAAGCCCTTAATCTAGCCTCCCCCAACTTGAACCACCCTCAAAAAGCAAGATTCAAAAAACCCCATAACCAATATCTCGCCCAGGATCAAACAGTACGGGGCCGGCCCATGAAGTCTCTGATCCAAAAGGACGATCTGTATCTGGGCCGCCCCCACTGTTCGCCCGAGGAGTTCTCCCCCGCCGAGTGGATCCCACCATTCTCCCGAGG
>JAZFNS010027537.1:237-11953 GCA_037127165.1 Alloteropsis angusta | reverse complement strand
TCAATAACTTTTAAGTTATTGAGTTTGTAAATGTGAAAATTATATGAATAAATTTATTTTAAAAATACTTTCATAAAAGTATACATATATCATATTTTTTATAAATATTTTTATAATAACAAGAGGTCGAAGTTATGTTTTGGAGACCGTGTCATTGTCCTAAACGACTTCTTTTACTGAACTAGAGGGAGTATGTGGTACACAAGAAACACAAATAGAACCACGTACACCTGATGAGGACAGAGCGTTCCGGGCACACTTATGACGACTTGTTCAAGGTTCAGTGATATCGCTTGAAGCAAACTTCTCAAACAAAATTTACACTAACCATCGTGCCTCTCTCACAAACATTTTCAACAAAGTTTACAAACTTCTTCCTATCTAACACAGCGGCGAAACGATGGCAGAAGGCTGCTTAGGGTCACTGTTGCCCGTCAGTCCTTTTCTAGTGGACCGAATTGCAACTCTTCATGCATGCCCAACCCACTTGCAAACGACCCAGCAAGGCAAGGCTCGGCCCAACTGGAAAGCCCAGCGCCTAGCCCAAGTTCATGGCCCGAAGCAGACGAGGCCGACGTGTACCTGCCTCTGACTTCGCCGAGGATCGGTCCGACACGTGTAGCCCAGCGCGGACACGTGTGCGGACGACAGAGGCCTCGGCATCGGCATCCGCCGCCGTAACGATGCTTTGCTTTGCTGTGCAGTGCACGCCGGTTCTCTCTCCCAGGAAAGCACCAACACGTCATCGCCCGGTGCTCTCTCCTTTATCAGCAGCTCCATCGAGAGACCGCGCAAGCAGTCGCAGACTCGCAGCATCCGTGTGATCCTTTGCATCGGTCCATCTCGACTAATCCGGTGGTTGTCGCGGTGATGGAGGAGATCGCCGGCGGGAGGAGGCAGGAGACGGCGCCGGCGCCGGCATCCAAGGCGCAGAGGGAGGCCGCGGCGGCTGGCGTGTCCGTGCAGGAGTGGCTGCAGCACGTCAAGGCCTCCTTCCTCGGCCTGGTAAGCAAGCAATCAGCTAGCTACATACATACATGTATGCTTCGTCTCCCCCGATCTCTCTGCTGCTCTGCAGGGGTTGATGTCCCGATCGACGAGGTGCTTTGCGTTTGCAGGTGCGGAAGGTGACGGCGAGGAGCGAGCAGGAGGCGGCGGAGGCGGACATGCGCGCGGCCAAGGAGCAGGTGGAGGCCACCGACGAGGCGGAGGCCAAGAAGAAGCAGCTCACTGGTCACTGACGGATGGGTGATCGACATGTGTAGATAGGCTAGAAACTACTGCTGGTTTGCCTTGTTGGTAGTCTGTTGAGACTGTTAGGACCTTGTAACATGATGTCATGATCCATCTACTACTGTCATTGTAAGAAAAAACTGTGTGTAACTTGCCAAGATGAGCGCCTAATCCTTTGTGCTTGGTTTTCCCCTTGCCTTTGTTTGGGATTCAAGTGGATTGAGGGGAAATAAGAGGGATCAAAGGAGAAATTAGTTCATTTATCTTTCAAATATTTTATTCTCCTCCAATCTAGTTGTATCCAAACAAAGCCAGTCCACTTGTATGCAAGGGTGGAATGGTGAGTGGACCTTGGAAGAGCTAGCAAATGGCTATTGAAACGGAGAGGAACAAGTGGTTCAGTCAAAATTAATAACCATGTAACAACAAGCTGCACTTCTTTTCTTTTTCTTTTGAGAAAGATTACAGCAAGCTGCACTCACATCTGAAACTCTTGAGGCAGCGAGCGTCATGTCTTACCACATATGCATGTAACCACAGGAGGCTACCAAGTTTACTATGTTCTTAATGTTCTAGTATATATGAGTTACCAAAAAAAATGTTTACATCACCCTGGAGTACTCGACCTGGAAGCCATCAAATACAGTTGCTAACAGGTTATGATGAAACAACCATCCTAAAACACACGCCCAGTCAGAGTCAGGTTCTTTCACCACAGGCCGTCTCGACACTTGGGACGCAGGTACCATACACTATACACTATAGAGACGGTAAAGGAATTCGAGGTATATGCAGCACCTGGCATCCAGTCAGAACATCAAAATTTCAGAAGACCACGGCATTTTCGATGGCGTCAATTCCACTGTTAACGAGAGAAGAACACCAATCCAAGGTTTAATTCCTCCTTTGGCACAGATCCTGTCTGCTCAGTGGCTGCATCCCACAGTTTCGGTGCTTTTTTTCTTGCTGGAATTTCTGCGGCTATTTTCGTTCATTTCCCTGGGTATTTTCTGTGCCTTCTTTCACGATTTCTGCTGAACTTTCAGTAGAACAGTTTTTATTTGAATCCATGACCATGCCAGTGCCTTCTGATTGATTTCAGCAAGACCACTTTCATTCTCTGCTCGACATGGCAGTGCCTTCCCTCTTGATTCCCACAGGACTTTTCAATATGACTGCTTTCATTACTTCGGTCAAGTCAGTGGTTTCCTCCTGGATTTCCACAAGACTTTTTCTCATTTCTGTTTTTCATTCTCACAGCCTTTATTGACCTCCAAACTTTATTCAACAAACTGTGCTTCTTGCCCCGCAGATGTTCAGCCATGGCGGCGGCGTTGATACACCTGATGCTGCAGCGCTCACACCACAAATAGTCGCCTTGTTGAACAACTTCATGCATTGCTCCATCGACCAGGATGTGGATTTTCTTAGGCGGACCACTAGGGCCTGCAGCTGACGCTGCAATGCTCACATCATACAAAGACAACTCTCCTTTCAGATGCCTTTTCCCAATAAAATGTTTTTTATGTTTCGCCTTACTAGTTGATCTCACTTGACAGACTGCACAGCTCCAGAACCTGGCAGCATTTTGTTGTTCTGTTGGCTCAGTAGTTGCAAAAGTCACATTTTGTAGTTCTGCTGGTTCAGTAGTTACTGAAATCGCATTTGGTAGTTCTGTTGGCTTAGTAGTTGCAAAATTCAAAAAGTCCCTTTTCTGAACTTCATGTATTGCTCCATTGACCAAGATGCGGATTTTCCTAGGTGCATTGCTAGGGCCTGCACCGTTGTCGCTCCTGATGATTGCCTTCATGTCACTTTTATCGTTGTTAATCACCTGAATGCCTCTACAGTGAACCAAGTTGGCCAAGTGCCTTCTCCCTCTAAAATGTTTATTCAGATCAGCCTTACTCGTTGCACTCACTTGACAGAGTGCACAGCTCCACCTGGAAGCATTTTGTAGTTCTGCTGGCTCAGTAGTTGCAGAAATCGCATTTTGTAGTTCTGATGGTTCAGTAGCTACAGAAATCGCATTTTGTAGTTCTGCTGGTTCGGTACTTGCAGAAATCACATCGGCCTTCCTCTTCACGCCAGAAATGTTAGTTTCTGGTGAATGAATCTAAAATAAATTTTAGGGCAGAATTAGTAAAAAGAGCATGCATATATAACAAATGAACCGTATAATGCACTGCTGCTCTGGAACAAGAGCCTGACTGAATTATTTAGGGGAGGGGGGGGGGGCAACTAAATGAATGTATGGACATGAAACAATCAACAGAGAGATGACAGAACAGATCAAAGCAGCAAGGAAGTTATTGCAGATTCCAACTGTCTCCACAACTCAAAACTTAAATTCACAGGTAATAACTAAAATAGCCTGAAATATTTGCCTGTATTCTATGACAGAACAGGAAATAAACCCGTTCACTTTGACACCACCATCCAAGCTTTGTTCTCCAAAGGACTATTCATCTTTTACATTCGAGTTCACCAGATTTGTTGAAATCATATATTTGACTTAGGAGTTCAAGTGGTCTTGTGATTTAAAAGGGCATTGTTCTTGAGCCTGCTATCCAAATGAGGTTTGTAATAGCCGCTATCTGAACTCGAGCTTTGTGTCCAATCAAACAAAACAAATGATGATTATGAATATTATGATCAGGATTTGTCATTTAGACATAATTTCACACGAAGTTTGGACCAAAGCAAAATGGCTACTAATTGGGATTTAAACAAAAACCAAAAGAAACATTTTCTGTTTTTTTAAGCTAGAATGAGATGGAAAGTGCAATATGAAACGACAAAACATGAAAAAACATGATAAGGAAAATGGGGATATTATCCAATCCTTCCTTTGATAATCAGAATTTTCCTTTAACTTTAATTAGCAATATCTGTAAAAGATATGCTACTTCAAATAGAAAGAGTTCTATATTTCAAAAGTAGTTTTCATAACGAATCTAGTGATATACTAATATCGATCTTGTGGTACCAATCTACATAAATTTTTGGGGAAAGCTAAATTTTACCAACGTGTTCTAGAAAAATCCAACACATGAATTGTAATGGCTCGATTTGTGCTGTACGACGGTGAGTATATTAGGGGAAGGAAAATTTGAGCGTTTTGACTTATTTCTTGTTGCAGCTAGTTTACATTGAAATCAAAGTGCAAAAGTTACAGTAACTTTTGGTGTGTAATTTTTTTTTATATAAAAGATGGTGTAATGAACGTTAAGATGCTAGAACTCCTATAACACCTGGGTTTTTTTTCATAGCATGAAGTTAGATCTAATCAGAGTAGATCAAGCTTTTTTTTCTAGCACAAAATAAAACCTAATCTGAGTCACAGATCAAGTTTTTTTTCTTAGCACAAAGCTAGAACAGTTAATTTTCAGCTATTTAACTTTAAGAGATTGATGGACCAAAATTATGGGTAGCTAGTAGTGGCCTTAAGTGCCAAATACAGAAATGATTTGAACAAACCCTTTTCTCTTTAGCAACATCATGCATGAAACCTGTAAATGGTAATACTTTTATTTAATTATATGTGCGCACAGACCTCAGAGTTCTCAATGGGCTCCGCCTCACGCGGCTCAAGCTTGTGCTTGTGCTTTGCCTTCAGCTTCGGATTTGGCTTCGACTTTGGCTGCGGCTGCAACCTCCTCTTGACGAGGATCGATTGCTCAACTCCCACGCGCCGGTCGATTCCTTCGACCTCCCCGAACGAAGCTGGGTGTGGCCAATTCGGGTGCATGCCTACCGGCGGCATCAGGGGCAGTAGCACTGGCGGCAGGAAGGGGCCGTCGGGCCCGAAGAACATGCCCGGCGGCGGTGGCGGCGGCACGAAGGGACCGTCGGTCCCGACGAACGGGAGGAGGCCGATTGGGCCGTGGAACCGGGCGCGCGCGAGGGCGAGTTCGCGGCAGACCTCCTCTTCGATGAGGCACGCCTCCTCGACGAGGCGCCGCTCCACCTCCGCGCGGATGATCCGCTGGCGCCACGCCGCAGCCTCCCACTCGAGCGGCAGCGGCAGGAGCGGCGGCGGCTCGCCATGGGAGGGCCCGGCTGCGGGGGAGCGGAGACGGTCAGAATCCGGAAGCTGGACCTGGGGGGTCCCGTGCTCCGGATGGATAGGGTGCTTTGCTTACCTCGGTCGCAGGCGGGGGACGGACTCTGTGGCCTGCGGTCGCCGGCGCGGAAGCGGAACTCCATGGCGGAACGCTGCGCCGGTCGGTGACTTGGGCGAGGAGGAAACGGCGCTTTGCAAATTGCGATAGCTTGCGTGCTTAGCTCGACATCAGATCAGAAGCTGCGCCGCCCACTTGCCTTTAAAGCCCAACAACTTTTCAATATTTCCTCTCCAATAGAGATGTTTTGGAAATAGACAAAATTAAAATATTTGATTATTGAGAAAACTACTCCATCAACCATCAACTTTCTAATAAGTCATTCTCAATAAACATTTGTATTGGGATGGAAGAAGTATCCACACTACGGATTAGTAGAAATAGAGTATTTTTATCAATAGAGGAAAAATAGAGAAGTTATTGGAGATCTGTTGGAGCTGTTTTTTTTTTCTCAATCATCACTAATACTTACTATTGGGAATTGGAATGAGGATCTCTTGGACTTGTTCTTACCCTTGGGGCAGGTTTGGAACCATACCATATTACCATTTCGGCAAATTTCCCCGTCAATCATCAGTGTTCCTAAAGAAGCCCAAATCTTGGCAGATAGTTCAGTGTTCACTGCAGAAAACTAGCACAGGGCATTCTTGAGGAAGGATGAACTATTGTAATAACACCGAAGGAGTATAACATCCGCTTGACGGAACAGAAGGAAACTATTGTGTCACCAATACACCATTTCCACCCACAAATGTACATTTAGGTGATGTCAGATAGCCGAAAAACACCGGGAGAATACAGCAGGTCGGGTTACAGACAACAATGCAACAAAGAATGGCGTTTACGCCTATTCAACACATGGTATGTACATTGCAACATAGTACAACTGTTTTAGCCAGGTCCAGGAGTCCAGCATCAGGCTATGCTTCAAGAGCCATTTCTTCGCTATACCTGTTCATCATGAGCCATTCTCCTCGGCCACACTGGTCAAAAAAGACCTGGATTAAAACAGGTGGAAGAAAAACCTTCTGGCAGCGAAGGCGGAAGAAAGACCTTCTGGCAGCGAAGAAAAATAACAGGTGCCATCATCGGATGTGACTCACTGCGTCTCAGAGCATTCCGTGTCTCCAGATGACTGTTCTGCGCCGCTGCCGTCCTTGATCTGAGTAGCCGGCTTCTTGAACTGCACGAGGATCATCGTCATGTTATCGCATCCCTCACCACCCATGGTCGATGGGGCCAGGCATCTGTCGAACACTCTTTCACATACTGCAGAAAGTTTTTCCTCCTGCATTTTGTATTTTTTGTTTCTTCCATGAGTACTGCCAAAGACAATACATCCGAAGATACAATACAACTTGGTACTCACCGTGTTTATATGCTCACGGACGAAATCAACTAACTGTTGGCTTGACATGCAGTCCCTAATAGTCATCATACATCAGAGTATATATGATTGTTACTTCTGACAGAAGCAATCATCAAGTTGAAGCCAGAAAATTATTTAGAGGAACTTACCAAATGCCATCACATGCCAAAACAAGAAAGTCATCGTCATCACAAAGTTCCACCTGTAGGAAAGAGTAAATGTTACGAGAACTATCAACTGTAAGGAAATGGCAACTCGATGGTCTATATAGCAAACTGTGATTAGCTGGACTGTGTAGCATCTGGAGATTCACTTACAATTTTTACGTCAGGATTTGCAGTCAAAATTTGCTTGTCAGGGGACAAGAACTTGTTTTGCTTAAATTCCATGTCTCCTAAAAAAGTTTTTGCATATGCAAGGCATCATGTAAAGTTGCCATGTATCGACAAAACACCAAGTAAAAAATGCATACCGATAGCTCTTGACAAGTTTAAAGTTCCATTTACACGCCCCATTTGGATGTAACCCCCTGCATTCCGAATCCTTTCTCTCTCTCCCTCAAGCTCTGGTTTATGGTCTCTGGACAAATTGTATGCCTGTGTTATGTGGAAGAAGTATAATGAGATGATCGTACATAAAACTTTATGTTCAAACAGAAGTGCATAACACAAGGAGTAACAGTGACAACTGACCTGACCATTCCTTGAGATGACACATCGTGAATCACCAGCATTTGCCACAATGAGTTGCCTATTTCTGACTAATGCTACACAGGCTGTACTCCCACAATTTGGCCCAGTAAAATCAGAGTGTGGTCCCTAATAAAAGAAATTGTTGTAAGACCATTTTTCAAGAGTTAACATTGTTAGGCACTACAACCATCAATCTCAGATGTTAAAGTTTTTTCTCGAACTACGCAGGATATCTGCATGTCATTTCATTAAAGAGAAGAAAAATAAAGTACAAAGGTCGATAGGGAAGTCCTGACGCAAACAGGCAAACACAATCACACATCCAAGAATTCTAACAAAAAGTTATAAAAAGTCCCCCCACACCACCCTAAGAATTCAGATGTTAAAGTTTAAAGAATAAATTTTCTTCTTATGCGTAGGAATCCTTTCAAGAGTCAGCGCTGTTAGGCGATACACCCATCAATTTTGGATGTTAAACAATTTTCCTTCTTATGCATAGGTGTCCATTTTAGGCCTCAAATCACCAGTATTGCACTACCCGTGCTGTAGGCGCACAAGCCAGAACTCACACATGCATATGATCCATATGACACATATATGTCTAACACCCTTGCACACATTTCAGGCACAAATGATTCCAGCCTAAAAGAAAAGTGACGCAAAGTTTTCAGAAAGATAACTAAGGACCATTTTTTGTTAAAGGAAGATACCAAGCTTTCCTATACATAGGAAAAAGAGTAGACAGTTGTAGATCCATGCCAGTTCCATAAGTACCTCCTCGAAAGCCCAATCGTCATGTCTATCAGTTGAATCACTTCCTTTAGGGGACCAAATCAAGCCTTCTATTATGCCAGTAAACTGATTTATCTTATCTCCGAGTGCTTGAAGTTCCCGCCATCCTCTTTGACCCCGCATCATTTCATCCATTCTGAAACAGTGCAACCATAATTTCTGTTCACATCATTTGCTCAGATTAGCGATGGAGAAGTGAAAGCGCAGCCATGCTAAC
Source organism: Alloteropsis angusta (assembly GCA_037127165.1). Classification (NCBI taxonomy): domain Eukaryota; kingdom Viridiplantae; phylum Streptophyta; class Magnoliopsida; order Poales; family Poaceae; genus Alloteropsis; species Alloteropsis angusta. Next base: position 3,526 of record JAZFNS010027537.1, on the reverse strand, counting down.
AATAAAAAAGTTATCATACCTGAAGAAAGCTCTGTGGACAGCAGCACCCAGGTCACCAGCTGCATAGGCTTCACTATTGAGAACTTCACTGTGTAGATATTTTGCACAGAATTTGGCAACTACTTTTCCTGATGGAAAGGAGGCGATACAATGGGGTCAATAGCCCATTTTGGTATGATGTGTAATCAACCATAGACACTTGTTCTTTACCTCCATGTCCATCAAAGACACCAAAGAATGCAGTGTCGTTGTCAAGATCTAGCAAAGCTGAGTGCTGGAAAATTGTATAGACTTAGAAATTGCACAGCAGACTGAGCAAACACCACAACTAATAAGTTGATGAGATTCCAAACTCTCAAAAGATCCCAATAAAGCACATAAAAAATTGCACTCTCAAAAGATCCCAATAAAGCACATAAAAAATTGCACAAGTACAATGCTAAGAAAACAAATCANTACTCAACAAGGAATATCATGCATATTCTTAGGTCCCAGCATAGCCCATATTTCAAAAAAAAAAAACATAGCAACTATTTCAGCATAATGTCAAAGTACCAATGTTTTAAATCGCGGGCTAAATGATTTAGCGGAGGCCTCACTGAAAGTACCACTTCTCTCAGATGCATAGCTCTGCTAACCATAGCAGTTAATAGCCAGGTAACTCCTCAGCTATCTATTATTTAGGAAAAAAAAACTACATTCATCGTACCAATATTTGGTGTTCCAATTTTCTTTCCATAACATTCTGTAAGTTTCCATAAGTACACCCNTACTCAACAAGGAATATCATGCATATTCTTAGGTCCCAGCATAGCCCATATTTCAAAAAAAAAAACATAGCAACTATTTCAGCATAATGTCAAAGTACCAATGTTTTAAATCGCGGGCTAAATGATTTAGCGGAGGCCTCACTGAAAGTACCACTTCTCTCAGATGCATAGCTCTGCTAACCATAGCAGTTAATAGCCAGGTAACTCCTCAGCTATCTATTATTTAGGAAAAAAAAAACTACATTCATCGTACCAATATTTGGTGTTCCAATTTTCTTTCCATAACATTCTGTAAGTTTCCATAAGTACACCTNGCACAACCAAACACGTTTTTTTTACTGAATCGGACTCTTGACATTCAAGTCGGATTCTTGTCGACGTTTTTCGAGCACGGTCCAAAGTATGACGAACTCGTCGAGCTTAGAAATTGTGTTACCTGCTAATATGTTCAGGTCTAGTATCCAAGTATTGTCGTGCAGTGCCTCTGCCACTTTCTTGTTCTTGGCCTTAGACATAGCGTAGAGCTGTGACACAATCTTTTGACCACCTACCTTGTACCCAGCGGAGTGCCAGAAGTTTGTTCTCTTGCTGTTGCCTAGGTGGATCGTGGTGCAAGCCGCAAAGAGAAGGCGGTCTGTTTCGTCACAAGGCGTTTTAGTCCCTGCCTCAGCAGGAAGACCAGATAGTTTGGAAATTGATTGCAAAAGGTGAGTACACGGTGGCATCTGCGGATCTGCCTACAAAGCACAGTTCATTGGCTGCACGACCTCACCGCAATTAAGCTCCATTTGGAAAGCATGGGCACCGCCAAAGTGTAAATTCTTCACATGGCTCATCACTCAAAACCGGGTCTGGCCCTCTGATCGAATGGCGCTAGGATTGCAGGCAGGGCAGGTTCTTCTAGAGCCCACAAAACTGCCCCGCAAAAAAATTGTATTATGTGGCAGAGGCGACCATGCAGAGTTTTGGTGGCGAAACGTTGGCCAGCCTGCCAAAGTGCCAATCCCGTGGACAAGAGAACAGACCTGCAAAGACCCGCAAAAAACCCGCAGCTTCTCTCTCGTTGGCTTACAGCGAGAGTCTCGCGAAACCTAGCGGCCACCGACGCGCCGTCCACGTCCCTGCCTGGACGAACGTTATTTGCTCCTCACACGATGGAGTTGGAAAGGCTACTTCATCTACCTAACACTTTGCAGATCGGAAGGCCTTCATTGCCGGCTTGCCGCCGTACATCAAGGTCGGCTGCTTCTTCATTCTCTAACGCGTGCGGTGAGATAAATGTGACCCCTCTCGATCTTTTGTGATTGTCTCCGCAACACTACTGATAGTTCCACATAAATTGGCTTCTGATGTGTCAGGACTAATAAGGAGGTAATGGTTCAGATCCAGATTTGGTTATGCAATTAGGGAAATTCGGGGACCTAATGCTATTTTTACTTGGAAGTTGGGAGAACGAGGATGAAAAGCATGCAGAGTTGCAGACCAATGCCAGTGCCGCATCCACATGCATATCTCATACCTGTCTTCAAAGTTATCGAGTTGAACTGCTAAAGAACAAGTAAGCTAGCTATGTGTATTTTGCAATTTGCGGGCTTGGCGGATTTTGTGCATCTGCCACCAAGTCCACCAAATGATAGCGGGCAGCATATTTGAGGCAGCGGACAGCCACTAACCGCTTAATTAGTTAGCGGCGAGCTTAGCGGCCACGTGGGTGTCCACAACACGCCCCACCTGCGTGGCTAACTGGCGCGAAGAGGCTGGCTGCATAGCCTGACTTGTCAGCAATGCAGAGTACAGCTACACAAAGAGGATCTGAAGGCTCAACATGCAATGGCTGGATGAGCCAAGCTTACCTGATGAATGGCACCCTAGTACAAATGTGCTAGAACGGGGGTAAAACATTACATTGGTAGCACACATATCTCGCAGGGTGCTGCGGAGCCTCACAGTGCTAATCATCTGGGAGATTTGGAAGGAAAGGAATTCAAAAAAAAATCCAGCAGGAGTTAGCAACAGCGTCTCTTATGGCCAAGATCAAGAATGGATCCAGCACTTGGATATGTGCGGGGGCAAAAGATATAGCGCTTATCTTAATGTGAGAATAACCTTTTGTTTCCCATTTTACCGCTTACGCAGTCTGTAACTCTTCTGCTCTATCAATGAAATAGGCACAATCTCGGCCCGCTCGTTCAAAATAAAGTTATATTGGATGAGATTTTTGCTGAGTTGGATACACGAGTCTGACTCAAAATTCCAACACTCTGTGCCCGCATCCAAGCTAGACTCACAAGATCAGGAACAGAAACACAGAAAGTCACAATGAGCAAATAATTGATACATAGAAACTCACAGCATCTTCCATAGTTGCACGCCACCCTTGCATAGATGAAAGGCCGAATTTAAGCTTATCATTTTCACCATCTTCAGATAGTTTCTCGGTTTTAGGAGTGCTAAGGTAAACCCCCATTCTCCCAAATGTACCTGACAAAGAATATGTCAAATAGAGAGAAAAAAACTAC
>JAZFNS010004412.1:424-10494 GCA_037127165.1 Alloteropsis angusta | reverse complement strand
TCTCTCTGCGCACGCAACCCGGCGCATACAAATTTTGCATACTACCGGGAACTAAACAGGCCCTATGTGCAGCATTGCAGGTTACGTGATAAATTTATATGTGCTTATGGTTGCCTAAATCAGATTCGTGCACTTAACCATGTTTTAGTGCGGCCTAACATCTTTATCTACTCCCTCCGTTTCAAAATAGAATTCGTTTGACTTTTTTATCTCAACTTTGATCACTCGTCTTATTCAAAAAATTATGCAAAATATCACATTTTTTGTTATGACTTGCTTTATTAATATAAGTGCTTTAAAAATGACTCAAATTTGACTACGTTTGCACAAATTTTTTGAATAAAACAAGTGGTCAAAATTAAAGTAAAAAAAAGTCAAACAAATTCTATTTTGAAACGAAGAGAATATTTCTTTATCACTTTATTTCCCAGTGTGACCACCAAAGGCTGGGCCCACAGGTCAGCCCCTTGGCCTACCACTCTCTCTCCCCTGAACACACACACGCACTGCACAGGCACAGCACAGCTCTGCTTCCTCTGCTTCTTCCCCAACTCCCTCCTCCTGCTAGCTACACCTACGACGGACATGGCGCCTCCGCCACCAGTGATGGGGGATCTCGCCACTGACCATCCACACTCTACTCTCCTTGCTATCCATGCCATTTCCCCGTCCCATTTGGCCCCTAATGTCCTCTATTTTGAGACCCCGGTTTCTTTGCTCTGTTGTGGCCATGGCCATGTGTGATGGTAGGCAGGGGTGGTGCTAGCTCCAGCAAGAGCAAGGTAGGTGAGGTGAGTTCCGTCCAAGCATAGTGTATCTTGTGCTGGCTGTCCATGTTCATGTGGGTCTCCTATTGGTTACTTGGCAAAGGGCTGGTGTACCGCTGCTGCAGTGCTTACTACAAGTTGGCCGACCAGGTGCCCTGCACCTTCTAGAAATTCTTGACCGCTCTTAAATAAGGTGCAAGCTACTAGTACAAAGAGCTGGTGTGGTGATATTACCATCTGTGTTATATTGTCATGTAGATAATAAGTGTGCAAAGAACAGGGGTGTGTAAAGATATGGTAAGGCTAGCTAGATTGCTTCTGATAAGAATAACGAGGCTGAGGCTGAGGCTGAGGCTGACAAGAATAACGAGAGAATCAATAGGCGAACAATGCAACTGTTCCGTCAGACGGTGTCCGATCTTCAACTTCAAGACCTTTATCTCCATGGACGCGCGTACACTTGGAGCAATGAACGAAATGATCCAACGTTGGTCCGACTCGACCGGGCCCTTGTCTCGTTTCCCTGGGAGGAACGTCACCCCTCCTGTCTGCTTCAAGCTCTAAGCTCTGACGTGTCGGACCACGCGCCTCTTCTTCTTCGCACTAACGCAGTCGCCTTAAGCAAACGACGCTTTCATTTCGAGATTTTCTGGCCAAGACTGCAGGGCTTCCACGAGGCCCTTGAACGTGGCTGGAATGTCGGTGACTTCCCCTCTGACCCCTTCCGACGCCTCGACGCCAAATTTCGCTCCTTAGTGCGTGCGTTCCAGAGCTGGGCGGCAACGTCCGTGGGGAACATCAAGGTCCAACTGCTGGCCGCACGAGCGCGCATTCTGCAGCTTGATCAGGCACTAGACTCTGGTACGCTAAGTCAGGCTGAAAGTTTGGAGCGCAAACAGCTGAAATTACAATGCCTCGGCCTCTCCTCCCTTGAGCGTACAATTGCTCGTCAAAGATCGAGAGTGCTGCACCTAAGAGAAGGCGATGCTAACACTAAATTTTTCCATGCAATGGCCCGCGGACGGCAACGGCGCAAACATATTCACAACTTCCAAATTGAGGGGCACTCCATAGTTGAACCTGACGCAATGGCCGCCGTTGTCGACTCGCATTTCGAAGAGCTGTTTGGTGCCGCTGCCTCTAGATCGTCGACAGTGAATTTCCAGGCCCTAGGCATCACTGCCTTTGATCTCGAACACCTTGACGTGGCCTTTACTGAAGACGAAGTCTGGGCCGCAATCAAAGAGCTGCCGACGGACAAGGCCCCAGGCCCTGACGGGTTCACGGGGGCGTTCTATCACGTTGCTTGGCCCGTAATCAAGCAGGATCTCATGTCAGCGATTAATTATTTTACTGAGGGAGGTACTGCCAATTTACACCTGCTGAATAACTCTTTCATCATCCTACTCCCCAAGACCACCCAAGCCATCAGTCCCAAGGATTTTAGGCCAATTGCTCTGGTTCACAGTTTTGGGAAACTTCTGTCCAAACTACTCTCCCTACGGCTGGCGCCCCTGTTACCACAACTAGTGAGCAAGAACCAGAACGCTTTCATCAGAGGCCGGACCATTCATGACAATTTCAAATACATTCAGAGAGCAGCCGTCCTCCTACGGAAAAAGAAAATGTCCAAATTGTTGCTGAAACTGGACATATCCAAGGCATTCGATACGCTCTCATGGGCCTTCCTTCTCGAAATATTGCAGGCACTGGGTTTCCCACCCAGATGGCGCCGTTGGATTGCAGCTCTGCTCTCTTCAGCCTCTTCCCGTGTCCTTCTCAACAACTGTCCTGGTAGACCAATCCATCACATGAGGGGAGTTCGCCAGGGGGATTCCCTCTCACCGCAGCTCTTCATCCTAGCCATGGAGATACTTCACTGATTGTTTGAAAAAGGGGTGGCAAGCAACATGCTACAGCCCATGGAACTGCCGGCAATAAAATTCCAATGCAGCCTATATGCAGACGATGTGATCCTCTTCATTAGCCCCACTCTAAGAGAAGCAAGAGCTGTGCTGCACATTCTCAACATATTTGCTGAGGCAGCGGGGCTGCGTGCTAATCGTGCTAAATGCTCCATCACCGTGATTTTCGGCCATGATAATGACATCCAACCGATTCAAGACATCCTCGGCTGCCAAGTCGTTGATTTCCCTATTCGATATTTGGGACTGCCTCTTAGTACTAAGAGGATCCCAAAACCGCAACTGCAAGCCTTGGTGAATACAGTGGCCACCAAATTGCCATCCTGGCAGGGGCCTTTAATGGCGAGAAGCGGAAGGCTTATTTGGATTAAGTCGGTTCTTCGTGCAACGACCATCTATGCCTTAATGGCTGAGCAACTACCAGCATGGGTTCGTCAAGAAATTGATGCGATTTGCCGGCGTTTTCTGTGGGCCGGCAAGGATGAATCATGTCGAGGGAAATGCATGGTTGCGTGGCCCTCAGTTTGCTTGCCAACTTACTATGGAGGACTCGGAATCACTGACCTCAAACTCTCTGGATATGCGTTACAAACACGATGGTTGTGGCTGCAGAAAACTGATCGAGAGAGAGCTTGGGCTGAGCTGCCTCTAAACGCTCATCCCGTCGCCCAAAAATTCTTCCAGGCTTCCACCTTCACCATAATTGGAAATGGAAAGACTGCCCTCTTTTGGACTGACAATTGGCTCCATGGCCGAGCCATCATAGGGCTAATGCCTGCACTTTGTTCAACTGTCCGCAAAAGAGTGCTGCAAACCATGACAGTGCATCAGGCATTGCAGAATCAGGCCTGGATTCAGGAAATTTCAGGAGGCCTCACTGTACCAGTGCTCATTGATTATTTGCAACTGTGGCAAAGCTTGCAAGAAGTGCATCTTGACGATTCAGAAGACAAACTCGTCTGGAGATGATCGGCGGATGGCAACTTTACCACCAAATCTGCTTACTTGATGTTGCATCAGGGTGCGGTGGCTATGGATGGGCATCAACTGATTTGGAAAACATGGGCGCCGCTCAAAGTCAAAATCTTTCTATGGCTGTGCTTCAAACGCCGACACTGGACGGTTGACAGGCGACATCGCCATAATCTCGAAGCCAACCCAACCTGCAGCCTATGTGAGCAGGAAAATGAATCCAGTGACCACCTCTTCTACCTTTGCAGTTACACAACCCAAGTATGGTGGCACATCCTGTCCTCCTTCCGCCTAAACTCGCCACCCAGACAAGACTGCACCTCGCTACAAGATTTCTGGCGACTCCTGCGAAGCTTGTTTCGTCCCAAAGATAGAAGGAGAGGGTTTGATTCACTCTTTGCACTCACTTGTTGGGAGGTTTGGAAAGAAAGAAACGCCAGAGTCTTTCGGCAACAAAGCAGATCGGTGCTCGAACTCCTACTTCAAATCCGGCATCAGGGAGAACTTTGGATCGCGGCCGGCGCTACGAACCTCAGCACCCTAGCCCATCCATGACCAATATGTGTGTGTACTACTGGGTTGTACTCATTCCTGTAATATAAGCCTTTCTGTCGTTCTCAAGGCCGGTTAGCCGGGTGGCTTGCGTCCGCAAGCGTTGTACTCAAAACTTCTTCTCTCTACCTTAATGCAATGATACGCAATTCGCGTATTCGATAAAAAAAATCAACGAGCTGAACTTGGTCAGATGCACGCATGTGTCCTACTCCCTCCATCCCACAAAGAATGCAATTCTAGCATTATGCACAGATACTAATAAACAGCTCAAAAGACAATGGTATCCTAGCCGTGAATTAAACTATGCAACTGGTGGTTGGAAACCGAGCCAGCAGTCCAGTCCAGCGCACCCGCAGTTTTGCTGCTCCCTCGGTCGCAGGTGTTCAGTCCAGTGCAGCAGATCACGTGTTCTCAATGTTTTCTCCTATGACAGGTGTGGGTCCAGACCCATATGGGACCCATGTGGCATCCTTTGTGTAGCTCAAGCTTGGGTGGCAATTGTTTTTTTCACCGAGGAAGCCTCTCTTTTTTTATAAACAAGTTCAACACATTAGCTTTTGTCGATTACTATGCCGGGATTTTTTACTCAAATAAGTCAGCGACAAAACAGATTCTGGGCTAGTCGTCTAGGGTGCACGGCCGTAGTTGCATTCTTTATGGCACAAATTTCAAACTCTATAATTGCATTTTTTGAACGGACCGGTCCTAATAACTAGGGGACGGAGGGAGCAGGCCAACATGCGACATATATTGCTGACCTTGACTCCGTATATCTGACAGCACGTACTTGTCTGATTTGCCGTGATCACATGGGTGATGCATGAATACGTACAATGGACGCGCAATTCTAAGCCAAGTCATTTTAGCCATCTGAATCAATTCAAATACACTGATTTTGGGCCAAATGGCTCAAGGTCCATGTACATGACCCAGTCTTCGAGGAAAAACTCCAGGAAATAAGAGGTGCTAGTTGTCATGTCGAAGTCCACCCCTAGCGCTATTTAATTATAAGGCTCTCCCATACTTGACCCCAGCATAATCGCCGCCCAAGACCGACACTTCCTTTCTAACTTCACTTGCAGGTTAGTCGATGCTAGTTCAGCTCTTGCTTACTATTTTGTTTTTGCGAGTGATGGAGGCTTACATTCTTTTTTGCGCCAAGCATGCATCTCTCTCGCTGAGAATAGTTTTTTTGGATGTTAGGAGAGTGTGGTTANCTAATCTAGTGAAGGATTAGATTTACTGCAAAGATGTGTGTTTTGTGGCTTTTCAATCATAATCAAGAATGTCACTACTACATAAAAGGTTTATAGGAGCGGGCGGATTGAGTTTGTAGGTGCGGGTTGGATGCCCGCTCCTGCTTTTCGCACCTACAAATGATACACTAGCAAGAGCGGGCATTTACCCGCCTCTAGAAATTCTTTTCTAGGAGCGGGTCATACCCTCACCCGTCTCTAGAATTGGATTTGTAAGAATGGACCATGCGTTCACCCGATCCTAAAAAGCAATTTAAAAAAAAAATAAATACAAAAATATGAGAAACAAAACAGCAACCACCGGCCGTCATGCATGGCTGGCCGCCAGGTTGCGCCACGCTACTGGAACCGCTCCATCATCTCAGCTCCGCTGCGTGGGTTGCGCCGCTCGCCGGTCTCCGTTTCCTTCTTGGTTGCCACTCAGCTTGTTGCTCTAGCAGATCTCCTGTCCTTGGCTCCATGGCAGCCGCTCAGCTCATATGGCCCAGATCACAAGTCCCTGAACAATTAACAAAATCCTTTTGTTTTTGTGAGTGATCCTTACATTCTTTTTTGCGCCAAGCATGCATCTCTCTCGCCGAGAATAGTTTTTTGGATGTTAGGAGAGTGTGGTTGNCTAATCTAGTGAAGGATTAGATTTACTGCAAAGATGTGTGTTTTGTGGCTTTTCAATCATAATCACGAATGTGTATATATATTTCGTGATACATAACTGCCAGTGTTGGATTCTTTTTTTTTCTCCAAACTATAGATTATCTCCTACTGCTTACATATTATCAAGTTTTCTAAGAAACAGGGTTCAGAGAAAGAGTCATGCATGGAACTGAAAAGACCTAAAAATAACTGAAAAATGAATAATTCTACTAGGATTATAGCCATCCTATAATCCAACGTAAATATGTGTACCTTTACTCTGCCTATAACCATGGTGAGTTCGTTCTTGAACGGATTTCTCATCGGGTTACAGTTGGGTCAATTCAATTAGAAAGTCATCAATCTAACTGTCCATATGGTCTAAGACACAGTACAATTACACCATAATTATTGGTGATCAGCAATAATCCATTCAAACTCCTTCCAAATAGAGGGGGAGAAAAGTTCCACCCAATCCACCCGCTCCCACACCATTCTCTGCTGCTGCATGATACCTATGTGATATATAGCTCGATGGTCAAAATCAGACACCGGCACTAGTTCGATGATCAAACACCGACTTTTTCTTAATCTATCTAGTGGTGGTGAAGCCGAGCTAATAGTGAAAACCGGAAAGGATGCATGAGCTAGAGGTACTTTGCAACCTATCAAGTTTTTCATTTGGATGGTTGGGGTTCGGGTGTAAGTAAAATATCTCCAGAGACCAGAGAACGATAATAGGAACATACGCTTTTGTTAATCTCTTACCAAAAGCAACATAGTTAGGCTCAACATAAATTGCAACGGCAGATTTCAAATGGCCACTTTTCACGGGTCATATCTAGATGTTCAGTACTTGAGGTTTTAAGAAGTGAAATGTAGACGACATAACATAATGTTGACCTTTTGGATGTAATAGTATGTTTCCCTTTTGGATGTTATAGATATGAATTATAAATCACTAGTCCATCAATCCGTGCGCACACGGGCTAATATTTTTAAAAGCTATTGTACTTAAAAATTAAACTACTACCTAATAATCAAAATTGTTTACGTACTACTTTTTCCATTCGTGATTGATTTTTAATCAGTAATTACTCTATATACTTTTCATCCACATTCACACTTCTTTCATTTTTTATCGCATTTCCATAAATTTTATTTAGTATAAAAAATAATATCTTTCATCATTTCCTCACATATACATGTATAAATGGTCTACATGGTGACACTTATTATTCATATATACCTTAACTTATTATTTCTATATTAACAATGACAAATAGACAATTTATAATCATATATTAGTTCGCTTTTAGACTTTTCGGTAGGATACACATGAAGATAGTTAGATTAATATTCAGGTGTTTAGTTTAGGTTATCTTTAAACTTAGATACAAATTTTGGATGTCATTTTAAGTTATCCTTTATAATGATATGCATGAGTAATTTAGATGAGATTACAGGGTTAATTTAAATTATTTTCAATAATGGCATAGCTCGATTGTTTAGATATAGTTTTATGATTTATTTTAGCATGTTTTATAATGATAGTGGTGGGTAACTTTTTATAAAATATAATAGACCAATGACTATGGTAATCAGAGTTTACATGATTGATGTTTCTGATTTTTGTGAGAATTTCTAGGATTTGTTTTTTTTGTAGCGTGTCTCGTGAGAACTAATGTGGAGTTTCCAAGTAAAAAATTAAGGCTACATTGTTACCGAACTATTATCTTGCACTATCTATTTGTTAAATATTCAAACATAATACCTGTATAGATATATACTTATTATTTTTCTTCGATTGTGATAGTTTTTAGTTAGTTATTATTCTATAATATTTTCATACACATTTATGATCTTTAAATTTTTACTTTGCATCACATATATGCGCTTGAATTTATTTAATAAATCCTAAGTTTGAACTATAATTTTAATGTAGAAATATATATTCTGGTCACTTCCCCTATATCTTTATAAATGACAATGCACATCATGCGTATATACCTTAATAACTATATCATATACCAATAGTGTATGACATACACGATTTAAAATCTTATATTGGTGTATATTTTTAATTAAGGTGATTAGGATTCAAATGAAGGATTACCTCATGTTACTTTTAATAATGCATATGTGGATAATATAGATGTAAAGTTACTTTAACTTATTTTTAAGTATTCGTAGTGGTTAATTTAGTTGCAAATTTAGGAGGTTATTTTAAATATTGTTTATAATGGCATTAGTGGGTAATTTTGATGAAGACTAGGGGGTTACTTTGATTTATTTAATATAATGGCAGAGGTGGGTAATAGATATAGATTTAGGGGTTACTTTAAACTATTTTCATAATGGCATAGGTGGGTAATGTTTTAGAAAACATAATTGATCTAATGGTTATGATGATTTGAGTGTTCCAATTGATGGCTAGATGTTTTGATTTTTTAGAGAATTTTTTGGATTTCTCTCTTTCTAGAGTGTCCACCAGGATCCTAGGTGGCTTCACTTGGATGCTTCAAAAGGAGCTTCCAATTAGTAATAGTAAGATTGTTTGATTGCTTCCATACATATAAGAGAATTGGTGATGACAATGGTTTTTTGCTAATTACCTTTCTCAAACAACTGAGAGTGAGAGGTTTTGAGCACACAAGTGTATGTTGCAATGTAGTCTGTGATTTCAGGTCTAACTTAACTCAGTGCACTCTTAAAAACCTAAATGAGAAAAGCAGCCAATGGCATATTATTTTACTATTTCTTCATGATGCAGTGACCTGTAATTCACTCCTACAGAAACAAATTTTGAAGGCACAATTTTCACAGCCTATTCTCAAAAAGTGGCACTGATACAGTTTCACAGCCGGGTCATAAGTAAATCGGCTGGGAAAATCATTTTTAGAAAATAGAAAATCATTTCACAAGCTGTGAGAATTATTTTTACGGGCGGTTCGTAACATGAACTTGCTGTGAAAATGTGATTTTCACTACCGCTTAATCACAACCGCTAGTCCAAAACTGGCTTCAAAACCGGTTTGAACCCAGCTGTGTTAAACGTTCTGTAGTAGTGATTATATTTTTGATTTTCAATAATTCATTTAGTTGCATCTGAAAATCTAAATTTTGTAATGATGTAACATCATAAATTTGAAACTTTGTTAAGAGAGTTTTTCTTAAACTGGTTTGATTTTGGAACATCTTCCTTGTACGGCACCACTGTGCTATTACAATTTAACCGCTATATTTTGGCCTTATAAAAGAATCATATCTGATCTTACTCTGGAATGGTACCACAGATAATAAATGGCCACTCAAGCTGATGAGTACAACACTCTAGAAGAATTGTTGCTTCTGGATGACATAGGAGAGCCCTTGAGGCTTAAGCTATCCCTATTGCAAACCATCACAAATGACTTCTCGGAGGAACAAATTATTGGAAGTGGTGGCTATGCAACTGTTTAAGGTATGCATGTGTGACTAATTCTTGTTTTTATAGGTCATATAAGAATTTCAAACATATCATAACTAATCTTCTAATTACAAGTCCATCTTACCACTTGAATAATAGTTGAAGTTTGTCGAAATTGAAACGTACAAATAAAATTAGTAGTTATATTTATATTCTGAGCAATTGAAAGGTCCTACAAAGTCACATGTTTATTGATGAGAAAATGGGCGGATAATTCTCAGGAAAGGAACAATAACACCTAGAAATTGAGACACTATTGTATTATAAGTAGAATTTCCTCCCACCACGTTAGAAAAAAACATGGAAAATCTAGAATAGAAAACCTCAAAATACTAACTTCCACCAATCCCTTGTACTCACATAATCTATCCCTGTCATCGTCCACTCCTCTTGTTGCTAAACTTTAACCAACTATAAGTTGACCATGCCCAATTGATGGGAGATACTGGTATCATATATTGTCGAAAGCGATTGAGCTCCTATTCATTAGGAA
>JAZFNS010007911.1:3284-16482 GCA_037127165.1 Alloteropsis angusta | reverse complement strand
GATTTCTCTCTTTTTCTAGAGTGTCCACCTAGGATCCTAGGTGGCTTCACCAGGAGACTTCAAAAAGTGCCTCCAATTAGTAATAGTAAGATTTATTTACTTAACGTCTAATCCAGTTTTTATGCTGATTCGTAATTGTTGGCAAAATTGCCAAACTGAGGACGTTTGTACATAACATTGCTGGAAAAAAAATGTGCACTGAGGTAGAAAAGATAACATTGCTGGAAAAAATTGTGCACTTGCATTAGATAAAGACTGGAGGATCTTTTTGAAAAATCCATGCACTTGCATTTGGCCGCAAATCCATGCACTTCAAATCTCTTTATCATATCTAATCCAAACTCTTCTTGGGGCTGCAGGTCTTAGTCTTTGCACGCGCGCTAATTCGGCCTCCAATTTCTGCTGCGCACCTAGTTAATTGTTCTCTTGGCACGCCTAGTACGGCTGATACACCAAACATACAGCCCACTTACTCCAACTGAACTAAACCATACATTTTATACTGTAGTCTCGCGTGTTATGTATGTTCTAGTAGTACCATGCCAGAAGTCCGAGGAAGCAAAAGGTTGCAACGTGTTTTTTTTTTTGACAACGTTCTACTTGCCTTTAGCAAAGTGAGATATAAAGGGGTACATGTTTTTTCTGCTCAAAAGAAATGAGCTGAACAGAAAAAGGAACAAATTAAGTAGACATATGATCCTTGTTAAACAACTTTAGACTTTTGATGGCTTCTTGGCTAGGTTAGGCGCCCTTGAATGGACCTTGTTATTTTGAGAACACTAGTCCATCAACCCGTGCTCCCACACGAGCTAATATTTTTAAATACTAATATATTTAAAGAAATTAGAAATTAAAGTCCTACCTAATAATCAAAATTATTACATACTAGTCGCTTATATTTTTCAATACTTAAACATAATACTTAGATAGATGTGTTCTTATCTTTTTTTCATTCGTGATTGATTATTAATTTGTAATTACTCTGTACACTTTTTCATCCACATTCACACTTTTCATTTTGTATTGCACCTCCATACATTTTTATTTTGCATAAAAGCAATACTTTTCATCACTTTCTCACATATACATGTATAAATGATCTATATGGAGACATTCATTATGCGTATATACCTTAGCTTATTATTTCTATATTAACAATGACAAATAGGTAATTTAGAATCATTTGTTAGTTTACTTTTGGACTTTTCGGTAGGATGCACATTAATATAATTAGATTAAGATTTAGGTGTTTATTTTAGGTTATCTTTAAACTTAGATACAAATGTTGAATGTCATTTTAAGTTATCCTTCATAATGATATGCATGAGTAAATTAGATAAAGATTATGGGCTTTATTGAAATTATTTTTGTAATGGCATAACTCAATAATTTAGATATAGTTTTAGGGTTTGTTTTAGCATTTTTCCAATGATAGTGGTGGGTAACATTTTTAACAACATAGTAGATCAATGACTACAATTATTAGAGTTTACATGATTAACGTTTCCGATTTGTACGAGTATTTCTAGGATTTGTCTTTTTTTTCTAGCGTGTCTCGTGAAAACTAATGTGAAGTCACCAATTAACAAATTAAGTATGGATTGCTATCAAACTATTACCTTGAGCTATTTCTCATTTGTTAAATATTCAAATGCAATACCTATATAGATTTATACTTATTATTTTCTTCAGATTGTGATAGATTTTAGTTAGTAATTATTCTATAATATTTTTATACACATTTATGATCTTTAAATTTTCATTTTGCATCACATGTATGAACATGAATTTATTTAATAAACACTAATTTTGAACTATAATTTTAAGGTAGAAATTTATGTTCTCATCACTTCCCCTATATCTTTATAAATGACAATGCACATCACACATATATACCTTAATACTATATCATATTGCAATAGTGTATGAATAAACGATTTAGAATCTTACATTGGTGTATATTTTCAATTGAGGTGATTTGGATTCCTCGTGTTACTTTTAATACTGCAACTATAAACTTTGTTTTTTTGCGATAAACCAGTTTGTCTACTTTTTTTGCGGGTACATTTTTTCGACCTTAACATAGACATACTTTATTTCTATTTCTAATACATGATAAATGTTCCGAGTTAAAAACATTCCTATCCACATCAATTAATTAAAGAATAAAAGGAAATACACATAAATTTGTTTCTAATTTTTTACAAATCAGCTAGAAGTAATTCTAAATCGTAAAATACCTAGAGTGAGTTAGCTAATCTAAACCCTGATACAAAACCCTCAATTGAACATATAAGACTTTAGATGAATCACAAATTCAGGGATGGCGTCTACCGTACCCCTTCTTCGGTTGAGACAAACTTTTGAGTTATATACTGAGAGGTTTTAAGTAATTTCAACAGGAACTAGCTTCTGGTTTGAGAACTCATGACCAAGACTTTAGCTTGAAAGAACAAAATAAGAAGAAAGGCAGGCCAAAATTTGATAGGAATCAGCAACACTTTCAATATATATAACATAAGACTGACATAACAGAAGGGAATATATGTTTGGTGCACTCCATCAGCAAGGGATTGAGACGATGATGGTGACACACTACCAATGCACTCGGCAACAAAACAAGCACGTGAGTCATGACAATTCATGTTATTATTTTAATTCAGAGAATGCAGGTTATCTTACTATTACTAATTGAAGGCTCCTTTTGAAGCCTCCCGGTGAAGCCACCTAAGATCGTAGGTGGACACTCTAGAAAAAAGAGAAATCCTAGAAATTANNNNACATCTAGCCATCAATTGAAACACTCAAATCATCATAGCCATTAGATCTATTATGTTTTCTAAAATTACCGACCATGCCATTATGAAAATAGATTAAAGTAACCCCCTAAATCTATATCTAAATTGCCCACCTCTGCCAATATATAAAAAAACAAAGTAACCCCTAATCTTCATCAATATTACCCGTTTATGCCATTATAAACAATATTTAAAATAACCTCCTAAGTCCTAAGTTTGCAACTAAATTGTCCATTACAGATATAAAAAATAACTTAAAGTACCCCTTAACTTGCATCTATATTACTCACATATGTCATTATTAAAAATAGCACGAGGCAATCATACATTTGAATACAAATCATCTTAATTAAAAACATACACCAATATAAAATACTAAATTGTGTATTTCATACACATTGAATATGACATACTCCCTCCGACCAGAAATGATAGACGTATTTTGACCACAAAAAGTCTAACTTTACAAACTTTGACCAATAGTTAGTTAAATTACATGCACATTTAATTAATAAACTTTATACCAATATATTTGTATCCAAAGAAATTTTGAAATGTCATTGAGTGTTTCATACAATATATTATAAGAGTAATTAAGAGTCAAAGTTTATATCAAATGACTTTCTCCAGTCAAAATATGTCTACCATTCTTGGACGGAGGGAGTACTAATTAAGGTATATACGCATGATGTGTGTTATCATTTAAAGATACAGGGGAAGTGATGATAATATAGATTTCTGCGTTAAAATTATAGTTCAGACTTAGAGTTTATTAAATAAATTAAAGCGCATACATGTGATGCAAAGTGAAAATTTAAAGATCGTAAATGTGTATAAAAACATTATAAAATAATTATTAACTAAAATCTATCACATTCAGAGAAAAAAATAAGTATATATCTATAAAATATTGGGTTTGAATATTTAACAATGGAGATATAGATCAAGGTAATAATTTGCTAGTAATGTAACCTTAATTTTTTTTAATTGGAAACTTCGCATTAGTTCTCACGAGACAAGCTAGAAAAAATTATAAATCCTAGAAATTCTCACAGAATCAAGAAACATCAATCGTGTAAGCTCTAATAACCATAGCCATTGGTCTATTATAGTTTTAAAAAAAGTTACCCACCAGTATCATTACAAAAATATGCTAAAATAAATCCTAAAACTATATCTAAACTATCAAGCTATGTCATTATAGAAAATAATTTAAATTCATCCCATAATCATTGTTTAATTTACTCATGAGTATCACTATAAAGGATAACTTAAAATGATATTTCAAATTTGTATCTAAGTTTAAGATAAACAAAATTAAACACTTAGATCTTAATTGAATTATCTTCATGTGCATCCTACCAAAAAGTACAAAAGGAAATTAATATATGATTCTAAGNNTTGTTAATATAGAAATAATAAGTTAAAGTATATACACATGATGAAAAATATTTTTTATGCTAAATGAAATGTATATAGGTGCGGTACAAAAAAAAACATGAATGTGGATGAGAAAATATATAGAGTAATTATTAATTAAAAATCAATCATGAATGAAACAAGATAAGTATGAATTTGTATAAGTATTACGTTCAAGTATTGAAAAAAATGAAAGAGTAATATGTAAACGATTATGATTATTATGTAGAAGTTTAATTTTTAAAATACAATAGTTTTTAAAAATATTAGCCCGTGCGGGAGCACAGGTTGATGGACTAGTTAGTGTATAACGAGGGATGTTAAGCTACCGAACCACATGCTCTAAAAATAGCTCAAATAAAGATGCATGGGTAGCGAGTATTGGCGGGAACGTCTATACAAAGTATACGTGGCTATCGATCTGTCATTGGGGGTAACTCGACAGTTTCTTTCTTCCAGAGCCCCAAATTGAGGAGCCAAAAAAGCTGGCAAGAACGTGACGGATGCACTTGACGAATTTAAGCAAAGGAACACATGGAGAATGCCTACTACTCTATATATGTAGCATTTCCTAGTTTTGGTTGCTCCACTCTTCTACCTATTTTGAGGGTGCATTTGCTGGCCGACAGTTTCATGTTGCCAAATTGGCCTCTAATATCACATCCTCACCACAATTAGGGCCACCGATTGGCGCTATAAATGTGTGCATTTCACATGGTCATCCACTAGTAGATCATTATCTTTCCTTGGGTTCAAAGTGTTCCTCAACCTTTGCAAGAAAATGTAGGACGATAGCCTCATAGGTCACCTTTGGAAGGCACAAGGCAGGTGTAGGCCTGTTGACTCAAAGGATAGATAATTGGAAGTTCCACTCTATGTGGTAAGTGATAGATAGACTTGCCTTGTCATTGAAATTTTAGCGGTTGGTATCATGGCTTTTCTTGGTGCACCTGTCACAACTGACGGTTCAGAAGGTAGCTCAACATGTCTCTAACTGTGAATGTAGTAGTATTGCACTGAACAGTTTCTCTTCCTTTTGTATGTTTTGGATCGATCGTCTAAGGGTAAATTGGCCGCATTACAATGCTATGCCTTGATGTGCCGTGGAAGTGGAACCTAGCAAAGGTCATGTTCGTCATCCTGATAGACACTAGTGCTTGAGATTTGTCACAATCAAATTTTCCATTTGTTTCACTCTTCTCTTTTCTGCAAAATATTTACGCAAATAGATAAACGTGCAAGACAAGTATCGAATATCTTTTATGACAAATCTAATGGTAATCATTCCACTCTACTTCAATAATCACGAATAAATATTATTGGTAAAAGTTTGCTCAGTTATAAGTCTTCTAAGATGATAATATCCTTTCAATTAAGTAATCTACAAATAGAATATCTAGCTGTCTTGAATGATATGATCAATCTGCAAATATTTTTTAGAACCCAAAACTCTCATTTATTGTTGAGATTTGGAGAATGGATGCCATCAATTTGCTTTTTTTTGTTTAATAGCACAACCTTTCCCAAAGTAATCATGGATGGATCAAGCATGGGTCTGCTCCAAACATCATTCCTAACCCCTAAGCCTACACATGTTACTTGCCTCACCACACATGCAGGCCCACCATCGCACACGTGGCGCGGGCACGCCGGCCCGGAATCATTCTCTAATACTTTCACTAATCAAAGCTAAGCTCGTAACTAACTAACTAAGCATGGTCACCGGATTGATATACACGACCGTTAAAATTGGGCAGCCCACTGAGCAAGAGCACAAAGTGATCCGCAGATGAAGTTACCCCACCAATTGCGGGCAACCATTCGAGCATCCATCATTCTAAGGCAAAAAGGTATTCACCTTCCACCAGGAGTTCTGTTCTTCCTTTCTTTTTTACAAGAGTGGTGAACTGCTGCTTCTTTTTAACTAGGGGCGGCACTGGATTCGAGACAGATTCACTGCTAGTATAGCATGGAGATGATTTTTTATATCTATATTTTACTGCTAAGTAGATTTGATTTCAGGAAATAAAAAGAAGCTGACAAGCAACCAGCAGAAATTCCAACAGATGGGAGAATAATAAGAATGAGTCTGTTCGGCTGGCATGTTGAACAGTGCTCGGTTGGCTGGTTTCGGCTTATTTTTTCTCACACAATACTATTCGATTTGCCAGCCGAGCACTATTCATTCTAACAGCTGAACATGCTCATGCATGTTCCCCTTATGCTGCTGTGTTTGTTCTTGGTGTAGCAGAGCTAATTTACACATAGAAAGTGATACTGTAGGTGTGGTACCAAACTCGTTATTTTTACCGTTTTTACCCAAAGGGTATGTTTGTAAATAAAAAATATTATGTTATGTTCCAGAATCGACAAATTCAAGGGTTTCACGCCACTCCCTTGGCAAAAAAGATAGTATTTTCCTCGCGATGGCTTAGAGACTTAGTTTAGATATCACTAATATTGAAAACTAAATAAGAGTCACCCTTAAGAAATCTAGAGGAAAAGAAATAACGTGAAGGGAAGGAAGATGGAAGGTAGAGATCATGATTAACTTTGTGAGCTTGTGTTGCGCCATCTGTTTCCCTATGTTTGTCCATAGCCTCGAGAGAATGCATTTCAAAACACTATCTCCGTATCTAAATATCTGTCCTTGTTGACTTTTTGTTGCAACGTTTGATCAGCCATCTTATTTATTTATTTTGAATATACCAAAGATAAGTCATACTTAAAATAATTTTGATGTAAAGTAAGTCAGAAACAAAATAGGTGGGTCTTAAATAAATTTTTATAACAAAACAAATGATCAAACGTTTCAACCAAAAGTCAAATAAGTATTTCGGTACGAGGTAGTATTTGTCAATAAAGGAAATCTCGACCACATTTATTGAAATATATCCACTATCTCTTCTCTAATTAATGCTTAAAAATAGTAGGAGAAATATAGTACTCATATCTCATTGAGTATAGTACAAAATTATTTAATAGAGGGTACGGATACTCATATCTCATTGATATTTTTATTTAATGGTTGCTTACAAAATAAATGGCCCCGACTGGCTTACAGTCAAGCACAAGTAGTGAAACTGAGGAAGAAGTATCAAAAAAGGAATATTAAGGGTAGATACCCACACGGAAAATTAAGAGGCAACACAAGCTAGCTATATAGTGTCCACAATTAGTTAGTTCATCTCCAATCAGAAATATAATCCTGCAAGAGGAATTACCAAAGCCTGCCAGTTATAGACGCTCCCAAATTAAGCACCACCACAGTTGACAGTTGTAAGCTCCTCTCTTCTCTCTATCTCTCTCTCTGCTCTTCTCTTCTTCTTCCTTCAGTCGTCTCGTCCAAACCAAACCAAACCAAACCAAACCAAACCAAACCGAACCAAACCGAACCGAAGCAAAGCAAAGGTGCCGTCTCCCGCCACCCTCTCCCTCCCTATAAAAGAAGGCTCCTCCCCTCCTCCGCAAGAATCCATCACAACCCAGCCAGCCAACAACCAACAGACACCTCCCTCCTCTTCACTCCCCTCCCCTGCCAGCCCGCGCCGCGCCGCGCCGTCGCAGGCAGGCAGCGACGAGGGCGCGCGCACAAGCCCAGGCCGGCCCTCAGCTGCCGGCGATCCATCGGTCGTCGCGACCAACAAGCATGGTGGTGAGCAACAAGGTGGACAGCCTGTCCTACGACGTCGAGGCGCCGCCACAGCAGGGCGCTTCCTCCGGCGGCGCGGCGCCAGCGCCACCGCCCGAGGCGCCGGCCAACCACCACCATGCGCCCGCCGTGACGCCCGTGAGGACGCGGCATGTGCTGGAGCTGCACAAGGTGTCGCTGCCGGAGCCCCGGACGGCGGCGAAGGCGCTGCGGCAGCGCCTGGCCGAGGTGTTCTTCCCCGACGACCCGCTGCACCAGTTCAAGAACCAGTCCTCGGCGCGCCGCCTCGTCCTCGCGCTCCAGTACTTCTTCCCCATCTTCCACTGGGGCTCCGCCTACAACGCCCGCCTCCTCCGCTCCGACCTCGTCGCCGGCCTCACCATTGCCAGCCTCGCCATCCCCCAGGCACGCACGTCCTCTCCTCTCTCTCTCTCCTTCCCCTGCTTCTCTTCCTCGCCTTCATTCAATTCCTGGCTACTTTTGGCACGGTCGTTTATGGCACAGCCCAGCCCGAAATATAGGCGGCCGGAGCCGGCGCCCGCGGCGCGCAATAACTAACACCGGACATGTCCTCGCCGTGCAGGGAATCAGCTACGCCAAGCTCGCCAACCTGCCCCCAATCATTGGCCTATGTGAGTTCATCTTCTTGCTCTTGCCAATATATATTTTGGATCGATCGATCGATTGAGAGAGAAATCGGCAATGTTAATCTTTGTTGGCCTGGGNTCGCAGATTCCAGCTTCGTGCCGCCGCTGATCTACGCGCTGCTGGGGAGCTCGCGGGACCTGGCCGTGGGGCCGGTGTCCATCGCGTCGCTGGTGATGGGCTCCATGCTCCGGGAGGCCGTCTCGCCGGACCAACAGCCCATCCTCTACCTCCAGCTCGCCTTCACCGCCACCTTCTTCGCCGGCGTCNTTCCAGGCCTCCCTCGGCTTCCTCAGGTCCGGCCGCAATCCATCCATCCATGCATCTCTCCATCCTCCACCTCCACAACTGCTCCATTGATATCATTCCATCCGCAGGCCGCCTCCATTAATCATATCCATATCTATGTATCCGATCCNCGCAGGCTGGGGTTCATCGTGGACTTCCTGTCCAAGGCGACGCTGACCGGATTCATGGGCGGCGCTGCCATCATCGTGTCGCTGCAGCAGCTCAAGGGCCTGCTCGGCATCGTCCACTTCACCTCCCACATGGGCTTCGTCGACGTCATGCGCTCCGTCATCAAGCGCCACGACGAGGTACGCCCCGGCCCCGGCCCCTCGGCATGCGTGCTCCGATCCCTCGCTCGCCTGCCGCTCTGTCGCCGCCCGTCGATCCGACAAAGTCCAGAGCTTTTTTTTTTTTGTCTCTTGTATTCACCAGCTACGCTACAAATCTAGAGTGATTAACATGTTGCGTGTTCTTGATGACGGTGGTGCAGTGGGAATGGCAGACCATCGTCATGGGCACCGCCTTCCTCGCCATCCTCCTCCTCACACGCCAAATCGTAAGTTCTTTCCTCCCTGATTTCTCCAAACTAATTTTTTTCTTACCCATCATATATTGCCTTTCGACTAATTAATTACCATGCATCATCGTTCATCGAAGAAGAACAGTAAAATCATTAAACTCGAGAAATTACAATTAGTGGAAAAAAAAGTTACAGGCTCACTCGACTAATTCAGCTTTATTGTTTGTTCTTGACCATCGTTCATTCATCGCCTTTCGACTAATTACCATCATCGTTCATCATCTAAGAAGAACAACAGCATTATTAAGCTTAAGCAATTACTATTACTAGAAAAGGGTTACAGGCGCCGCGACTATGCGCCAAAATAGCAAGAGAGAAACAAAGCTGGAGTAACAATGGCCGCACGTACAAAATGTGACGTCGACCGTTTGTACAAGCCGTTTCGCATTTTTGTCCTTTGCAAGAACCGGGTAGTAAGAATCAGAATGGATCGACACACATGTGCATCTGATCTCTGTCGCTTTTCTGTAAAATCATCAGTCGGCGAAATTCTTTGCAATTATTTGACCATGGTTATGGACAGGTAGCTTAGCTTAGCTTCGCTTCTAGGAAATTAAAGATGGGGTTGGGAAAAGGGAAGGTGGTGATTCAAGCTTAGAGTTCATGGAGGGGCCCAAAGGGTGCCTGCCACTAACAAGGAATTTGGCTCCACTGAAAAAGTTTAACAAATAGCTGATAGCTCATGGGGAAGAGATTAAGCTAGTTCCTGCTTCTTGGGACTTTGTAATGCTACAAGATATTTTTTTTCCGTAAAAAAGTATCCCATTCATTTGAATTATTAGTTTCACTGAAATCTACCCCTATTTAATTTGTTTTGACAGAACAATACATTGAGGTAGGAAAAGAAATATTCTATATGTCAAAAATTAGTGTGGCTGTGGTTCAGTAACTGAAGATCTTTTGAACTGTTTTATTAACTTCCCAAGATAAATAAAATACTATGTTTTTGGGCTGTAGTAAAGACAAAAAAGAAGGTGGTTTCAGAGTTACTTGAGTCAACTAAACAGTTGGTATGCCAAAAAAAGTTCAGTCCTGCCCCAGGCCTAATCTTCCATGTTATCTAACTACTGGACTGAAACATGGTGCCAAAAAGTGTCCCCTCTTTGATGAGGTTGTGTATTTTTAAATTTGGAATAGTTTAGAGCAATCATCTCCTTCTTCCCTTTTCTTTTGAAGAAAAAGCACTGTTTTAGCTGACACACATATTCTGAAACGTACACTTGTTTGAATAGTTTTTAGTCTGGTGTGTGAAACTACAAACTCCACTAATCATGTGTACAGAATATTAGAATGTTAGCACTCACATGACTAAACCGCATGGATCAAATAAAGCAAGGCGTGTGTGTGGCTTTAGAATCTGTTCTAATAAAGCAGGTGTCCCATCCATGGAACCAACCTTTCCCTTGCCCCTTTTTGGGGAGAACGCGTCTGATTTGGCCTCTGCTATGTCACCTGCTGGATGAGCAAGTTGGCCATGGCCATCTGTGCTTGAGATCTTCACCATTTCCAAAACCCCAATATCTCCAGAAAACGATTGACAAGCACAGCCATGAGAGTGTAAACTTCATCGCTCTTTCGCTCTAGTGGAGAAAATTTAATTTTGCAGAGGATTTAATTTGCTTGGGAATGAGGCTGTTCCTAGTCACTAGGCATGATGATTAAAGCGTCAGTATGAGAATTCCACTCTGCTGGGGCCATGCCAGAGAAATCTTCAAAAGATGATGCACCAGGGGCTCAAAAATCTACTGCTTCTATCTAGCATTAAATTATGAAATCAATCTATGGGAATTAAGCTAAATAATCAATTTTTCCATAAATGTCTATACTAATTTACAGTAAAATAAGATTTTATTCCTTTATGTAATTATTGAAGCAAGGCAGATTCAGTTATCAAGTGCTAATTTTTGTTGGCTGTTCTTTTTACAGAGTGCAAGGAATCCAAAGCTTTTCTGGCTGTCAGCTGGTGCTCCCCTGACCTCAGTGATCATCTCCACCATCCTCTCCTTCATCTGGAAATCCCACAGCATCAGCGTTGTAAGTACTACTATCTTCACTATAGTTTGTCTGAACCAGCAGCAGCTTGACACTCTTGGCACCTTCAGATCTTAAACAACTGTCACTATTCACTAATTCATCTGTGAACTTTTTTCGTGACACACAGATTGGTGTCCTCCCCAGGGGAGTGAACCCTCCTTCAGCTAACTTGCTCACCTTCAGCGGCTCCTACGTGGCGCTGACGATCAAGACAGGGATCATGACAGGCATCTTGTCCCTAACTGTAAGAACCATAAATTTTGCAAGGCTAGCTGAGTTCGATCGATCTGAGAAAGCACAAAGTCTCAACTTTTGATGCAAAAAAATTAAAAAAATGCAGGAAGGGATTGCAGTGGGGAGGACGTTCGCATCGATCAACAACTACCAGGTGGACGGGAACAAGGAGATGATGGCGATCGGGATCATGAACATGGCGGGGTCCTGCGCGTCGTGCTACGTGACGACGGGGNTCCTTCTCGCGGTCGGCGGTGAACTACAGCGCCGGTTGCAAGACGGCGGTGTCCAACATCGTGATGGCGTCGGCGGTGCTGGTGACGCTGCTGTTCCTGATGCCGCTGTTCCACTACACCCCCAACGTGATCCTGTCGGCGATCATCATCACGGCGGTGGTGGGGCTCATCGACGTCCGCGGCGCCGCCAAGCTGTGGAAGGTGGACAAGCTGGACTTCCTGNGCGTGCATGTCGGCGTTCCTGGGCGTGCTCCTGGTGTCCGTCCAGATGGGGCTCGCCATCGCCGTCGGCATCTCGCTGTTCAAGATCCTGCTGCAGGTGACCCGCCCCAACATGGTGGTGAAGGGCCTCGTCCCCGGGACGCAGAGCTACCGCAGCGTGGCGCAGTACAGGGAGGCCGTCCGCGTGCCGGCGTTCCTCGTCGTCGGCGTCGAGTCGGCCATCTACTTCGCCAACTCCATGTACCTCGTCGAGAGGGTCCTGCGCTTCCTCCGGGACGAGGAGGAGAAGGCGCTCAAGTCCAACCAGAGCTCCATCCGATGCGTCATCCTCGACATGAGCGGTGAGTTGGTTGTTCATCTCATGCAGTGCCCCCAAAAAATCTTCGATCGATCGGTTACAGAATATATATAGTTCTCTTCTCTCTCGTCAAGGATTCATCAGCTGATCAGAGACTATTTACATTTCTGTTGCAGCCGTCGCGGCGATCGACACGAGCGGCCTGGACGCCCTGTCGGAGCTGAAGAAAGTCCTGGACAAAAGAAACATCGAGGTATGTATGGTCCATACAATTCAAGAACTAAATTGATGTATAAAAAACTGCAAGAACTTGTTGTGATTGCCAAATGAACACACTGTTCGATCATAACATGAGCTTAATTGTGCTGATGAACTTTGCAGCTGGTGCTGGCCAACCCGGTGGGGTCCGTGGCGGAGAGGATGTTCAACTCGGCGGTGGGCGAGGCGTTCGGATCCGACCGCCTCTTCTTCAGCGTAGCGGAGGCCGTCACCGCGGGGGCGTGCAAGGCGCCGCAGCCCTGACTGATGGCGTTAGGCCAGCAGCAGGTGGTGCCCCATGGCCATGGATCGGACGCCATAGACGATCGACGATGCATGCATGGGGGCACGGACGGGGTCCTCTGACCAGCAGAAGCAGTAGAACAAGTGAGTGCTTCTCGATCAGAGGAGGCTAAAGTAGCTGTGTTCTTGTGTTGGATCAGATAGTAGGGCAGGAATAAGTAACGTGACGTCGGCATGTTGATGTGATGGTCTCTTCCTGATCTGGGGAAGAGTTTTTGAAGGATGTAATGT
>JAZFNS010000425.1:270-10305 GCA_037127165.1 Alloteropsis angusta | reverse complement strand
TGAGTTACAAGTCGGTTGAGATCGTAACCTACCCGGAATACAAGGATTCGATCCTATAACGGTTACAGATATCTTTCCCTGAGAATCCGAGTAGTTTCTATCTCGGTTGGCGCGTATCCGAGCAGATCATGCCATCTTGTTCGTGTCCTGCGCGCCAGGGAAATCCTCTTCCGAGATACGCAGAGTCCTTCCTTGTCCCGCACGCCGTCGTAATCGTCCCAGCCTGTCCGACTGGTGGGCCTCCTGGCTGATGGGCCCTGCAGTCTAACAACCCGGTCTGATAGCACTCGGACTGGGCCACCTTTCGCTAGTCGGGCCAATCCACCTCGTGGGTACCCCTGGGGATCTACCCTCGACATATGGCGGTGGCGCGGTTGATCGCGTAGTTCGTCGGGGTGGAACGGGTAGTGCGTCGGCATGTCCCTGTGGTTCGGTGAAGTGCATGGAGGCACTCCTTGGGTCTTAAGAACCATCAAGGAGCAGCATGTCTCCCTTTGGTGCAACTTCATCTTCCTCCATGTTTCGAGGAGACTTGGAGACCGAGTGCCTCCGCGAAGAGCTAGCTTGCCGACAATGTGTCGGACTTAATGACCACGTCTTCTTCATCCCAAAGATGAATTTGGTGACCTTCTTCATGATAGCTTGTTGCACAAATCAAACTCACACACACTGGGGTTTCTTGCTTGTGGAATAACAATTAATATGTGGAAGAGGTGACCAAACTAGGAATTGTAGGTAGTTTTTGGTGATTTTTGGAACAACAATTGGTGCTCGAATTTTTCTGCAGAGGTGCTGAAGGTTTTTGCTCAAGAACACAAGAAATTGAAGGAGGCGAATGAGGAGCACACCTATAAAAGAAGAGCATCAGGGGTGCTTAAACACCCCAGGCCGGTCGGCCTAAGGGCCATGGTGCTGGTCGGCCTACCTCTCCTCCACTTGATCTTCTTCCCACTTGATTCCAAATTAACTTCTTACCTAATTTCAGCAGCATCACATGTGTGCACCGCCCAAACATTGTGATCCACTCTTTGCTCAATTATTTTTCTTTGTGTCATGGGTTTGTTCTTTTCTTCAATTATACTACAGTTGATGCAATGAATTATGCACACATGGTGTCTTTTGCATGCATGACTGCCCCCTCCTTTGTTTTTTTGCATGTGGTGGTAGGTAGGAGTTGGCATGATGCTTCCCATGAACTCAGATCAAGCCATTAGGTGTTGATCAAGCTCATAAACCTTCCAAATGATGCTTGATCCTCTTCCAATTTCGAAAATTAAAGATCAACTCAAAGCTAGCAATGAGTTTAAGTAAATTATTACAGGAGTTTTGAAGCATCAAAAAACATTTGTGTGCCATTGAAAAACATACCACATACGTTATGTGCCATTGGAATTAACACATCCCCTCAATGCCAGTGGTTATAATTTTTCACCCCCTCACTTTTAGTGAGAGAGGTGTTAAGTGAGAGCTGAAAAGACAGTATTACCCCTACACAAAATAAAACCATATGGTGACATATCCCTTCGATGCCATTACAAGCACAAGAAACAATATTCTGGTGTCAAACGTATAAACATGCCTTTACATATATTTGGAGCACAGTAATAAATTTAAAAATCATAGGATCATGCAAATAACCATACATATCAAAAGCACATAATATTCACTGGTCATTGCAAGCATTCATGTGCATACAAAACATAACTGATGTCCAAACAAGATTAGAAGCAGCCATACAAGTAGTTTTTTGATGTTCGTACAAGCATCATTGTTGTAGATAACAGCCATACAAGTAGTTTTTTGATGTTCATACAAGCATCATTGTTGTCCGTAACAGCCATACAAGTAGTTTTTGATGTCCATACATGCATCATTACAATTCAGAAGGAAGTAACAACAACCATAGCCTTGGTTTCAGAAAACACCAAACAAAATAGAAAGTGACACACACAAAATGAACTGCATCAACTAGAAATTTAGGTCTGGAAGTGAAAGCTTTCTTTTACTTCGGGCTTGAGAGGCTAAGGTATGCTTCTGAGGGGTCTTGCTTCTAGTACCCATTGCCGGACTATCATGTGGCACTAGAACTTGGTGCTTCTTTTTCTTCTTCTTCCCTGCTGCCTTTGCCTTTCCTTTACCTTTCTTCTCTTCTCTAGGCTTGCAGGTGGCAGGTGGTAATGTGGTTACATGTGAAGGTAGCACATGGTACTCTATGGAAAGTTGCTCGAGCTGGTTTGAGCCACTTCAAGACCTGCAAATGAGATTATTAGTTGAGCAGAAATCAGAAATAATATATCACCAAAATAATATCTAAGCATTGACTACTACATAAGTACTTGAGAGAGAGTCCAGAACCTAAGCTAGTAGAGGTACTTTGGCTATAATACACATGTGAAATCAGTTATGGATGAACTTTTTTAGAAAGAAATCAGAACAGGAATGTAAAAGTACATACATAGGAGTAAATTGCATTGTTTTAGGTGTTGGGCCAACAACTATAATGCTACTCTCACAAGATGGTTTAGTGGCCATCTTCTTTCTCTTTGGTGGACCTCAGTGTTGCAGGAACAACAATGAGATGATATCACAAAGATGCAATTTATATAACAAATGCAAAAATAAATACCAGAATTCTTACTTTTCAGCAAGCAATGCTGCTATGTCATCAGGGTCACCATCCTTGCAATTATACCAATGATGGACATATCCCTTGCAAACTCTACATTGATGTTTACCTTTTGTTCTTGTGCTTCCACCGGCTTCTGTGCACCCTTTAAACCTTTGGTTGTTTCTTCTACCCTCTGTAGATTTTAGGAGTGGTGGATGCATGAAGAAATCATAGTCAGATTGTGGCCATTGTGCTTTGTCAGGCATGGCAGGGATTCGAGCCTCATATGCAACTCTGAATTTCTCAAGTGAGTAATACATATCAACATATTTATCCAAATGTTCCCTAAGAGATGAGATAAATGCATTGGCATGCTTGCAAGGAACGCCTATGGCTTACCATTTACTGCAAGAACAAGTTCTTTTATTTAGATCGACAACACATTTGTAGCCACTACCACCCTTCACTGACACCTCTACCAAAATATCCCCACTTCGATGTACATCCATATCAAGATTTCTGCTTTGGTCCCTCAAATCTTTGATGATTTGTGGCAAAATTACCCCTTCCACTTTTCTTGGTACAACCCTTCTAATATCCCACTTTTCCATAAGAAGTTGCCTGATCAAGTCCATCAACTGATCCAAATTTAAGACCTTGTACTTATTAATCCAACTGATGAAACATTCTGCCAAGTTGTTTGTGGCATAGTCAACTTTGCAATGTGTCCAAAATTGACTTCTAGCCCATATCTTGGAAGGATTTTACCCTATATAATTCATCGCCTCTGGATTGGCTTCATCCATTGATGTTCAGTGCTTCTCAAAAAAGTAAGGACTCCATGAATATGATGCTGCCCAAAGGTGGTCTTCAAATATATGCCCAATGTACCTTTTCTTGAAGTTCACACCAGAAGTGACATGTATTCCCTATGTTCTGCGGTTGAGAACACTTCCTTAACTCCAGCCATCACTACTTGTCCAGCATCTGTACATATAGCTAAGCCTTGTGGTGATCCAATGACATCTCTAAGTCTTTCCATAAACCAGACCCAATTTTCATTTGTTTCTATGTCTATCACTCCAACAACAATTGGATACATCCAATTTTGTCCATCTACATCTATTGCACAAGTCAACTACCCCCTAAACCTTCCTGTAAAAAATGTGCTATCTATTGCTAAATATGGCCTACATTCAATGAGAAAACCTTCTATGCATGGTTTCATAGAAAAAAAAATAGCCTATTAAATCAGATTTGCCCATCAATTGTGTGGTGATCAATTATAACAAAACTACCAAGAGAGCACCTCTCCACCTCCGCCTTGAACCTATACTGGTTATTCAAGATCTTGACCCAACTACCAAACAACTGTGTATGTGCCAATTCCTTACCTGTATACACTCTCTTGTAGGGCACATCAACCTTGCACTTGTCCTTTATCCTCCACTTTAATCCTTTAGCTGGCAATCTTGAATCCTCCATCAACCAATCCTTCACTTGTTCACAAATCCAAGATTTAGTTGCATTCCTCACAATCTTGCTTCTTCTTGCATTAGTACAGGTATGTTGACATGGTTTCTTCTTCACCTAGAAGATACAAGGAAAAGTAAATAAATATTGCAAAATAGAAAGAGATAAAACAACAAGAGACAAATTAATAATCAATCACCTTTATTGTTTTGCCATCCTTATGTGTAGAAGCATGTAACCTCCATCTGCACCCTTCTTCTTCCTTCCTCGAACAATAGGCCCTCAATCTTTCAGGTCATTCTTTTCGGTGTTATACTCAAATTTATGTTTGATAGCATGTTGAGAAAGTGCCAACTTAAACTGTTCCATATTGGGATATAGGCTGCCTACACTCATTATAGGGTCATCTCGGTCATATGCTACAACTGGCATAGGTGGAAAAGAATCTTTCCCGATCAAGTCGTCCTCTTCCTCGTACTCCTCGTCAGATTCAGAATCAGACTCCGAGTCACTTTCCTCACCCACATGTGTGTTATCAGGAGCTACGTACAAGGCTTCATCATGAACACCCACCATTTTGTGGTTCAGGATTTGCTAGACATTCATCATCATTAGAATCATCATTAGGTTCATCATTTGTGCTAGGTTCAGTTGGTTGGCTGGATGTTGGATTAGTCTGTTGCCTGGATGTTGGCTTAGTGGTTTGGTTTGCTGCAGCTAGAGATGGACAAGCCATAGAAGGGGTGCATGGGATATCAAGCACTATTTTTTGGATTGTAACACTCAGGGATAGGCACAAGATCTGTTGGTTCAGTGTATGAAATGGTCGTGCGAAATACCTTGCTATCAGTATGTTTCCTAAACATTGCAAGTAGTTCCTGGTCTGTCGTGACTTTTGGAAAGCATTTTTCAACAGCATCATAGTAAAAAACATGCACTACTTTCTAGTACCATGAGGGTACTAATCCATAATTTCTCCGACAAGGTCCTTGAAATTGCATAGATCAAAATCCACAACCTTGCTGAAAATAAAGCATGAAAATCCTTTCTGCGCTTTTTAGGATTGCCAGTGAGTATGATTCTAGCAAGTAACTAGAGTTAGGGTCCATCCTATGAACGAAGGACCATCAAAACTAATCGTTCCTAGATCCAGTTTAGACAAAAGAGAAAGTGAAAATGAAGAACTCACCCTGTAGGGAGCCAAGAACTCATATGCTTCAATTTTTGCAGGAGATGTCGAAGTAGGGTGCCGAGCGTGGCCTCCCTAAGCACCAGCGTGGCCTCCATGGGCGCCGGGGCTCGAATCCGGATGAGCTTGGCATGCGGGAACAGTCGACCACCTGGCAGCCTGCCGCGCATGGTCTGGTCGCGAGTTGGGGACACGGTCGCCTGCCTTGTTGCGCGTGGCCTGCCTGGCCGCGAGCCGGTGGTGCGGTCGCTCACCTGGACGAGCGAGCTAGCCTGGCCGCGAGCCAGGGGCACGTGGCCCGCGGAGGCGTCCGCATTGGCGCGTGCTCTCGCATGGCTCGATGTTGGAGCGGATCCAGCCATGCGTGGTCCGCCTAGCTTGCGGCCTGGGCAACGGTAGGTGGGGGGCATGGCCTCTTGGGTGATGGCGGGTGGGGGGCATGGCCTCTTGGGTGACGGTGGATGTGGGGATGGAGCTAGGGTTTGCGATGGAATTGATTTGGGGGGCAAGATTTGGATCCGTCGCTGGTGTATGAGTTGGAAGGGGTAAAACCGTTCGATAAGTGAAAGACAAGTCCATTTTTAACGTTGCCGTTGTTGTTTACATCGGAAACTAATGACAGTGGGAATGTAAAATTATAACCAGTGGCGTTAAAGGGATGTGTTAATTTCTAATGGCACATAAGAGATGTGGTATATTTTTGGATGGCCAAAAAGATTTTGCTCGAGAATACATGGAAATCTAAACTTTTGATACATTGACACGCGGGTCTTCCTTGGGTGCCTTTGTCAGCTAGACCGGACAGGCGTGCCTTTGTTCAGTTCAGAAGGCGGGCCCCGTGTGGACAGGGCATACGCTGAGCCTCGATCGGCGGCTGGTCACTGGTCACACTGGAGCCTACGGTCGCCTCCATTTGAAATGGCCGGCAGAATTTTTGTCCGATAGCGGGTGTATGTAGTTCACTCTCACTCTCCAAAATTTTACATAATACATGCTTCCCAACACATATTTTCTCGCTATGCACGCGACCAACGCATACCCGTTCTCCAAAATTCGGTGAACTAAACACCACCAGCACCACACGGCCCATTTCGCTAAAGTCCAAGTCGCTGATCAGGATGGCTAGTCGATGGCTATAGAATTCTGGTATGAAAACGTCGAACTCATACATACCAATATGAATATATATTTATGTTGTTAGATCGAATACAGATACATATATTGTAAAATATATTAGATATGAACAGATATTGATATATATTATATATTTAGATGGAATATCCAACTTTAAACACTCGGATTCGGATACCAGTCGGATATTGAATCTCAAAATTCAGATATCATACAATTCACTTAATCGGATAGACGTACGGAAAATATCCTTACTATTTTCATGGCTGCTCTTTTCTCTATTCTTTGTGGTGAAGAATGGTGCATGGGCTCCGATATTGGCACTGTTAGAGAGGGAAAATATAAAGTGACTGATTTACATACTATACTATACTTTAAAATATAAAACATGATTAAATCAGTTGTAATGTCGACATATAAAACATGATTAAATCAGTTGTAATGTCGACATACTTTAACTATTAGTACGTCATCATATATTGATGCATATAACTTCAAATTAACATCACGTGAAAGTGTTTTGAATGTACGATGATATACAAATGATATAATGGATTACTTGTTTGATTTAGATTTAGATGTTTGAACCTTGGTTGTATGCGCGTCTATCGTTTCAAAATGGAGGAAACCTAGAGAAGCTATGTAGTGTTTTGGATCCATACTAATAGTTAGTTGGTAACTGGCTACAGCTAATAGTTGCCTAATTATTAGGAGAAATGGAGGAAACCTAGAGCAGCTATGTAGTGTTTTGGATCCATACTAATAGTTAGTTGGTAACTGGCTACAGCTAATAGTTACCTAATTATTAGGAGAAATTTCGTTATTTGGGTGATTGGGTCTCAATTTGTAAGACTTTTAAAATTTGACATCCAGTTCCACGTGTCACTGCCTCGAACCGACCCTACATGCGCTTTTTGGATTCAACTAGCAATTTTGCCCGTACATTGCTACGGATGGAACTTTTTTAAATAAGTTAAATTAGGCATTTTTCTTTTCCTAACTCGATCGGGAGATAAGATAGAGTATAGCTAATCCAATCAGGAGATGTATATGATGGACTTCTCCTAATCCGATCAGGGGGCCAAATGAAGCATGGCTAATCCGATCGGGCGATGTATACGACGAACCGTTGTTCTTTGTTTTAGAAAAATGTTCGTGCGTGGCTACGAGAAGACAAAAGCTATATTTTTATATTTATATATTATCTACAATTATTTTTTATTTAGGGTTTATCATATTTAATGCAACAATTTAGGGATATGTTCAATTTAGCACAACAACTTGATAAATTAGTGTATCTACAGTCAAAACATTATGACGATGATATATTTGGCTACTCAGATATCTGATGAGAGGGTAGAAGACTTTTAAGGTGCCATTATAGGATTTTGTTTGTTCATACTATGACCAAAACAATTTTCTTTTGTACCATCTCTTTTAATTAATGTTGCAATGTTCTTTTGTATTTTCTCCACAAAATTTTCCATCTTAACATTGTGGAATTAATTTCTATTTTAAGATTAAGAAAAAGGTCCAAATAACTTGAAATAAATAATAATTATTCTGATTCGATATAGACATATGATTAATGAATGAACTAACATCTTTTTACTTATTAAGATGCCAAATACATCACCATTATAACGTTTGGACTATTTATGCACCTTTTACCAAGTTATTGTACTAAATTGAGCATTTTTCAAGTTATTAGACCAATCCGCACCCACCTGCCAAGTTGTTGCACCAAATTGAGCATTTTACAAGTTATTGGACCAATCTGCACTCACCCGCCCAAGTTGTCGTATGGTGTGTGTAATTTACTCTATATAAATCTACAAATAGCTATTTTCAACTATTAGACCAGTCTCAATGTACGGTTTAATATTAAGTTTAATGACATTAAATTTTATGTCACATCCGTAATTTTTCTCGGCCCCGCAAAATCATTAGGAGAAGAGAGGAGAGAGATTTTTATCATATGAGGGCATGTACAACAGTTTAGACAGCTGCTGTCTATTTAACATATATAGACAACTAAATAGACAGCTCTACAACAGTTTAGACAGCTGCTGTCTATTTTGCTGTCTGTGTAATATTTAATGTCCTCTCTAAGTCATGTTGTTTCACATGGGAGCACGAGCCAGAGTAGTAGACGAAATAGTAGACAGCACCACACTCTTTCCTCATTTAATGATGGACACATCACCTCCTTTTGCTGATGTGGACTCAAATAGACAGCTACTGTATAACTGTTGTACGTGCCCTGAGAAAGGAGATAGAGTTTTATCCATCAGACTTAGTTACCTAGTTTTTAGGTTCGGTAACAATGCAATGAATTTACCATGAGACTTGCCTTATAGCATGTCCAGCAATTTTCCAATAAATATTTTCTCAATAACTACTTAATAGGGATGCACCAATATCGCTTCATAATAATTGGGAGTTCCTTGGAAACTCCCCAATAAAAGCATCTCCGGCAGTTCGCTGTTTCACAATCCAACTACTCTCTCTTTTTTTTTATTTGACACTGTTTAGCTCAAATTTGAGCTAGCCAACATCAAATAAATGAGAATGGAAGGAGTAGTATATTGAGGGAGTTTTTGCAAAATTAGTACTCAGCATATCCTCTATGTTTCCTTTTTTCCCAATTATTACTAAGATGAGCCAATAATGTTCCCCAACTCTCTCTAAATAGAGGGGGAGTTGTGTCTTTTCCAATGTAGTAATTGAATTGTGATAAGATTATTGGAAAACTGCAAAAGCTACTTTCCAATAATCATAAAAAATATATTAGAATATTATATTGAGTGATTATTGGGAAATGTTTATTGGGACTGATTACCGTATTCGGACAAGTCTCGCTCTATTTGAGAAGAGCTGGGTAAAATATTTGTTCATCCTAATAATTATTGATAAATGAAAAAATAAAACGATTCGAGTAATTTTCGAATAACTCTTGAATTGGGAGTCATTTACCTACGTGTCATTAAGAAAGATGCCGGTTACCTGTGTGCCATTAAAAAGTTCCCATTAAAAAGTTCCTAGACACCTGTATGTCATGAGCTAAACTTCCTATTACTATTNGTGCCATTTTGGATGGATGGATAGTTAACAGAGGTGTTAGATGGTGTGAAAAGACACTTTTGCCCTTGTGTACGATAAAAAGTTTTAAAATCCAAAAAATGGAAAATAATTGAAAAAAAATAAAAATCCAGAAAATTGGAAATTATTTTGAAAAAGCGAAAAAAATCAGAAAAATTGAAAATTAATTTTTGAAAAGGTTAAAAAATCAGAAAATGGTAAATAATTTTTAAAAGTTTAAAATTTCGGAAAAAAATGGATTTAGTTTTAAAAAAACAGAAAAAAATCATGAAAATTGAAAATTAATTTTTGAAAAGGTTAAAAAATCAGAAAAATTGAAAATTGATTTTTGAAAAAGGATGAGACAATTGTGTCTGGAGCAGCTGTGATCCTGAAAGCAAGAGTAGCATTTGAACAAAATTCTTCACAAACAAAAAAAGGAACTCTGCAAAATACACCAAGTCCACACAACTCACTGAATCATTGGAAANAGAAAACTTCAGAAAGGATTTCCTCCTTTGAGCAGGTGCTGGAGTGGGCTCAGGTTGTGGAG
>JAZFNS010004218.1:218-10348 GCA_037127165.1 Alloteropsis angusta | reverse complement strand
ATGTTGCAATATTCTTTTGTATATTTTCACAAAGTTTTCCATCTTAACATTGCGGAATTAATTTTCATTTGAAGATTAAGAAAAAGGTCTAAATAGCTTGAAATAAATAATAATTGTTCTGATTCAATATACACATAGGCTTAATGAATTAACTAACATTATTTTACTTATTAAGATATCAAATGCATCACCATTGTAACATTTGGACCGTGTATGCACCACTTTACCAAGTTATTGGACTAAATGAAGCATTTTTCAAGTTGTTAGACCAATTTACACCCACCTGCCAAGTTGTTGCACTAAGTTAAGCATTTTACAAGTTGTTGAACCAATCTGCACCCACCCGCCAAGTTGTCGTATGGTGGATGCAATTTACTCTTTTATATTTGTTCATCTGCAAGCTTATACCTGTAAAAATGTCCCAAATTGAGATAATTCTGAAACTTTAGCAGATCTTTTTCAGAGACATTTAAAAACCAACTTTCCACCCAGTTACTAGTCTTTTGTCTAACCGAGATTTGAATCCCCCGCAGTGCAAGCTTATTGTCAAGCACATGGGTGGTATACTAGTTTTATTTCAGAAGATTAAAGGTGGGAGTGGGAGCTAACATATCTCACCAATCTTCATGGTTAAGCAACATTGCGTAATTGGTATTCACTGTACCTATCTTTACATATGCATTCCAGCCACCAGAGTTAAGCAAGCAACCGAAGGCTTTCTGACCCATGAGCACCTGGCGAATATTTTCACATCAGACCTAGTAACCTTATGATCACCACAATGCAGCAACTACAGCCTGAATGTATGCGAAGCGCACAATTTGGAACTTCAGGGAGAGCAGTACAGAGCCAGGTTATTGCTGAATCTTGAGCCTGGTGCTGGGATGTCATAGGACTCTTAGATGGAGGCCAGGATATCCTGCTTTTCCCTTGTACTTCTCAAACAGCTCACGCAAGGCGATGATGAACTTCTCATGGACATCGTTAATCTGCCAGCACCCAGGAACATGATTTCAGAAACTTGAAACAGATCAATAACATGAAAGAAGTAGGAAACATATTGTCATGGTGCCAGCACCAGAATTTCATTTGCTTTCTGAAAGACCCGAATTTTATCGCCTTTCCACACCTCAATTCATGGATACTTGTAATTGGTTTTGTATATGTTTGAAACTTTGAATCGATCCACAGAGTGATGTAGCTCGAGAACAATCATGGGCCTGTAAAAATGTTTCTGAACCTACCTCATCAATCGTTGGCTGGGTATTTTTGTCAACATCAATAGGTTTACCAACAACCACATGCATGGGTCTTGGGAAAGGAAAGGGTGTTCTGCATTCAAATGTCAGTAGACCATGTAACATTTTTCGACTTCCAAGATAACGATTAATAGAAACAACCAAACATGTATTAGGGATAATCAAGTCTGAGAAACCGAATACTAAAGGGATGAAGTTACCCGAATCTTCCCCAAAAGATAATAGGAGTAAATTTAACTGCTCTAGCAATCTTGACAAACAGTTTGCCACCTGGCCTCCACCACTTGTATGCATAGCTCTGACCATATGAAAATAATAGAGAATCAGTGTACTATTTTCGACAGTTGCATTTGCCGGTACTGAGCTAAGATATGAACTTGTGAGATATTTACTGAAAAAAGAGCTTTAAAATGCATTTCTTATTTAGAGTCTCAGTTCCTTCAGTTTTCTTGACACCCATACATTTAAAGAAATAACATGTGGCACATCATGAATTAAAGCAAGATTGTTACCTGCCCAAAACAGAAAACAGGGACCAACGGGCACCCAGATTGCATAGCTATCTTAACAAACCCTTTTCTTGATTTAAGGAAAGCAACCTGTAAAACATATGCAAATAATCATTGTGCTTTAATTGCATTGGACTGTAGGCAATTTTGAAAGCAACGATACACATGTATGAATAATACAAGAAAGGGTCATCGACAGATGATAAAAGCCTAACCTCTGAATCATTATCCATATGAAGCATTTCCCGTACACCACCTGGCACTACGATACAACTATAGCCGGCTCCAAGGTAGGAATAGAAATTCTTCCTCGTTGCAGGTACCAATCCAAGCCATGTCCAAATCTGCCTCAAGAACGGGGTATAGAACACCTAACACCAATTTGAAATCAACCATCAGGAGAGGTGCCCTAAAAGGTCACTGAATTATGTATATCCTATAATGTTTCACCTTAAGGCATGTAGCTGACTTACCGCGCTGCTCGCAAGGACCTTTATCTTAGTGAGAGGCATAAACCCAATAAGATCTGCAAGAGCTGACAATCCTATGGGCAGCACCGAGTGCGGCTCGTAACCAAACACTGCAAATGCAGAGCATAGCATCACTATCACCACAAACTCTGCAAATAAAAGATTCCCTTCCTTTTTTCTCCATTTTGTTATCGTCAACAGCGAAATTGACACTTCGGTCCAGGACTAGCCTAAACAATCAACTCCAATGGTGGATTGGATGATGAATACGATGACTGAAGCATCCATGAATGGGAAAATAGGATTGGAAACGCACCGTACACCCTGCTGGGATCGAAGGCTTTGTAGTCCTCCACATGCAGGCTGATCGGAAAGTAGCCCATTGCGTGCCTGCATATGAACCTGCACGGCACACGCATGCTGGCAATTCAACATCCGGGAAGAAGACAGAAGCGAATCCGAACAAGTAGAGACGGAATAAGTGAAGAAGAGCAGGGTACCTGGCGATGCTCCGGCCCCAATTGTCCCTGTCGTTGACGGGAACGAACATGAAGAAGAGCTGGAACGCCACCACTCTGCATCACGAAACGGGTTAGCAACGGCCGTTGACACGAGCAGGAGGGATAAAAATAACCCTTTTCTTCCACCAAAGGAAAAGGTGACTTCTTTTTTTGGTGGAATCGGGAGTAGGTGCAAGGAAGACGGACATGGCGGCGGCGCGGAGGGAGAGTAGGAAGAGCGATGCAAGGACGAGGAGGACGTTGAAGTGGATACCGCCCAGCCAGAGCGTCAGCGCCACCGCCGTCCGCGGCAGCGAGTAGTCAGTGCACCGGAACACCCTCGCGTCGCCGCCTTCGTCCCCATCCCGGGCCGTCTCCGCCGCCCGGTTCAGGCCGCCGTCCGCGCCCATACCGGCGGCGGTCCGGACAGACAGGAGCCGGCGCGGCGCGGAGCAGGGTCGGAGGCTGGGGCGGGGGCGGGCTCGATCGGTCCGGAGTCGCGCGCGTTTCCGGTGCTTCTGCTGTCTTCCTGCTTCGAGGCGGCCCCGCCCCCAAGGCCGTCGGATCCGGCGGTGGCGCTGCCCGGATCGGCACGGCACGGCACGGCGTTTTGAGGAGGAGGGATCGCTCGCGCTGGCTGTCGTGTGCGTGCACGGAGGCACGACGTGGCTGCCCGTGCGCTGCGGCCGCAGAGACGTCACCGCGTGTTCTTTCCTCTATCGCGTTGTGCGGCGGGTCAGCGTCTGACCTCACACGGAGTCTGTCACC
This sequence comes from Alloteropsis angusta, assembly GCA_037127165.1. Classification (NCBI taxonomy): domain Eukaryota; kingdom Viridiplantae; phylum Streptophyta; class Magnoliopsida; order Poales; family Poaceae; genus Alloteropsis; species Alloteropsis angusta. Next base: position 6,842 of record JAZFNS010004218.1, on the reverse strand, counting down.
GTACTCTCTCTCTTCCGTCTTCCCTGTGGTAGGAGGAGCGTACTCCGGCGGCGGTACAGTACCAGACACTCTGGTTTTTCTAGGTAACAGAAAAACACTCCAGAGAAACAAAAATACAATCTCATCATTTACGCTATTAAATTAGTTGTATCTCAATGTTGTGGTATTTTGCAAAAGGACCCACTTTCAGAATTGGTATTCTAGGTTTTGAGTTGTAGAAAATATTTTAAAAACCAGTAATATTAACTCCCTATTTGTGCGCTAAAAATTTGTAGCTACTAATTTTGAGATCGACAAAGTCACCATGTTGAGTTCATAGTTCAACTCGGATCGTAGAAGTGACACCGATCGATCTCACATTGTTACTACTTATCATAGCATCATGGTTCTATATAGGAGTTCTACATGATCCCATGGGATTGGCAGGATTCCAGTCCTAACAAAAAATTTTATCAATGTGTAATCTAAAACTAGATAATTTCTATGAGAGTTAAGTTTCGTTAATTTATTCTTACAAATATTTTAACAAACTGTGATACATAATGATATAATAATTGATATATAAGAGTTTTTAAATGATTGAGTTGTGATACAATATTATTTTTATCGCGTTGAAAAAATGTGAATAAGTCTAGTCAGGTTTACAAAAAAATCAATCATATTACCAAAATCAATGCACAAGCTTCAATTTTACCACATTTTAAAAATTTATATTTGATACTCCCTTCATCTCTTATAATTGTCCCATTTAACCTTGGCACAATAAATATGAGAAGAACCTCTCTAATCATGTAATTAATAACATCATCAAATACTAATCGTTAGTCTCGAAAAAATACTAAGGGCATGTTTGGGTGTTGTAGTTTCTTAAAACCATGGTATTGAAAACCATAGTTTTAAAAACTAGTGCCTTTAATACCACAGTATTAGGAAACTAGAGTTTTTCTCTGTTTTAAGAAAACCAGACTTGTGGTATTTCTCTAATACCGGAAAAAATTGTGGTATTTCTCTAATACCAAAAAAAAAACTTTACATCCAAACACGGCCTAATTGTTTTTCCTTGAAAAACTTCTCAGTATTGACTTTTCATATACACACACCAATATTTTTCTAGAGGAGTATATATGATCTAAGACTGCAACTCAAATAGGACTATTAGAAAAATCAGTTTTGGCAATGTCTATCAAAACAAAACGGAGGGAATATAGGGTACGTTCGGATCGATGCGCACGTTGGCAAGACCAAATATTGGCCGTTGACAGCAGAAAGGTGTGTCGTTTTGGTTTAATGCCGTGATTTGGCCACGCCGGGCATCCCTGCTGTGATTTGAATTTTGAAAAGGAGGGAGTATATATTGCGAATGAGATAATGATCCTATCAGGCAAAAAATGTTCTCTTCACTTGAATTTTGATTCCAGACGCAGGCTTTGGTTTCTTTTTGGGAATATGCCCTTTTAGAGATAAGGGGTATCAATTGCAGCTAGAATATGCGAATCGGATGATATACTTAATACGCAACACGATTAAACTACTATCATTGAAAACGAAACCGTAACATCAGAAAATGAAAGACCAAGCAAGCCCGTGTCAAGATGAATAGATGATTAAAAAAAAAACTTGTCACCAGATTCACATGACCCCGGCCGTAACGCCGGCGCCTTTTGCATTGGCCGGCACGATATCTTCGTGCTTCTCACCTCAAGTTTCTATGCCCTGTTATCTGTAAGCAACCGGACTGTAAATCTGTAATCTATTGCTTGGGACGGTCAATGGTCCGAAAAACCGTTTAACAGGTTTTATTTGAATGCCTCATGGTGATAATAAGCTCGTAATTCTCTCGCAGCCGACGCCACGTGTCATTGGGTTCCTTCCGAGAGCCTGTCACGTTATATTCACGATGCTCCAGACTTGCACGTTTTGTTCTGCCGTCTCCAGTTACATTTACAAACAAACATCACGGCACTGAGGTACTAGAACTGCTTAAATCAATTGGCTTTCCCTAGTCCTTTCAAGGGATCCATAGCATAGCAATATTCAAGTACTGCACTTAGAGAGCTGCGCGATTATCCAGTCTGGAACCTGATAAAAATGACCACGTAGTGAACCATGGCTCACAGCAGTAACCTACACAACGACAGACTACTAGCACTTTCCATAACAAATAACCATGTCAACAAAAATCTTGAACCAGCAAGGTATATGTGGGCCATGCGAGGTATATTTGCGCAATTATGATCCGGGTATTAGATGATGAGTATCAGGATTGCTCTCCCTACAATAAGAAACTTAAGGGCAGAGGCACTCAGTTCCCGATGAACTCCTTCATGTTCTTCAACCAAACCACATACTCCTTCTCATCCTTTCTCATCATGTACTCGTACAGCCAGTCGTGCAGCGAGTGCTTGATCCCCCTCACCTCAAGATACCTGTGCAAGGCCTTCTGCAAGCTCTCATCCAAGTCCCTGCATGGCAAATAAAGCAAACACAAACTTGGTGAAAAAAAAAACCCTGGACAGAATAAACTATTAGCTCAGCACATCTATTATCTTCGATCCAGGCGTCAAACATGGTTCACATGCTCAACCTAGTTCTTTAGCATCGCCACACAATCTACAGCCACAACAGCCAAAAAACTGCATGGTCTCTATATCTAGTGAGTTCGGTAAAGCTTTTGTCCATTCCGCATTTATATTAAAGTATTGAGCTATTGCATCTTTTTGATGACTGTTGTGGCTTCCCAACTGCCATCTGGTGTATGTCTTGTCCTGCAACTAGCAGATCAATTCAGTATGGGTGTCATTGTTGTGATTATAAATTAACTCAAAAGAAAATGCCAAATTAATGAAGATATTTGCATGCAGGAGGGGCCTTCAATTCATGAATGTAGAACCCAATCTTAGGCTACATGACCAATGCAAACTTTTCACAATTTCTGAGTTACTGGCATGACTTGGAAACATCATGTATGCTGAGTTGATGCAATTTGAGACACCTAAATTGCTGCATGTTGCTACTGACTCGGGGACAGAAGTCATACTCACAGTCACATCTATCTACCTACTATACCCATGCAAAATTGTCTAGGCACAAAGATGTAGATAAGATCAGCACCATCGACATGGTTGGATCTTGTGTCTTCTGTTAGATTTAACAAACTTGATCTTTGCCAAAAGAAAGTCCCAGACGGATTGGGTTCACAGCAAACAATGATCATTTCATTATTACTTGCATCTTGTTTCCGTGTCCCCTCGTTTAAAAAATAAAAAAAAGAAGAAAACAGAGCACCAGAGCAGAAAAAGAAGCATGAAGAAAAGAGAGGTGCTAACATCAACAGAAAAAATGCATTGGTATGACCTAATAATGAGCAGGAATCACTTCCAGAATGAAATAGTATGCAATTATGCAAACACAGGTAAACAATTTCTAGGACAGACAAAAGCAATATACATGCAAGGACATTTGATAGAAGTTTTATTTCTCATGCCTGAATGGAAAATAGTGAATAGACAAGAAACAAAGAGCTTACGAGAATGGTGGTCCCTCGTACTCATGCTCAGCATCATGGTTATCGCGGTTCAGCACTCTCATATTTTCAATTGCCAGTTCATCATCATTAAAGTTGCACTCAAATTCCAGAGTTGGACCTTCTGGTTTCTCAAGAGTGACAACCATCTGAATTGCTGGCTTGAAAGATTCCTCATCATTGCCACTCCCATGATCCTCATCCAAATCTTCCTCTGTATCAAAGTTGGTGTAGACAGCAGCTTTAATTGTTTCACCAGCAAACTCTCTTTGCAGGATTATGGATTGATCACCAGGATTATCTATGACCTCAAAGGGGAAGTCATCTGGTAGATCAATGTTCTGTTCACAAGTAACCAAACAAAATGAAATCAAGTGTCATTGCCCATAACAGATAGACACGAGCACCAAGTTTACAACATCATTTAAACTACAAAGCAAAATCAAAGAGTCACTGCAGATCATAAGGGGAAAAATGACCCAAACATAAGGAGCAAACCAGGGGCGGAGGCAGCGTGGGGCCTGTGTATTCACGGGAATACCCAACATTTTTAATGGAAAAACAAGTATATATACTTCAGTTTTATACACAAATACATGTAATTGTTGGGCCTAATTCATCATTCCTCAAGTTTCAAACACAGCCCAAGCTCGTCTCTCCACCTCTTCCCAACTACTTGGGCCCAAAAATCACGACCAGACCATCAGACACCGTCATTGATCGATCGCTCTTGAGTCTTCACATTCTCACGTTTCTTAAATTAGTGCTAGTGCTTAGAGAATCTTTTCTACTTATGCTAAGAATAAATTTAGTAACAAGATGGAGACCAATACCATAATTGTCTTGTTACATCGCAACTTCATTTCCAAGTCAAGGAACGTGACAACATCAACTACTTCCAAGCTATGAAAGAACACAAAGTTCAAAGCTACTCTTTCATACCATGATGGAGCAAAAATAGAAAGTTAGAACGACTTTGTAATTTACTTTATGTATACTGTTGTAACTTCCCTAAGTTTCACAGATCTCAGAAGTTGAATAACTTGTACCTTTTATTTCTTTAACTAGTATATATGTATGTGCGTTGCAAATGGGTGAATTAGACAAAAGAAGAAGTACAATGCAAAATTACAATTTTGTTCTAGACTGTAATATGTGGCCAAAAAAAATAAGAAGCAATCCTAACCCGATACGGAAACTAATATCGTGAGTTGCACTCGTGGGTAGAGTTTGAGGGACCAGGTTGGACCCACATGTCACGATGAAAAAAGAAGAAGCAATCATCTCTTTAGAAATAGGTATGGAAATAGATATAGATTATCAATAAGGACATATTGTAAACTTTTTTTATTGTTGAATTGAACTTCTTTGCTGAACGGGAATACCCAACTCTAAAATCCTGGCTCCGCCACTGGAGCAAACTGCATTGCAAGGTATAACCTTTGAGATTACAATACGTGATCCATACCTACATCCTGTAAATGCTACACTTGCAAGATAGCTTCATACAACTGCATAGCTTAGAGCCTTAGATTTTATGGAATTTACACTGACTTTCACATGACAAAATTTCGAAGTCTTTTCTCGAATGACAACAATCAAGTATATTTCAACTGTCTGCAAACCTCATTTGGAATTTTCCACTGTACTCCTAAAGGATTAGGTTTACAACCTACTAAGTTAACTGCGTTTAAAGCATAGACATTCCACTATAAAATGCTGGCCAGGATTCTCAAAACTGGTTCAAACAAAGAAAGCAGTCCCCGTCCCCGCTGTAATCTAGTAACCAACTGGTATGCCACTTTGTCCTAAGAAAACCAATTTTTTATTCTTCCCCTCTTTTCTTTACTATATGACCTAAAGTTTTTGAGTTGCTGACCAAATAAGTTTTTCTTTTGCTTATTTAATCAAAGATGATGACTGGCCGTGACATTCCAAGTTTCGTAATAAAAATACATCTACTGGATTATTGCACTGGCAGCTTATACATTTACAGGAATTCCAGCAAATTCTAAGTGGTAGCTATGCCGCTGTAGTGGCAATCCTATAATGCAATTGAAACTTCATCACATAAGGCACTACTTGACATCTGCATTAATTTGGCACTCAAATCCTTCCGGCCTTCAACTGAAACCCTCATTTTTTTTGGATAATGGAATTAATATTCCGGCCTCTGCGGTAACGTACATCTGCGTGACCACACACAGCCATACCTATTACTAATCCTTTTTCAATAGAATCAACAAACCTCAAACCCAAACAAGAAAAGTTAGATCTCCTCAGGCATTCATAAATCATGGACAATCGTACAGACAGAATCACATCATAATTGCGAGCAAGCAAAATAAAATGAAGTGGACCTTGTCTGAGAGGCTCTCCTCCGACTGGACGACGCACTCGATCTCCGACTCGATGACCCGCCTCAGGTTCTCGTCGGCGGAGGCCTTGGCGGAGGACGCCGGAGACTGCGAGGCCAGAAAGCGGCGGGCGGTGGCCGCGGGCGACGAGCCGGCGGCGGGCAGACGGCGCGGGAGGGGAACGGGGGCACGGCCCAAGTGGAGGGCGCGGCGCGCTAGGGAGGAGAGAGGAGAGGCCGAGGAGGCGGTGGCAGCGCGGCGGAGGAGCCGGGCGGCGAGGGACGCCGACGACATGGTTGGTGAGCTGTGGGTTCCTGAGAGGCGAACGGCGGCCGGTTGCGGAGTCTAGGGTTTTCGACGGTGGGGTTTAAGAGTTCGGAGGAGAATGGGGAATGGATTTTTCTTGGTAGGAAGGAAAGAAACATTGAGCCCAACCCATTTCCACGGCCCAAGTAGAGGCGTGGAGGTGTAGGCCAGCCCATGCGTGCAACATGTAGGCAGTAGCCACCGATTCGGGAGACTTTTACCTGTATGCCATTAAAAAAGATGGTGTTTATCTATGCGTCATTGAAAAGTTCGTTCGTACCGGTGTGCCATTCACATAAACTTTTTTTTCTNNTCCGATTTCTCCTCTAACAGTGTCAAATAGACATGTGAAAGGACCATTTTACCCCATGTGGGCCCCACCAATCTTCTCCTTCCTCCTTGGCTTCTTCCTCCTCTGCTCCAGCACGATCGGCGCGT
>JAZFNS010029077.1:11534-21567 GCA_037127165.1 Alloteropsis angusta | reverse complement strand
AAGAAATTTTTATCGGCTCCCATTCACTCCCCCCCTCTCTGGTCGCCGTTTCGATCCTTCACGCTTCCCTAGTGAGGACTGGTGGCAACCTGGAGGTCGACGACTTCCTTGAGGTGTCGGCACGGCCGTGGAGAACTCCCCCTTCGCGAGGGTGCAGGCACGTGAGCTGATGCTAGAAGAAGGCTAGCGAGATCCCTAGCGAACTAGGTCTGCTAGCTTTTAGTGATTGGCATGCTCGCCTGCTTTTTATGTTTGGATTGTTGTACATGGCCATTCGCTGGCCACACTTGTTTTGGGAATAAAGAGCTTCCTTCATCCAATTCGGGGGTTCAGTGACGCCCGACCATCCGCTGGTCGTTGGTTTCTTTTATTCTCCAAAACAAACAACATTCATAATTGTACACGGATTTATTTTACATAAGCGGGTACAACTATATACAGAGAGATATCAAGGGTAAAAGCGTCGAAGCTGCTGGATGTTCCAAGCGTTAGTGAGTACTCACCCTTTTCGTTGGCGAGCTTGTAAGTGCCAGGCTTGAGGACTTCAGCTATGATGTATGGGCCTTCCCATTGCGGTGAGAGTTTGTGACGCCCTCGATTGTCTTGCCGTAGCCTGAGCACCAAGTCCCCCTTGCTGAGGTGTCGACGCCGAACCTTCCGCGCCTGGTACCGTCGAAGTGTCTGCTGATACCTGGCGGAATTCAGTAGTGCCACATCTCGTGCCTCGTCTACGCGGTCCAGGGAGTCTTATCGAGCTTTCTGGTTTGATTCCTTCTGGTAGGCCTTGAGCCTCGGGGATCCATATTCTAAGTCCGTGGGGAGGACGGCCTCGGCGCCATGGACTAGGAAGAATGGAGTGAAGCCCGTGGCCCTGCTCGGTGTAGTTCTGAGGCTCCATACAACTGAGGGTAGTTCAGTGACCCATTTCTGGCCAAACTTGTTCAGCTTGTTGAAGATTCTTGGCTTCAGGCCTTGCAATATCATGTCATTAGCGCGTTCCACTTGGCCGTTCGTCTGTGGGCGCGCCACAGCTGCCCAATCTACGTGAATGTGGTTGTTGTCGCAGAACTCCAAGAATTTCTTGCCCGTGAACTGGGTGCCGTTGTCAGTGATTATGGAGTTGGGCACTCCAAACCTGTGGATTATGTCGGTGAAGAACTCCACAGCTCGCTCGGATCGCACGTTGCAAATGAGCTTGACTTCAATCCACTTGGAGAACTTGTCTATCGCAACAAGCAAATGGGTGAAGCCCCCGGGCGCCTTTCGTAATGGCCCCACGAGATCCAATCCCCATACGGCGAAAGGCCATGTGATGGGGATGGTCTGGAGCTCGTGCGCCGGGAGGTGAGTCTTGCGTGCGTAATACTGGCACCCTTCGCAGGTGCGTACGACGTTGATAGCATCAGCGACCGCTGTGGGCCAGTAGAATCCTTGTTGGAAGGCGTTACCCACGAGGGTGCGTGCTGCCGCGTGATGCCCGCACGTGCCAGCGTGTATGTCTCGAATTAACTGGCGGCCGGCGGGCACCAGGATGCACCGTAGCAAAATCCCAGACGGGCTGCGTTTGTACAGTTCGCCGTCGACCAGGACGAAAGATTTGGCTCGCCTGGCAACACGTCGTGCTTCGGCCCGATCTGAGGGTCGGATGCCATGGTCAATCCAGTCGAGGTATTGGTGTCGCCAGTCTCGTGGGGCTTGAACTTCTTCGATCTCCATCGCCTCCGCTTCGTCAGGCGAGGGTGCCTCGAGGCCTGGAGCCTCGAGATCCCCCTTCGAGGGGTCCTCGTCCGTGGGCTCGATACGAGTATCCCTCGAGGCTTCAGCCCCCGAGGGTGCTTCGTCGAACGCATCAATTTTTTTTCAGTTCAATGGAAGGCTTGATGCAGTCTCGAGCGAAAACGTTCGGGGGGACCGTAATCCTCCCCGACGCGATCTTGGCGAGCTCGTCCGCTTCCTCGTTGTACTTGTGCGCGACGTGGTGGAGCTCGAGGTCGTGGAACTTGTCTTCAAGCCGCTGCACCGCGTTGCAGTATGCCTCCATCTTCTCGTCGTGACAGCTTGATTCCTTCATCACCTGATCGATGACTAGCTGAAAATCTCCCCGGATGTCGAGGCGCTTGACGCCGAGCTCGATGGCGATCCGGAGCCCATTGAGGAGGGCTTCGTACTCCGCCACATTGTTGGACGCTGGGAAATGTAGGCGTACGATGTAGCGCATGTGTTCTCCGAGTGGTGAGACGAAGAGAATGCCTGCGCCCGCGCCAGTCTTCATTACTGACCCATCAAAGTACATGGTCCAACATTCCGCTTGGATCTGAGGCGGGGGCAGCTGCGTGTCGGTCCATTCGGCAACGAAATCAGCGAGGATCTGAGACTTGATCGCCATTCGGGATGCGTACGAGAGGGTTTCGCCCATCAGTTCTACTGACCACTTCATAATCCTACCCGAGGCATCCTGGTTGTGGACTATCTCCCCAAGGGGGAAGGATGAGACCACGGTGACAGGATGAGCCTCGAAGTAGTGTCGAAGTTTGCGCCTGGCCAGAACAACCGCGTACAACAACTTTTAGATCTGGGGGTAGCGTGACTTGGTCTCAGATAGCACCTCGCTGATGTAGTACACCGGGCGTTGGACAGGCAGAGCATGGCCTTCTTCCGCTCGTTCGACCACGATGACCGCGCTGACTACCTGAGTCGTCGCTGCTATGTAGAGATAGAGGGGCTCGCCTTTCGCAGGCGGCGTTAAGATCGGTGCCTGTGCGAGCGACGCAGTTAGCCTGTCGAGGGCTTCCTGCGCCTCAGGCGTCCAGGAAAAGCGTTCACTCTTTTTCAAGAGTCGGTACAGGGGTAGCCCTTTCTCACCTAGCCGTGAAATGAACCGACTGAGTGAGGCCAGGCAGCCTAAAACTCGTTGTACCCCCTTTAAGTCCTGGATCGGGCCCATGCGTTCGAGGGCCGAGACTTTCACAGGGTTGGGCTCGATGCCCCGCTGGGACACGATGAAGCCCAGGAGCATGCCTCGAGGCACGCCGAAGACACACTTCTCTGGATTCAGTTTCACGCCGTTGGCTCGAAGAGCCTCGAAAGCGACGCGTAAGTCGTTTACCAGGTCGTCTGCCTTCCTGGTTTTAACAACGACGTCGTCGACATATGCTTCCACCGTCCGCCCAATGAGTTCTCCGAAGACATGGAGCATACATCGTTGATATGTAGCCCCCGCGTTCCGGAGCCCAAAGGGCATCGTGGTGTAACAATACATGCCGAAGGGAGTGATGAAAGAAGTTGCGAGCTGGTCGGACTCCTTCATCTTGATCTGGTGATAGCCGGAATATGCATCAAGGAAACAAAGAAGCTCACACCCCGAAGTAGAGTCTACTATCTGATCAATACGCGGTAAAGGAAAGGGAACTTTAGGACATGCTTTATTTAAGCTTGTGTAATCTACACACATCCTCAACTTCCCATTCTTTTTCGGTACTAATACAGGATTGGCCAGCCACTCGGGATGGAACACTTCCTTGATGAATCCAGCCTCCAAGAGCTTGCGCAGCTCCTCGCCAATTGCCCGTCGCTTCTGTTCGTCAAAGCGTCGAAGGCGTTGTTTCACTGGCCTGGAGTGAGGCAAGATGTCAAGGGAGTGCTCGGCGACCTCCCTCGGTATGCCTGGTATGTCCGAGGGGCTCCACGCAAAGATGTCTGCGTTGGCGCGGAGAAAGTCGACGAGCACCACTTCCTATTTGCTGTCGAGGGTAGAGCTGATCTTCAACTTCTTGCCCGCCGGATCGTTGGGATCGAGGGGTACGTCCTTGGTGTGCTCCGCGGGCTCGAAGTTGCCCGCATGCTTTGGTGCTGGGTTGGCCGCTTCGCTCGCCAGCTTCTCTTCCGCGAGCGCCTCAGCTCGCTCGACGCACTCGACGTCGCACTCGTAGGCATGCTCGAACGATGAGCCTACGGTGATGACTCCCTTGGGCCCCGGCATCTTCATCTTGAGGTAGGTGTAGTTCGGGACTGCCATGAACTTGGCGTAGCAAGGGCGTCCGAGGATGGCGTGATAAGCTCTTCGGAACCCCACCACCTCAAAAGTGAGGGTCTCTCTCCTGAAGTTGTCGGGGGTGCCGAAGCAGACAGGCAGGTCGATCTGCCCGAGGGGTTGAACTCGCTTTCCCGGCGCGACGCCATGGAAGGGCGCCTTGCTGGGACGTAGCTGATCCTTCCCAATCCCCAAGAGCTCGAGGGTTTGGGCGTACATTATGTTGAGGCTGCTGCCTCCGTCCATGAGCACCTTGGAGAAGCGGGTGTTGCCGATGACAGGATCGACAACAAGTGGATATTGCCCCGGGCTTGGAATGTAGTCCGGGTGGTCTTCCCTGCTGAAGGAGATGGTGTCTTCTGACCAATCCAGATAGGTGGGAGCCGCCCTGTGGACGGCAAGGACTTCCCGTCGCTCCCGCTTGCGTTGCCGCGAAGTCATGTTCACAGTGGGCCCCCCGAAGATGAAGAAGACATTCTCCACCTGAGGGAAACCGTCGTTGCCCTTGTCGCCTGGGTCTTTCTTGATGTTGTCGTCCTTCGAGGCCACACGATTGTAATACTTCTTGAGCATCTCACACTGTTCGAGGGTGTGAGTGACCGCAGTCCTGTGGTACGGGCACGGCTTCTTGAGCATGTCGTCAAAGACTCCTGGGCCTCGAGGGTGACCCCCTGGACCCTTACATGCAGGATCCGCCGCGAGGGCTTTGTCTGAATCTTCGTTTGGCGTCTGGGCTTGTAGCGCTCGCCGGGGCTTCTTGCCTTTCTTGTTTTGTCTATGCTTTTTTCCCTTTGGGTTGCTACCCTCCGCGGGTGCTTCCTCTGACGTTTCCCCTTGTTGTTGGTGAAAATGGCGCCCACTGCCTCCTCACCAGAAGCGAAGCGGGTGGCCACATCAAATAGCGCGCCCACACTGATGGGGGGATTTCGACCCAACTTGCGCACCAAGTCCTTGTAAGTCGTTCCTTGCAAGAACGCGTGAATGACCTCCGACTCACCCACGCTTGGTAGCTCGGTGCATCGTTTGGAGAAACGGCGAATGTAATCCCTCAGGGACTCATCATGCTTCTGGCGACATCCCTGCAGATCCCAGGAGTTCCCTGGGCGCACGTACGTGCCCTGGAAATTTCCCACGAAGGTCTCGACCAGGTCGTCCCAATCATGGATCTGATCCATGGGCAAGTGCTCGAGCCAAGTCCGTGCGGAATCTGCAAGGTGGAGAGGCAAATTGCGGATGATGACCGCATCGTCTGTCGCACCACCCAGCATGCAAGCCAAGCGGTAATCGTTGAGCCAAACCCTGGGGTCCGTCTCCCCTGAGTACTTGGTGATGGTTGTGGGTTGACGGAACCGAAGGGGAATGACAGCTGCGCGGATCTCCCGGCTAAACACACGGGTGCCAGGAGGTTCCGGCGATGGGCTTCGATCTTCCTTGTCGTCGGACCGCCCTCCACATCGAGGATTGTGACCCTTGTTGACTGGAGCGTCCGGCTTCCTCTTGCTTGCGGCGTGGCGAGCGTCGTTGGCGTTGCCGTGAGTACCCTGTATCCATTTCTTCGCCGATGCCTTCTTGTTACCCTCGAGAGGTTGCTTCCCTCCCTTGGGCGGGGTACAGACCGACTCTGCACGGTCTTGCCTGCTCCCAACGACTCCCGTGGTGGTCGAAGGGCGCATGCGAGATGCAGAGCTCTCAGACTGTTGTACAGCAGCCTCCTCGATGAGCACCTGCACCTCGCGGCGCAAGTTACGTCCTTCAAGCGTAGAAGGTTCAGGCATGGCTCGAATCAGCGTTGCAGCAGCGATGAGCTTCTGGCTGGCCCTCCCCAAGGTTGGTGGGTCGTCCACAGGGTCGTTGGCTTCAGTCCGGGTTCGTGCGACATGACCCGTCGCCCGAGCCTTCGCGTCCTGCTCCGGGTGTGTGGCCTCGAGGGTGGCGCGCAACTGTTCTTTCTGCTGTCGTTCTTCCTCGAGGCTAGCCACGAGTTTGTGGACCTGAGCCAGCTGCGCGTGTAGGAGCTCGGAGTCGTTCGAGGGTGGCCTCGCCCGAGAAGTCGAGGGGTCGACGGGGTGTCCTGCTGGAGCGTTTTCTCCATTGTCCTCTCCATCTTCGGGGTCGGGCGCAAAGACGACGAAGCATTCCCTCGTGGGGTCGTGTTCCTCCGGGCTGGAATCATCAGTGTAGTCGAAGCAGTAATCCGCCGCCGCCTGGAAAGACAGAAAGGCCCCGTGGTCGCGTAGACCAGAGTAGTCCCATCCTGAGGCCCTCGGGGCTGGGACGTAGTCTTCACTGTCAGAGCCAGGGTATGACTCGTTGGGGGATGACGTGATGAGGTTGCGGATCGATAACAAGTGATGTCCCGGCAGATCCTCATACGCATCCATGGCTGTGCTGACCGACGAGGAATAAACCACGCCGGCGCTACGCATCCCGCCAGGATATAGCGGTGGCTTGGCCACGCTTCCCTTAGCGGGAGCAGTTGCGATGGTCGATGGTGGGAGTGCGACCCCTGTATCCGCTACAGGAGGCGATGCTTCCCCTGCTTCGTCCTGCTCGAGGGAGAGAGCGCGTTCCGCTCGCCTGCGCTCCGCGCGCGCGAGTTGCGAATGTTGCCCCGAGCGCCTTCTACGGCGAGGTGTTGGCTGAGGTGGAGTGGGTGCCTCCATGACCGGAACTGGCTCCTCAACACCAGCGTTGATGGTGACAAGTGCCATGAGGTAACCATTCCCGGTTGCCCTGAACTCCAGGTTCCCGAACCGGATGATGTGGCCGGCTGGGAACGGATCAGACTCACCCATCGAGCAGCGGTCACGAGTGAGCTCCGTGTGGATTGCCATCAAGAGAACTTGTGGGTCAAGAAGATGATCACAGCGCTTCCCCCTACCTGACGCGCCACTGTCGGTGTTCTAAACCCGCGATGGGCCGAACCCCAGCAGAAATGCGTTGTGTCCCGTCTCCTGATGGATGATGCAAGTGACAACACAAAGACACGAGATTTATCCTGGTTCCGGCCTTGGGCCGTACGTCCAGCAGAGAGGGTGCGCGAGCGCTTGTATTGACTTGCACCGGGGGTGCTCGCAGAGGGGGCTACAAGCAGGTCGGGAGAGGAGCCTGAGCGTCCAAGTCCCTTAGCGTAAGCGAATGGATGTAAGAATGCGAGCTAGTTCTGAGCGTTTGAGTTCGTATGAGCGTATGAGCCTGTGTATCGTTCGATGCTTCGTCTGGGGGCTGCCTCCTCCTTTTATAGTCCAAGGAAGGACAGTAACAACAGCCTAACATGGCGTGTTCTACAGTGGTGCGCACTGTGCGAAGGAGCGCAGAGTATGGCGGCCGTAGTGGCACATCTTGTACACTGTACAGCATGGTTCATCGTCCTAGCTCCAGGAGACGGCATGGTTGATCGTCCTTGGCTTCCAGGAGACGGCATGGTGGAGGCAGGCGGCCTTAGAGCAAGTATTATAAGGACAGCTCAGCGGGCTAAATGGTAGGACACCTCAGCACTGTCTGACGTGGGGGAGAGAGAAAGCAGGGAAGAGGAGCGAGCGAGCGAGTCGCGAAACGCCGACGCAAGGCGAGCTGAATGCACTGTTTTGTCAGAAGGCCTTTCCTCACCCTGTCATGTTAGTCCACGTCGCATCTTAGGCTGCGCATAGCATTAAAGAGCATGGGCCCGCCACCACTACTCAGGTGAGCTGGAGCGTTGCAGCCGGCGAGCGGGCGCATCCATTAGCCCTGCTCTTATCTTGTTTCGAGGGTGCACACCATCCCTGGCTGTTCTTGGACGGTGGTCCGTACATGCTTCGAGGGTTCTTCATGTTCGTTCGAGGGCCAGCTGTACCAGAGTTAGGCAGCACAGGGGAGCGCAGCTGTACTGTCATGTCCGCACAGTGCCGCGCATGTTCGCACAGCGCTGGGGATGGCTGCACAGTTACAGTGACGCGCGGAAGTGACTCGGGATGGGTGAAGAGATTTACTCGTTTGACTTCCGCGTCCCGCCGTCGTACTTGTTCATTTAATTCCCTTGTCTGGGAGCCGGCAGACCTGCACGCGGGGCCCGCACTCGAGGGTTAGGTCTCGAGCGAGGCGGAGTCGTGTCTTCGAGGGGGATCTCGAGGCTCCGCTCGGGGAGGCCTCGAGCGAGGCGGAGCTCTCGCTCCCTCGAAGCTGAGAGAGTATTTTTGAATGATGGCGTATAATGTCGTTAATGCTTGTTCCGTAGTTCGATTTGTTCGTTTATGATGTTTATGGGATGATTACCCGACGTAGTTTGGGACCCCCTTTTGGTTAACACCAACACATCTGAATTTGTAGGCACGCACTCAGAATTATTGTTCTGAAGTTGTGATGATCCTGAAGTACTTGTCTGAAACTCTGAAACTCTCTAGGAGGTGGCCGAGAGCAACCGCGTGTACTGGAACGTGGTGGAACACGCCGCCGGCAAGTTCACGGCTTCACGCTGCAGGTTCCCTTCCAGGACTTCGCCTCCGAACCAACGCTGGCACGCTGCCTCGCACCAAGTCTGTCCGTCGCGCCGCCTGCAGCCACGGCGATGGCCGTCTTCTTCACTTGGTTCAGAGTTCAGGCCTGACAGCACCATGCTTGAATTGTCTGCTGCAACTGCAACCATAGCTCCGGTTGCTGCAAGAGAATAGAGCAGAAAATGTTTATCTGCTTCATCGATGCATTGTACTAGTAACTTGCAGTGAGAGATTCTCGGTGCCGGTATGTTCAGGAACTGGTGATGTTCTAATGGACTTCAGAATCCAGGATCAATGATCTGGGATCGATGACATGAGCAGGTTACTAGGAAATTCGTCGTCTCCGGAAACAGGTAGATGCATCATGCATGGGGGTGAAGTCGTGAAGAACTGGGGCTTCCAGGAGGAAGGGGGATGGAAGCGAGGGGACGACCGGACCGGAGAGCAGTGCTGCTCCCGGCGACGGCGAGCCACGAACGGCATGGAACGGAGGCGGCGCTAAACCGACCGTCCCTAAGGGCTCAGAACACCGCCGGTCCACGCGAGCTGGGGCAGAAGGAAGCAGAAGAGGTACCCAAAGGACGGCCGGCGTCAGGCGGTGCTCCGGCGATCGGCGGCGGAGGATTGGATCGCGATCCGGATTTTGTAAAAAAATACCCCTGAAATCTTTGCAAATAGCCCCCAGGTGGTCTCGTTTTCTTGAATTTAATTCTACAAACCAACGGTACATGTCACGTTGGTTCTGCAGTGTTCAGATGTTTGTGCAATTTTTTTCATCCTACTTTGACCACTAATATGTATTAAATAAAGTCAGTTTATAAAACTATTTCCACAACCCCGTGTCAAATTCACGAGACGAATCTAATGAGACCTTTGACCGTACGATTAGAGAATGATTATTATAGCATTATTATAGCAAATCATGGACTAATTAGGCTCGTTAGATTAGTCGAGCAAAGTTCCACTCATCTGTAAAAAGATTTTGTAAATAGACTTCATTTAATACTTCATACATACAAGATTCTTTGGAACAAATTTTTTGATTCGAACAATCTGGACACATGATTGGCCTTCAGTCCAATCTTACTATTTGACATGTGGTATTGGAAAGCAAAAGCTGAACCTACAACTACAAGTTGGACCCTACTCTAACAGCCGCAAGGATTTGACCCCAAACCGCTTGCAGAAATGCCGATAATGCTAATCCGATATGTAAACTTTGTGACTCCGTGTCAAAAGAAAATTTTAATTGTGCTTCTTTCGTCCTAAATTACACGTTGTTGTTGACTTTTTCTCAAAATGTTTGATCATTCGTCTTATTTAAAAATTCTGCATAATAATATGAGAAGATAAGTAATATATAAAATATCTTTGATGATAAATCAAGTTAAAAAAATAAATGATATTGACAAACGTTACGAGACAAATAATTTGAAACGGAGAGAGTTGGGCCTGTTTGGAACACATGAATGTAAAACAGAGGAAAGGAAAAAACNGAAAAGTGAAAAACTACAGGATTCTAAAACGC
>JAZFNS010033665.1:5914-16455 GCA_037127165.1 Alloteropsis angusta | reverse complement strand
CGGTACCGGTTCTAAAACCGGTACCGACGGCAGTTACCACCCGGTACCGATGGGGTGGTGTCCAGCGGTGGTTGTGGGTTCGAATCCCACGTAACACATTATTCATGTGGCCCACGGGAACCATTAATACCGAGGAGTTGGTACTGGCCCAGATACTCATTACTATATTTCTAGTAGTGTGGGCAATTCAACATCTTGTGACGTGGCACTGGCCCAGATACTCATTACTATATTTCTACTATTGTGGGCAATTCAACATCTTGTGATGTGTTTTTGACATGATTATGATGAAAAACAAATGTCACAAATTAGTGAAGAAATAATGATTGTCATAGTAAATTCTTTGAGAAAACTCACGTTTACGGTATGGAGCATCTTTTAATACACATGATATGTGAGAAATGAATTTTCAACACTTGGGTGTCGAAAATCACAGATCTGAATATTTTTCCAGCTTTGTAACATGAACAAATCATCGTCTATCAAAATGTTTCTTGTAGTGCTTCTACTCTTGTTTTGAATTCTCGTGGAAGTTTGAACCCGGTGAAATTAGTTTGAATCTAATTTTGGAGAAGCTGGATTTATAGCGGGGTGACTTCAAAGAGGTGTCACTCTGATTTGTAACGGATGTGCCTCAGGAAAAGTTATGGACAGCATCGTCTACCACCTCAGCAAGTGCTCGAATTGTCTGTCTCCCAACCACAAGAGTCTGTACACATTATTTTCAGTAAAACAACGAGACGAAGCGGAAGGTAAAGATAGTGAGGAACAAGAATCACACACAGTGAACACGGCTACGACACACCAGCAATGCAAGCAGATAGACACATGCCTGTCTTCCATTGTACCGGGAAAGTAACCTGATCATCGATATCAAGATTCAAGACATCGACCAAACATTTCATCATTTGCCGTCCACGTAAGAGAGACTTCTGTGCAGTCTAATCAATTACCTCCTCCGTTCCAAATTAAAATTTGTTTGACTTTTTTATCCCAAGTTATACAGCCCATCTTATTTAAAAAATGTGCAAAACATCATATCTTTTGGTGTGGCTTGATTTATTAATACAAAATCTTCAATAATGACTTAAATTTCACTACATTTGCACAAATTGAATAAGAAGAGCTGTCAAAATGTTGGAGTATTAGTAAATTGCTCACCTTTCCTCATCAGTTAAACTTTTGGGTTGAATTGGTTGGAACATGCAACTCAATATGGTATCAAAACCAGATGTCTCGAGTTCGAATCCTAGTCGGCACGACTAAATAAAATAATTTCAGCTCACTCCAATTTCCACGTATGCGGCCTAAGCGAGCCAACACATGAGCGGGGTACTGGAGTATAAATGAATTGTCCACCTTTTTTCATTAGTTTAAGCTTTTGGGTTGAATTGGTTAGAACATGCAAATCAATAAGAAAAACGGATTTTATTTTGGAATGAAGGGCATATTAATAAGCAACAACCGGCGCCCTGATCCCGCCAGTTCTGCTTCCTCAATGTTTGTTTGGGATAGCCTAATTTCTGGTCAGTGAAATCTTGATTTCAGCTTGCTGCGCTGTCATATACAGCGTTTGCTGTGTTTGATTCTTGTTCCTAATTAACCATCGTCTTGGGGTGCACTTGCAGCTCACGCATCATGCCTGCGCGTTTCGCTCCATCTCGTTGTTTTACTGTAAATAAATGATATACATATTCGATCAATCGGACTCGATCTTGTGGTTCGGGAGAAGGAATAATCCGAATAGGACACGCTAGTATGTGGGAAACTGACGGATCTAGCAGTTGCTTAGTTGGTAGAGGGCGCTATCTAACGTAACACTAGTGGAAAAACGCTCTTCATTGGAACTTGCATTCAAATGGCAGTTCTCAGTTAAATTTCAGTACTTGGCATTGATTTACAACAATGTCTCTAACATAAACAAACATTTATGAAAATGGAAATTAAAAGCACCTTTGAAATTTAAAATCTTTCTTAATTTGGCACCTTTGAGGGGTGTGATTTGAACCAAAGATAATCTAGTCAAACGCAACTGATAGAGTAGGACACAATGTTGTTTTTGTCACAAAGATGAGACAACTAAACACTTGTTTTTTGATCGTCGCTTGTCTCTCATGTTGTATGGTCTATCATATAAGTAACCCCAAGTCTTTTTCGATCATATAGTGTGTCAAATATGTTTGGTGCTTGCCTATGCGGTATTAGTAATAAGTTAAGACCATTTGTTTTGCTAGGTGCAACGGCAACGTGTTCGTCTATTTGGCTTCGTCGCAACTACTTGGTCTTTGAAAATAAAACTTCATCGTCTCCTTTGGAAGTTAATATCTCAGTCACACATTGAGTTCGTACATGGGCTATCCTACAGAAGCTAGCTACACAGGTTTTGTTTACACTGGGATCTCAACGTTTGGGATAGGCGGTCAAGGAGTCTTTTACCCGGGCACATGGGTGATCATTTAATCATCGGATTGAAAGTCCCTAGTGTTTGGCTTTCTGTTTTGCTTGTTTAAGGTTGTGTGCGTCCTTAATATGCGCAGACCAGAAATGTTTCAGTATTTTGTATCTACTCGATGTAAGGATCTTGATTAATATTTTCTTTCCTTCTCAAAAAACATTGGTATCAGGTCCAAATTTCATATGTCCCGAGGACCTTTTAGTACAGGTCGTAACACCACTTGCTATTAAAAGGTGTCTTTTGATATCGGGTGGTGTTACAGTCCGGTACTAATGCCTCTCATGACTTCGGTACATGTTTGTAACACGACCCGGTAGTGAAAGTCACCCTTTAGTACTGGATAGTGTTACAATCTTATACTAGAGGGTCCTTTATGGGTCAATTTAAAAGAAAAGTATCTGGGACTTGGTCAGTTGTGGTGTTTAGATGAGATGTTAAGAAACCAATGCATGAAATAATAGGTGTCAAGTTCAAACCCTCTTGTGACTTGTGTTGGTGTGTAGGAGCCTTGCAAGGATTCATTATATATATTTTTTGACTCAACTACATTTGGTTTTATTGTCGTCCGGTACCAAATAACTATTTAGTACCGGTTGAATAACCGGTACCAAATCCTGAGATTTTTAGTCTTGGTTTATCGGTGCTAGTTCTTAAGTCGGTACCAATGGGAATTATGACCCGGTAGCAACGATGGGTGCTTGAAATTCCTAGGTGCTTTTACCCAAAAGTATTTTTCATTCTAGTACAAATATAAAAGCATCTCACCTCTTGCTTTCACTTGACTTCTGAGTTGGGAAACTTGATCAAAGTTACTCACCAGCCACTGGTTATGGAAAAATCATTTCTTTCTTCCCGTCGCCCGTCCGGTCTGGCTTCGCTTCGCATCCGCGGCTTCATCAAGGCCCGCGCCGCCGCTGCGCCGCTCCTGGCCAAATTCCCTACACTCTTTCCTGCCTGCCGCATTTTAGAATTAATGCTTTTAAACAAGATCTCAAATACAGACATCATGCATGCCTAGTATGAACAAACTACAGACCCAAACAAAACATCTTCCACGATGGGAAAACCATGGGAAATAAGGCCACTGTTCTAACCCTTGATGATTTTGTCATGGTATTTGTAACACCCGAAATACGCAAAAGTAAATACGTTTTGCATGTGGAAAAGTGTAAAGATAATAGCAAAAATTTGACTTTCAGATCAGTCGCTCGGATTCACAAATGGAGACCATGGTTGCATAGATCTCATCGAATCCTTTCTATTTGACTACTCATATGCATCGTTTGGAGAGTGGATTGCGAAGGAATTGATGTTGCAAAAAAATCCAACCCCTCGTATTCTACAATACCCGCCCATTAGTTTTCTTTTTCTTTCTCCATGCCCAACCGTAGGTTGTGCCCTAGAGCCGCTGCCTCTCTTTTTACCGTGAAAAAAAGGGAGAGGGAGGAGAAGAGATGAAGGAAAGAGAGGGGAATCAGGGCACGCCGCCGTCCGCCGTCATCGTTCCTCTCTAGAAATCGGTTGGGCTTTATTTCCTCTCTCCATTTTCCCCCAAATCAGATCTTTTCCTCGCTGTTCATTGTGATGCCGCCATGTGTGGTGCATCTCGAAGTCAATCCATGGGTTGCCGCGACGCTCGCCGCTAGGAAAACGGCGGGGAATCATTGTGGGGATTGTCGCCGCCGCCGTTGCCCTTATTGTTTTCAAAGGGAACCCCTAGGTGAGCCTTGCCCCAGCACTAATCATGTTTTCCTTAAGACTTTGAGTGTGTTAGCACCTGTGTGTAGCGGTGTTCGTCGCAGTTAAGGGCTATGATTGAAGTTTTATCCTCGTTGCTGTTCTAAGCACGTTGTTGATCTGGACAGTTTTTGGTAATATCTGTTTTGCATGGCCTTAATGATCTCAAAAAAATATAAAACCTATATCTGAATTGTAACTGAGTTTGAAACCTTTCAAATCCGTAAAAAACTCTGCTATCCGAGTTAACAACAGGAAGATATCAACGTTTTGTTCAGACAGTTTTTCAGAGTTGTATTTCTGCGCCTCCTAAAGTTTAGAGAGCCCAAACGTCAGAATTGGATCTTTGGATGATTAACAAAGTTGTTGGGTATTTCATAAGGTTTCCATATTTGTTAATTTTATCATCATATGAATTTTGGAGCTCCGGAGATACCTATTTTATTAGGACTGTTCTGTAGTGGCTGTTAGATTTTCAGTATGAGGTTCATCTCAAGATTAGCTTATGTTATTGATTTTTCCTCTAGGTATGGATCACAAGAAAGTTGTTATTTCTGAAGTTATCTATCATATCGAAAAATATGGTAGTTTTTAACCTTCAGGATTAAATTATACAAAAAAGATAAGCATCTATACTAATGTCATGTCTAGATTTGTGTGGGTTTTTGTGAGGATGACGTGTTCGGCGTAGGAACACTTTGAATTATGTTTGATTATTCTATGTGGTTGTGTTGGTGCTGAGTTATGTTTGTGAATAGGTGGTGCACCTTCGGATCGTGCTTAGTTCAATTATTGATCTTCGATGAAGACAATTGCGATGTTGTCTACATGCTTTAACTTTATTATTTGAATTGCCTCCAATTAATTTCAGTACCTCACACTAGTAAGATAAATCTGAATTTGTCTTTATATTGAAGTATTTATGACCCACTTAAGTTTCTTCTTTTGAAGTTATGAATTTTGAGATATATGAAGTTCATGTATTGCAATCTTACATTCGCATTCTCATATCTTATTGCATATGAAGAAAAACGTAGCTAGATTGGTGCGATAAGTACCGGTACAACAAGACATGTTGAGATATAGCAATGTGGTTGCAACCCTCACTTACTTGTGGGATGTGTGGGTAGAAGTGAAGTTATACTTTGCATTGCACCTTTTGTATTTTCATCATGAAGTATCATTATGAAGTATTTATTTATCTTACGACTCGAAGATTTATGATGTTTCTTTATAATTTTAATTCTTAAATTGTTGCCTAATATATTGTGATTTAAACGAGTTGGTTGAAGCAATTTGCTTGATGAGGTTTTCCATAAACCTCATAAGCTTTTCCTCTCCACAGGTTCTTGACTTTGGAGATTGCTTCTATGGATGGGAGTAGCAACACGTGTACACACACCTCTTTATATATAGGACAGATGTGTTGTAATAAAAATATTTGGTTTGAAGTCTTTTGCTTAGTTCATAATACCTTTTGATCCAGTTGTTAGATGTTAATCTAATTGTTTTAAGTTGTTCCTGCGTACTCTGTTTATATTTTTGTTGTTGTTTCTCTTTTGTGTGTGCCTGTAATAGCTGTAGTGTAGTGTGGTAATGCTCTAAAATATTGCTGCTATTCTGGGGTGTTACAATATTCATCTATGATGCCGTCATGGTAAGTTCAAACCCTACCGTTTTTACATTATATACATCAACCCCGGCAGTTCTTAGATGGTACTCCAAGTTACTATTCATTTTGGTTTTCTAGATTTATTATTTTAGCTATGCGGGTATCGCATGACGTATATCTGGATGAATAACAAAAGTAATGAACTTGAAAAAGCCAGAACTAGTAGTAATTTTGGATGGAGCCACTAGATCTTCGAAAGCTCATCTATTACAAAGTCTATTAGTATGTCTCCATCCATGATTCACAAATAAATCTAAGGCACCATCCCCAGAGAAGTACTCGCCTCCACGAATAGCTCATTTGTCTTCTCCTCATGCAGCAAAAATGTCCATAATTGCACCCAATAGGTTCCCTGAAAATAGCCTACATGAAGGACCATTGTTTAACCTCATTAAAAATAACATTATCCTGGTAACGCTATATTTACCAAGACAAAGCCGCTGACCCTATTAGAATAGTAGTGGTCTCTTGATAATTAAAAAATTTGAAACCAATTCCCAAGCATATAGGTTACTGATCTAGACGGGGTTAAATCAGTAGCAACTTGTACAGCCCTCCAAACTACCTTAGCATGATGGTGGTCAAAAACATAAAAGTTTGATTGTTTCAATTACAGTAGCCACAGTTTTGGATGTCCTTCCATTTTTTTTCTCGGTTGATTGTCCTTTGTTTGGAATGACCCATTTTTTAGATACCAAAGGAAAATCTTTTTTTAGGGAATTTTAAGCTGCTAAATCAGTTTAAGACGGAATTCCAAGCTGTGGTTGGTTAGGTGGAGATACACATAGTGGATCGTAAATTGTTTCCCGTACCTTTCATTTCTATAACTCCGAGCATGTGTGTACTACTTATTGTGAATATCAGAGCAGCTAGCTTGGTAGCTATCAAGGAGACACCGCGTGTCTCTCTGAATGGGACCTCACAGCCGTGTGTGGTTATATACATACACTCGGTAGCATAGTCCATAGAGTGAGCATAACTTAGTGTCAGAACTATGGAAAACATTGTCCCTTCCCATGGTATGACCCTAGGCGGTCGAGATGAGGAGGACAAGGTCTGCTTGCAGGCGCAAGAACTCATGTTTGCGTACAACGTCTCCCTAGTCCTTAGGGCAGCAATCCAGCTCGGCCTCATCGACGCGCTGTGCGCGGCTGCTGCCGCGCTCACCGCCGATGAGCTTGCCGAGCAAATCAAGGCCATCGACAAGGCCGAGGCGACCACTTCGGTGGATAGGATCCTCGCCTACCTTGCGTGCTTCAACGTGGTGAGGTGCTCGACTGAGACCGGTCCCGATGGCACGGTCCTGCGGCAGTACTCTCCGGCGCCCGTGTGCCGGTGGCTCACCAGGAACAATGCCATGGGGTCGCTGGGCACGTTCGCCCTGTTCCTCGGTGACCCCGACCACGTACTACCCTGGTACGCATGCATATTAATTATCTCCTAATTAATTTAATTATGAAGGAAAAATTTTAGCGAAAGCAAAATGTTTTCCTTGACATTTATCTAACATGATTCCATCAAGGCATCACATCGCCGACGCGGTGGCTTCGGGCGGACCGTCGTCGTCGTTCGAGAGGATCAAAGGAACGCCCTTCTTCGATTACTTGGGGAAGAACCAGAGGTTGGGAATGCTGTTCGACCATGCTATGGCCGAGCACTCGGTGATCCTGGTCAACAAGATGCTCGAGCGTTTCAAAGGATTCGGCGACGTTGGAAGGCTTGTGGATGTTGGAGGGGGCACAGGCAACACCCTGGAGATGATCACCTCCCGGTACAAGCATATCAGGGCCATCAACTTCGACCTGCCCCATGTTATATCTCAGGCCCCATCTCTTCCAGGTATATAATTCATACTTCTAGTGTTACCATGTTAATCGAAAGAAACAAGTCACTGTATTCGCCGGGAGAGCCATCTATATATTATCTTAATTGTTAAAGTAAACCAATATATTCGTCGAGAGGGCTAAAAAATTACTATATTAATCAGAAAAGAAAAAACAATAAGAGAAATTTTACAATGGTTGAAACAAATTAGGACGGTCTATGAGTGTAAATTCAACGGTTGAAACATAAAAGGTACCCGGAGGTACCAAGAGGTAACTATAAAAAGATATCAAACAGTACCAAACAGTACCAAAATAGGTGGGACCGGTATCATCAATAAGTGAGACCAATACTAAATTAGGAAATGTACCTTTTGGTACCTCCTGGAACTTTTTCAACCACCATAAAACATCTCAAACAACAAACCACTACGTTTGCCTTGGGATCCAAAAGTTACCAGTTAATCATAAAACGGAAACAACATACCCAGATAATTTTTATCATGATTATCTAACGGTCTAGATCCATATGCATATATTTAAATGAGAGAAAAGAAAAATCTGGATGCTCCAAGATAGCTTGAAAAAAAAAGATACCAATACTCTAGAGATCCTTTACGGTACTCAATGAAATGATTGGACAGATGATATCAATTATATAATACCCAAGATTTTAAATATAGTGAGTAGTGTATGGGCATTTTAATTGAAATACTTATATATTTAGAAAAAATAACTTTGATCCTTTGATATATTTTTTACATCTCCAATGTCTAAATTCAATTGTATTTAAAATGTTACATTTCCTTCTTTTATGTTGATTTCTCCTCAGTCAGATTTGCATGAAAAAATAATTCACTCGCAAATTTACTAAACTACCCTCTACTCGTACTATATACACTCTTGCTAGTATGGGGTGCTGTAAAATAGCTGGATACTCTGGTACAGTTCAGAACTACTCGTTCGGAAATTAGAACTATTGATTTGCTCTGCATACTTTAAGTGACTCTACAATCCGCATGGAATCTATGGTAATTGGTTTAATTGAACATCTCTTTTTATCGATAATAAATGGAATTTCTGCTTGAGTTGATGTTCTGAAATTATGTAGATAGGGTGGCCCGCACCAACTTGATTGTTCTAATGTTTTGCTGTTATACAGGTGTGGAACATGTAGCTGGAAATATGTACGAGAGCGTTCCCTCTGGAGATGCAGTTCTTTTGCAGGTCTGTTTAAAAATTAACATCACCACACCTCCACATGCAAACAAAAAGAGTCTAGTAGTGGTCCAACTAAATAATTCAAAAGTAATGCAAAAAAACTAAGAAAAAGGAAATTGAAGGTACTATCTCGTTAATTGAGAGCAAAGAGAAAATACAAATATATACCGTCTCTTCCTAAATAAAAAATACAGTTTAATCATAACCACAAATTCTAATTCATATCTATTCTAGTTTTATCATTTCCTAAAATGTACGAGTGCAGCTAATAAACACTGGATACTTAAGTTATACGGACACCACTATAGAGTGGTATGATGTGCTAGTCGGCTATTCCTGTAAAACAAACAAGATTATAAAGCAACATTATATCACTAATAATGAATACAT
The DNA here is from genome assembly GCA_037127165.1 of Alloteropsis angusta. Taxonomy (NCBI): domain Eukaryota; kingdom Viridiplantae; phylum Streptophyta; class Magnoliopsida; order Poales; family Poaceae; genus Alloteropsis; species Alloteropsis angusta. The sequence goes on along the minus strand of JAZFNS010033665.1, from coordinate 7,157 downwards.
GCTTGCGCAGTGGATTCTCCTTATGCAGACTGACGAACAATGCATCACAATACTGAAGAACTGCTACCAATCTCTCCCTGAAGGAGGGAAGGTGATCATAATAGACGGCCTCCTACCGGAAACTCCAAATGCGGCTTCTCCAGCTGCTAGGGATGCATTCACCTTGGACATGTGTATGTTTGTCCTTTTCAAGGGAAAGGAGAGGACGGAAAAGCAGTTCACCATGCTTGCCCGTGAATCTGGCTTCACCGGTGCAGCACGGACAACCTACATATTCATGAATTTTTACGCGATCGAGTTCACCAAGTAGCCGCACCAAGATTCCAGCATGGTCTTAATAAATTAGAGCTGATATAGCTCGGGTGCGTATGTCATATGAAATATTTGTATTCACTACCATGCATGCGTGTGTTTAATTATGGTATTTGTATGAATTATGAAAACAAATGGTCAGCATGTGTCACTACTAGAGAACTGGCTTTTGTTCGAGAGGACAAGGGAAAGTTCAAGCATGTATGACAGCCTTGACATGGCATTGTATATTCACGACGGTGAATTGTGATAAGTATGTTTTGAATATATTTACAAGTCTGGTTACACTGTACAATGTCTGCATAAATGAACTTTGTTGATTGCTTCTGTTGACAACCAAAATTGACACAAGAGACAAGAAGACGAAGATCTACGCAGGAGACAGCGCGACCAGGCGGCGCAAGCCCGACCGCACTACTAGAGAACTGGGCTTTGGTTCGGCACCTTTACTCCCGAATGAAATGGACCCGGGACTAAAGGGGCTTTAGTCCCGGGTGTAAACACAAAGGGTGCGGGAGACCTTTAGTCCCGGATCCAAACTACAGAAGTCTCTTTTAGTCCTGGGCGATGGCATGCACCGGTGCTAAAAGCTATCAAACCGAGCACCATGCCAAATTTTCTAAGTCTGAGCTGCAGTACGCCCTCCCCTCCTATATTTTCCTCTCCTCTCTCTGTCTCTCCACTCCAACCTTATCTCCTCCCCTATCCTCTTTCTCAGTCACAAGGGCGGCGGCGCAGGGCGCGAGCGGGAGCAGGCGAGGCCGGTGGCGCAGGATGAGTGGGAGCAGGCGAGGCCGTCGGCACAGGGCCAGCGGGAAACCGGTAAAAATCTTGGCAAAAAGTCCTAAAATCGTCATGAGAAGACCCAAGATGACATCAAAAAAGTTCTTCACGAGCAAACCAAGAGGTGCACAAAGCGTCGTCACACATG
>JAZFNS010025621.1:7832-22605 GCA_037127165.1 Alloteropsis angusta | reverse complement strand
GTTTACTACTCCTAAATATTGAAAAATAATTTTACAACAAGTTCTTATAAGTTCTTCCATCGGAACTAAACAGGGCCTAAGGCAAGGACTTCGCTAGTCGCTCAGTGGCCTCTGTGAAACAGCTGGACATGAGGGTTTTGCCGGCTCCAAACCGCCTTCCAAGGACCAGCCAGCCTATAAAACAAGCAGCGCCTGGCAATGGCAAACACATGAACACGAAGCGCAGACATGTCGCGGCAAGCGCTTCCCCTGCTCTCGCTCTTGCCATTCTTCTTCGCCGTGTCTGCCACAAACCCACAAAACATCTCAAGGAGCCAGTTCCCCAAGGGCTTCCTCTTCGGCACGGCGTCATCGGCCTACCAGGTAAGCAGTTCCCGAAGCATCTAGAGACTACTGGAAGAAGTGCCGAGTTGTAGAACTTATGGGAGAGCTTCGGTGCAGTATGAAGGAGCTGTGAAGGAGGGCGGCAGAGGACCGAGCATCTGGGACACCTACACTCACACTCACCCAGGTAATTTGTTCCATTCAAAAATCTTTGATCATGCACTCCAACGCGCCTCTGGGCCACTAAACTTTCGTTGACGACACCGTCAAGCAAGCTGATGCATTCGTGATATATCATTAGGCTTATGCATAGCATGTTGAACAGGGTCTCGCTTTAGGGAACAAATGGTCATACATACCAGTGTGTGGTCTGAGACACGACTAAGCTACATTTAAATTCACCTGACTGCTTCCATTTCTAGTGCAATCCAAAAAGAATGGCGTTATAGTAGCATTAGAAGCAAGAGCACGCAGATGATATGCCTGATAAGTAACACCATCCACAGCAGTTTGCTTTTTTATCGCATCTTCCCAGCTCACACAACTAACGACCAACAGGCTGAACCATGAGACCATAAAAAACTGAGGTTCATCACCTAAAACTGAAAACAGAATCTTAAAGGAAAAAAATAGTATACGTTGCGAACAAGCACAGGAAAATCTATTGAAGATAGCATAAAGTGACCCAACTTGATAGCACGATCAGCCTGTTTCCATAAATAATACCAAGCTTAAAGGCTTTCCTGCCATATCTTGCAAAAATGAATTTATTTTGTCTTAACCATGAAACGTAGCATCATGCGAAGTAAAGCCCAGAAAGATGATTGATTTGGTCAGTGGATTCTGTGCAAAACTAAAGTTAGACTGAGCTTAACAAAGAACACAAGATAAGATCAGAGCCTGCTTGGACCACCAATCTACCTGACTACGACAAAAGCACATAGACAAAAAGCGCAAGCAAAAAGATGAGGATCTGAAAATGTAACGATACAATAGCTAGTTTAATGACCACTTTTCAATTGCTCCATGTCAGGAGATCTATTTTAAGGTCAAAAGTTACCCAATACATGGATATCTGTTAGAAGTCAAAAGTCCAAACTCAGTTCACTGCAGCACATGAAAGAGTTAATTATGCATTAAAGAAAGACATGTTTGTAAAAACAATGCCAAGTCTAAGTACCCAAAAAATCCAAGTAGAGAACAGAGCAGTTTGTTCACATCAATAGCCCAGTGAATTGTACATTGTTCTAAGCCCCAAAAGTTTGTCAACAGAGAAGATAGCAGATGGAAGCAACGGAGACATAGCAATCGATTCCTATCACCGATATCAGGTATTATGGAATAAGAACCATCTTATCTGCCCATCAATTTTCATTTTCCCAGCATTTATCAGATACCATTCACTGAATGCAGGAGGATGTCAAAATCATGAAGGATATAGGCTTTAATGCCTATAGATTTTCTATTTCTTGGACAAGAATTCTGCCCAGTAAGTGTTACTTCTAGCCTATTTGCATGCACACAACACAAGGTTCATATTCTCAACAAACGGTAAGAATCGTACTACTTGAGATTGAATAAACCTTAGATGTGCTGCAGGCACATGATTCCAACGCCTTTGAACATATCCCCATCAACCACTTAAAATTGTTGCTACTGTAAAAATTTGAAACCTTTTACTTTGATATGCAGCAAGCACTAATGCAGCTCTAACACAGCAGATATTGATTAAAAAAAATTAAATTGATCCCAGAATCTAGTTGATGAAATAATATGGATGCAGATGGAAAACTGAGTGGAGGGATCAACATTGAAGGAACAAAATACTACAACAACCTCATTAACAAGCTAATTTCAGAAGGTAAATACCTGTAATAAAATTGTTAAACATCTATGGCACTTTGCATCTTAGTGTCTAAACAACGTGCAGGCGTTGAACCACTTGTGACCCTTTTCCACTGGGATTCCCCACAAGCATTAGAACAGCAGTATGGAGGTTTCTTGAGCCAGCACATTGTGTAAGTAAACTCAGCCCATCAGGTCCAGTAACCAGTCCTCAACAGAGCCCAAACTGTCTGCTATGATCAATAATAAGAAATTTTATTGAAAAAAATAAGCATCATGGCTGAATATGTTGAGCTGTGAATACCAGGGAAGACTTCCGTGACTACGCAAACATCTGCTTTAGGGTGTTTGGAGACAGGGTCAAGAAGTGGATAACATTCAATGAGCCTTGGAGTTTTAGTATTGATGGCTATGGCAGTGGTATATTAGCACCTGGAAGATGCTCACCTTGGGAAAATTCAGGCTGTAGCATGGGAGACTCTGGAAGGGAACCTTATATTGTAGCTCATAACCAACTTCTTGCTCATGCAGCAGCAGTTCAGGTGTACAGAGACAAATACCAGGTACAGATCAGGTTTCCTGATTGTCATCACTTCAGCAACAAGTAAATCTAATACTATCTACAAATGCATTCTGGCATGCCAAAGTATGTCTGTGTAATGTGATAATTTTTAATTCTGATTGAAGATCTTTAAACACTTAAATGATCTTCAAGAGTAGAACATGACAACAGCTACTATAGACAACCATAAGGCCATTCTGCTGCTACAAACAATAGATGGTAGTGCCAGGCATCTTTTAGAGTTGTACTGATGGATAACAAAGCTAGGACATCTATGGTGTCTAAGACAATACACCAGAAATGGTGTCTCATATAAGAGCCAACTTGTTTAGATAGCTAAACACTGAAAACACTACTACTCAATTAATCATTTCTGTATACTTAGCCAGCTTCACAGCTTAAGCTTACAATGGTAATCAATAAGCATGTAGGTGGAGCAAAAAGGAAAGATAGGAATTTCTCTAGTCAGTAATTGGATGATTCCATACTCAACTTCCAAGCAAGACAAGGATGCAGCCAAGCGAGCTCTGGAATTTATGTATGGCTGGTGAGTTTCTTCATTAAAATCGGTACTAGATAGACTTCAGGTTTCGCCCTTGAAGTTTCCACAAATTCAAACCTGAAAGGTTCTTGTAAAAAACGAAACATTTGCGTAATCAGTGATAATTTGAGCAGGTTCATGGATCCTTTAACTAATGGAGATTACCCACTCAGCATGAGAACACTAGTTGGTAATAGATTACCAAGATTCACAAAAGAACAGTCAAAGGCCATAAATGGATCATTTGACTTCATCGGCCTCAACTACTATACAGCAAGATATGCTCAAAATACCAAATACAGTAACAATGGAAACAAAAGCTATAATACTGATTCACTGACTAATCAAACAGGTAATCAAGTAAGCCATATTATCCTACTAAACTCAATAACTTGGGTGAACTAACAATTTTCTTGACCTGTGCTTTAACAACAGTTGAAAGAAATGGGGCAGCTATTGGTCCAAAGGTATGCCTTTCTTAAAAAGAGAAATTATCTTGCCTCATGTTTCATAGGTGCGTAACTGGATCGATAATAAAGGAGTCATTTAAGATTATGTCCACATTAGATGATAGAGGGTTACAGACAACCAAGTCATTTATCATGGAAAACCTGAAAGTGAAGCATAGAAATGAAAGCAACTAAATATCTGTACCCAGGCTGGATCTCCTTGGCTCTACATCTATCCAAAAGGAATAGAAGAACTCCTGCTATACACCAAGAAGACATACAACAATCCTACTATCTACATCACAGAGAATGGTACAACAGCCTAATTGCATTTCAACAACTTGTTCCGTGGCTTATCCAGGAACCCAGAGCAGTAACTGATTAATTTACTCATGGTGCAGGTGTTGATGAGATTAACAATGAAAATCTACCACTTCAAGAAGCCTTAGCTGACAATAACAGAACCGAATTCTACCGGCAACACCTATTCCACATTCAAAGAGCCCTCAAGTAAGTCTGATGCTTGATTACTACTAGATGCATATATGAGTTGTTGATCACGAAATAATTAAAGTACCAGTACCAATCAATAAAAGTACTATTGTGACATGGCAGGGAAGGAGCTGATGTACGAGGATACTTTGCATGGTCACTGTTTGACAATTTCGAGTGGATGGATGGTTATACTGTGAGGTTTGGTATTAATTACATTGACTACAAGGATCATTTGAAAAGATATCCGAAGCATTCCAGCAAATGGTTCCAGGATTTCCTTCATAAATGAAATTAAGCATCATGCAAGTTTAAAGCTTCTCTATGGAGAAACATCATCAGTGTAAAGTCCATATTTTGTTGTCTATCCAGATTGCAGTTGTATAAGTGATCCTCATAAAGATAAGATGAGATGGGTCATTGGATTGCAGTTTGCTATTATTAAGGCAACATTTTGAACCATCAAATTAAGGCTGCAAAATCAACAAGTTCAGCCTTGTAGCTGGACATTTCAAAGAAACAGATAGCACAGAGCTTTTATTAATCGTATAAGTGGCCAGTTCTGTGGCAAGAAAAAGTGCAAGACTGACCAAAGGGCGGTGTATTCTTATACAGCCTTGATGGAAACATTGTTCACTGAGAAATGAAACCTTTAGTTAACCATATATTACACTCCATCGCTCAACTCTACGTACATTCATTTTTCCCTGAAGACCTATATATGACTGGTATACATATGATGAATCTGATAATTTAAGCCAAACCCATACGCATTTTTCAGAATATATCGAGCAGCAAAGCAAACATGAGCAGGAAATCATAAATTTGAGAAGTATATACCATGAGATAAAAACATTACGATCTCAATCTTATTTGATCCAAGAACAAAAGTACAGTCATCCAGCTAATTGACTAACACTTGAACTCAGTAAAGTATTGATCTCTCCAATAATATGCACTGGCCTGCCATCAAAAACTGATGATAGTGTTGACTCGCACAGCTTCTTTAGTTCCCTTGTTTTCATAATTGCTGCCTCCTGCAATATATATAAAAAAGGAAAATAACTAGTGGGATACACCATTAGGAAATCAATATATATTGGTTACATAAAGTACAACGTGACCGGTTAGAGTTTTGGTTCATTAGCACAATAGCACATAACATACGAATAAATCTGATTTGCACAAATGGGATCATGAGAAAATATGACATATAAAATTAAATATTTTTACAACACAAGGATGTTGTTTTCTAATCTGAATTTATGTCACAGCTTTTACGGGTCAAATACCATTTGCTAATTCATGATGTTTTTTAATAAGCACAGAATAAATGCATGTGTAAAAAATGAACGTGGTTTCTGGACACAGTATTGGCCAAGGGAACAAGAAATTGGCAGACGAACAATGTGAAATTTCAGAAGGGGTCTTTTCTATCATCTACCAGCAAATGAACAGTGCCTGGTTAGTGTGCTTGGCCAGCATAGACCTACAATCTCAGCAAGTACCAAACAAGTGTCATAGTCAATTAATCCCAGGTAAAAAAACTTACTTGCTTCGGCCATGATGATGACAGTGCATTTTGCAGCTCGATGCGCCTAACAGATAAATCACCTAAACCTTCTCTCAGTTTTACTTCATGATTCTTCTTCTCTTCTATGGTTGAAACTAATCTGTCTAAAAACCTTGTGAAGAGGAAGGAAACAATATTCAGTTAAAGGAAGTCGGAAACATCATGCATTTATGGTGGAAAAACTGCTGTACTATGCAAAACCACACTCCAGTAGACTAGAAGTAATGAAAGACATAAGCATGTGAAGCTTCATAGTCTTTTACCTTTTAGAGTTAAGGATCATTATAAGGTCAAGAGTCTTCTGGTTAGTGAGCAATGAGATTGCTGAAGAAACCTCTACCAGCATATTCTCCAAACTATCAGGAGCATACTGCTGGAGAACAAAAGGTGAGACAGCTTGCACTTGATGCTGTAGAGATGATGTATCACCATTCCTCATCTCTCCTAAGCGTTGAGTCAAAAATGATTTGACCTGTTCCAGTTCATAAATTAATGAGCTAATAAGAGAGGATGTGTCAGGAAAGCAACTTCATACAACAATAAAACTAGTCATCTACTGAATTTCTAAATGATAACACAGTATCCAGTACAGCCAAGGAAAAAATGACTTAGACATAAGTATTAATATAATTATGCCACATTCATTCTAAAGAAAATTCGAATTTAGAACATCAAAACTGGAAGGTTCAAAAAGATCAAAACATACCTCGAGTAAATCATCCAGAATATCATTCCTGTACTCCTTCTCCAGCAAAAGACTTCTATCTCCAGCTAACATTGGAGCATTCTGAATATTAGCGTTATTATGCACAGTTTCTTCAGAATTATCAGCAGTGATGTCCCAACAAATCCCAGACTCAGACGATGCAAGGCCCTCTTTGTTCAAAGATGGGTTGTCTGAGACACTAACATCATAATTTTCAGAACCCGCTAGCTCAATCTTAGTGTCAATAATTTCATATGATCCAAAACCATCACCAGACTCTTCAACTGGTTGTTCCACAGCACCAATATCCCAATCAATTTCATTAGCATCCACAGAAATGTCCCAGTCAATATCCTCTGTGGGAATATTTGAGTCAATTTGCTCTACAGACCCATGAGATTCCAATGCCCCTCCAAGTGAACTTTCGACCTCATTATATACTGAGACATGGAGGGAAGGAGGATTCTCCTGCAGCTTTTTCAGATTGTGTAGCACAGAATCACAATTTCCCTGAAGTTCATATTCACAAAGTGATCAAAATTAACCACAACATTTCTAGCAGAAATTCTTTTGAATTCAATATCTGATATACTGTAATTAGTCCTGAGACTACCTTGTCCTCGGAATGGCAGTCTCTAACAAAAGCTGTGTAGTGCTCAATGGCCTTCGAGACAGGGTCACTGTTCAACACTTCCAAGATTTTGCTAAATGTAGATGGAAGTGTCTTTGCAGATTCAATAAGTTCTTCCCGCACATTTACTCCCTGCAGATAACAGTATGACGCGGTGAGCGACTAAACAGAAAGGCACAGCACGAGTGCCAGTCAGGTAGACAAGCTGACCTGCAAACCAAGCTCCTGGCAAGCTTCTACATATCTAGTAGCTGACAAAGCTGCAAGCCGCTTTATGTCAGTCTCCCTTCTATCAAGTTCAGCAAGCTGCTGCTGAGTCTTCTGCATCTGCTTTCTCTGATATGGACTTGGGACGGACAAAAAAGCAAGTAAAAATTTAGCTGTGGCCAAGGTCGGTAAGCCATAGCAACCAAAGCAAGAACAAGGAAGAAGAGAGATTGTACATGTCGTAGTTCACATTCTGAACCATGATCTGAGCCGCCTCTCCAAGGAAGACATGATCCTTCTCGTAAGCTTTGACGATGGACTCCCATTCACCCTATACATGACAATTGTATCAAAGCGTTTGATAGTTTCCACCCGCACATGAAGGTGTAAATGCTTCGTAATAAAAGGCACGAGAAGCAAACGCCTACCGCGGATCCAGTCAGGCGGCCAAATATGTTGCGGCTCTCGGTGTTGGAGTCCAGTAGGATGCTGTATATCTTCTTGGCTTCGAGATACCCAATTTCTGAACCAGGAAAAGGAAGCACAGGCAAAGAATTACATTCCAAACACAGAAAGACTAGCTGAGGTAGCGGAGCTGGAGGGGATTGGGCGAAGGTTTTAAAAGCGCGATGAATCGAATTCGCCGAATTGCTACGCCGACGGCCGCCGCCGCCGGTCGGGAAGAGGAAATTCGGTTACCTTCGGGCTCAAGGCCGAGGAGCGAGGGGTGCAGGTCGCGGGGAACGGACGCGAAGGCGGCGGCGATCCGGGCGCGGATGCCGGCGAGGCGCTTCCGCCAGTCCTGCGGCACCCGCTTGCGGTCGACGAGCCACTCCTGGAGGCGGCCGATGGCGATGTCGATGGGGAGGTTGCGGATCTCCGACGGGTCGTGCATCGCGGCGGCCGCAGGGTCGGCGCGGCGGGCGGATCGCCGGAGCCGGTCAGGAGGGCGGCGTGAGTGACCGATGGACGGGACTGACTGACTCCGTTGGACTCGGGGGCGCAGTCCGCTGCGTCCGCACGGCAGGCGCTTGGCTGTGTGCGGGGTTGTTGGGCTTACGTATCTCCTGGGCTGCTCAAGCCCATTCGGCCGGCCCAATTCGCCATCGATTCCGGCTCGCGTACGCGACACGCGGAGGGAGGACAGGAGGGTCCCACCCGTCAGTGTGCGACAAACAGGGCAAGGAATCGCGGCACGCGCTCCCGTATGCAACGGAGATAAATCTCGGCGGCCGTCGTCTTCCTCCGTCGTCTCGTCTCGTCTCCTCTCCCCCAAATCTGCTAACCCCTGCCTCGCTCGCTCTCGCACACTGCTCCAGTCCAATCTACTCACGCTCGACCAGCCCGTGCGGCGCGATGACGGTGGAGAAGGTGGACGCGACGCTGGCCGACTTCGGCGCCCACTTCGACCGGCTCTTCGCTTCCCCCGACGCGGCCTCCGACGGCAAGGTGAAGCTGCTGCTCTTCCTGGCGGACCGCGAGCCAGGCTCCTCCCTCAGCTGGTGCCCCGGTAAGATTAAGAGCTGCCCTCTCCTTCCTCTTCCCCAGCAGTAGTCTAGTCTCGTGCCTGCTGCTCAGTGCTCACCGTTGCTGTCCCCCGCGGCAGACTGCAACGTGGCGGAGCCGGTGATCTACGAGCGGCTGGAGGCGCTGCAGGGCAGGGACGCGGTGCTGCTGCGCGCCTACGTCGGGGACAAGCCCACGTGGAGGGACCCGGCGCACCCATGGAGGGTGGACCCCAGGTTCGGGCTCAAGGGCGTCCCGACTCTGATCCGGTGGGAGAACGGCGCCGCCGCCGCCCGCCTCGGGGACGAGGAGGCGCACCTCAAGGACAAGGTCGACGCCCTCCTCGGCGCCGGCGGCAACTGACGGCGGTTTCGATCTGCTGGATCGAGCAGAGCGGCTAGTCTATGAACAGACTGTAGTAGGTTCATCTCATGTATGAGGAACCACCGAACCAGAGGATGGGAAATAATAATTGTGATAATAATAATAATCCCATGGCATTGTTCTTGTTCTATGTGCTGTGATTCTTACGATTTCTCGTAAGATATAGCACAAAGTATTCAGTCCAAAACTGAATGTCTGAATTTGATAAATTTGAAATTCCTCAGACTTGCACAAGAGCGATGGACATTGTAACAAAGAAAATCATAAAATCATTTGTCATTTGGCATGGAATAACAAAGACATTATAGTTTTCTTGGAGTGAAATCCACTGCTCCATAAACTCTTCCTTGAGTCTAGCCTTGTTCGAGCAAGCATGACATTTAGTTAAGTTATTGTAATTTCTTTCTGATGGAAAATTTAGAGGATTTTTAATATGAAAATGGGTATGAGGAAGTGTACAATTGCATCCAGTTTGTCCATGTCAGCCCACAAGGGATAGTTGCTGTTTTGGGCCTTTGGCCGAGACCTAAACAACAACATTAGTTGCCAACGCAATTCTTCAGATCTTCTGAATCGTTCCCAATTTTTTGTGAGCTCTCTTCATAGGCACTCTCATTATTAAAAAAGATAGTGTTATTTTGGATAACATGTGGCCAACATGTTTAAGCTTTGAAAGTCTATTTTCTCTTAAATATTTTAAATTAGATTCCTTTTAGAAAAATACTATATAGGGCTCCATCTGTCTTCAAAGGTTGTCTAAAGTATAGCTAAAATAGTGTCTTGGTGACCCTGTCTATATCCTAAGCAGAAGTTGTTTGTGACTGGGGGTTAAGGGGAAATCATTAGTAGTGGACGAACAAAGGAAAATGGAGAATGCTTTATTAATTTGATCTTTTGCAAATTGCGAGGCCGAGACGAAAATTTATTTTTTTTCGAGAATATGACAATGCATATGAGGCCTCCAATAGCATAACTTGTCAATTACCCAACCCTTGGAATTTGAACCACTTCAGCATTTTCATAGTCGCAGCTGGTCTTGCAATTCACTATGATCCTAACACGGTTGCAGCAGTAGTCATCAGTAACAATGGCATCTTGGGGAGTGTAAATCAGAGCATCAATATAAGGGTTTTCTTTCTGGATCACAGCCTTTGCAGTTTTTCCATTCTTTCCCAGCAGCTCAGGCCACACCATCTTGCCACCTTCAGATGCAAAAGTTTTGCAGTATTAATAAATAGTTAATATAGCAAATTTCATTTGGCACTGTGATATAAAAAGTATCAATATTAACTAGAACATGAAAAACAGAGTCTTACGGCAATAGGGGGCTGAAGGATTTTGAGGCCGGCACACCGATTCCAAATGGTATGACATGGCTCCTATATATGAAATAGCTTTCCTTGTGTTGGTGCAGTGGATGTGGAGGTGAACCATATTTATACTAAAAAAATTGTGTCTGTTAAATTTTCGGCTCTGGTCCTTCAAGAAAGGATTTGAGCGCATTAGTTACACAACAAACATTCAAGACATTGAATGAATACCATTCCCATAAACACAATACATATCCTGAGTATGGTGTAAATGGCACATTATACCACTACAAATCTTTTGGATGCCATATAAATACAAAATAATTGTATTTTGTATGTTAGTAAACTTTTAATCTAATAAAAACGATATGCTCTATTCGCTGCATTAACTTTGTCATCAGTGTAATTGTAATATTGAGCACTTATTTAGAAACATATACAAATTTAGATGAATTATTTAGGTAAGAATCAAGGCAAATAGAATGAACCCAGTAAGAGAATGTATATCCAGAGAGTGGATGAAAATGATGCATGAGTTCATTGCAGAACATTTTAGATAAAGCAGATGTAATTATTTCGATTTTTCTTAAGATCAATTTGGATGCTAATATTTTAGAAATACTTAGCACACAATGACACAATTGACACAATTGAGTCTTATTGATGAACAAAGTAAATAAATGGCAAACATAATTCAAATTCTTTATATGTAGTTCATATCGTATATGTACACATTTTTTAAGAAACTAGCGTGCACATTTAATCACCTGGTAGATAAGCACACTTGCATATTTTTTATTGGTTCCTTTTGGTGGTTTCTACATTTCCCATTGATAAATGCTAAGCATATCAAACTTGTGGTTAGAAAAACAATTGTGGAATAGTTTTTTTTAACAGAACTAAATCTGGCATCTGTCTTAGCACACAGCCATCATACATGCTGATTAATAGGGGAGCAAGCTCACATTAAAGAGAATTATCAAAAGCATATTGCCTTGCTTGCCGAACTGTCTCCCTTGTGTCCTCACGCAGTAACAGGGACCAAAATCACAGGCAATACGCTCCCAAAATAGCCTGCATAATAAAGACACCAAATCATTACGTGTGCACCAAATAGCCCATACAAGAGCTGCCACCCCCACAAAGATTATCGGGTTGTTCGACGCCTCCTTGCTGTTTCTATCGGCTTCTTTTGTAGTCCTTGTTGCAAAGCAATCATGGACCAAGCTCATCCTGTGCTGGCCTGCCAGGCCCCGTCCGTTTCATGACAGCAACAAAGAACAGAATCTCACTCTTTTTGAATGTGATTCAAAAACCACTATTTTATGTAATCACCAAATCTACAATTCCTGGAATCATGCTTTCATCCTAATGCAACAGCGAAACATAATAGAACTACCTGAATGCGCCAATAATAGGAATACTAACAGAGTTTACACAGCCTTGACTTTCCTATTCCGTGAGTTCACATGATTGAGCATGCGTTGGGGTTGTCGTCGCTGAACATGGACGAGTACGGCGGGTACCGAGTGTAGGAGGCGGCGGCTTCCGATATGCCGCCAGCATAGACCTGCCAGTGCCCGCAATCACCCGTGGAGTCCCCGTGAGAAAATCGCCGGTGGCAATTGGTGCCTCCATGGCAAGAGCAGTAGCAGTAGCCGTGGCCATACGATGGTACCGGCACAATCTCATGGCCGTGCACGCCTGCGGTCACCGTGCACACTGGAACACCAATCGCCGTCACGTCCTCAGCGGCGGTTGCGTTCTCATCGTCCTTCTCTGCGCCACTGCTGGTGAGCACGCCGTCGGCCATCTTGCCGTCGTGGACGCAGCCGGCAGGGGCTTCTCCGTCGCTCTCGTCCTCTTCGCCGTCCGTGTTGGTGGCCGCCACGTTCAACTGGCGAAGAAGCGCCGTCTCGAGGCGAGCAATGCGACCATAGGTGGCGAAGCCAAGGTCCAGGAGGCACCGATCGATCTCGCGTTCCACCTCGTCAAGCGGGTCGGCCATCCGCCACCCACCGGCGACGACGAGGCTGCCGAGGAAGCCGCCGCGTTGGCACCGGCGCACCTGCCGCAGCGCGCCGCCGAGCGCCTCCTCCAGCCTTTCCAGCATCGCGGCGTCCGTCCTCGTCGTCCGCTCCTGCGCCCCGTCCAGGTCGTGAAGGGCGTCCCGGAGGCGACGGACACGCGTGGCCACCCTCTCGCGCCGGCTCTTGTTCCGGCTCGCCGTCTCCACCGCCGCCAAGATGTCCTGCACGATCCCCAAGATCGTGCGCACGCTGCTCAGCGACTCCATCTTGCGACTCTACTACTTTGTGTTCTTCACAAATGTGTGCGTGGATCCCGACGTTCATGCTTTGTTGCTCTATAAATACTCAGCTCGTTAAGGTTCGTGCTTAAGTCTGCAGATTGCTTTTACTTGTACGAAACATTTGCTCTATGTCCGGACCGCGTACCACTAGCATGCAGCAACATTTCCCTGAATCATCCAAGTCAGTACCGCCAAGTCCTGCATGCTGCAACGAGGTCTCTCAGGTCAGCGGGCATCTGTATCGAAAATATAACTAAATTAAAGTTTTTATAGAAAATACAAGGGTTGAAAAATATTTATCTTTTTAATGCTTTATGGATTTTTAATCCAATGCACAACTTTGCCTCGGGTCAAGGTCAAAGCCTAAAAACATATTTAAAGTAAATTTGTGCTTGGTACAAAGCAGTGGCGGTTCCAGAGGGGGGGCAAGGGGGGCTCCAGCCCCCCCTACATCAAGAAATTCCATTGAAGTAGAGAATNNAGAAGAAGAAAAAGAGAGGAAAAAAGAGAGAAAGAAGAGGAGAGCCCCCCTAAATCCAAAACCTATATTCACCACTGGTACAAAGGCAACATGTCAACATCCTAATATAAACCAGAAATAATGACAAAGGGATGCACGATATTTTAAGGGATTTTGTGCAAAATTTCATTGGTCTTTTTTTTTAAAAAAAAAAGATGTCTGCTGCTAGCTTGGTAGCTGAATATTAACTGGTGCAGGGCGGCAGGTTGACTACTACGTTGGGCGGCTGGGAGCGTCACTGCATCGACGGAGAAAACGAGTGATAATAAGGAAATAGAAGAAACTAAGCATAACACAGTTTCATGGAACTGCAGTTCTGAATTCGTCGCCCGTTATACTGCCGCGTGGACTTACTGCCACATAACAATACGGTATATGTATATCGCACGTAAGGTTGCACATAGATTGGTTGGTCGGTGGGCTAATGGTAATGTATGTCGCGTGGTTGGAACTAAGGAAGTACTGTGTACCTCTGCCGCGTAGTACGAGGGCCGGGAAGTACCGCTGTCAGTACGCGTCACAGTGGATTATTCTAAGCTAGATATTGTTTTTAATAAAATCAAAATTAATTCTATTATGTTGGTTATTTTTAGGGGAGCGTATTGGATGCGTTTTTGGGCGCAGCTGCAGCGTAATGAACAAGCCAAAGACACCCTCGCGGCTATTAGTAGAAAGCTTGAAGTTGTTGCTTTAGAGCTAGTCAAAGGAGGGTGGCAGCATAATTTGCGTTTGCTGTAATTCTTTTATGTGAACTTTGGTTGTGTGATGGTTGTGGAATTCTGTAACAAGGGGCTATGTACGTCCTTGGACGTAGAGGCCGGATGTTTTTATCCTTTATCTAAAAAGCATTCTCACACTTTGGAAGCCACTGCATAAGAATTTTTCAACTGAGGGGTTATCTTATGTTTTGTGAATTTTTTAATACTATTTAAAATGGCAATCACTAAATTAACACTCCCAATGACAAATATATACGATACCGTGAAACATCGAGTTAACATTCTGGCAGCTTAAAAGAACAAAATTAAATCATCGTGAAGGATGAAAACGGTAGAATACTCTTCGTCCCTCCCTCCGGTCGAGAGATTCATACAATAAATGGATAGTCCCCATATTTGAATTCGAGCATTCAATGACCAATTGCTATCCGAATCGAGATGGAAATAAAGTCCAAGGATCAACGTGGAATACCTCGCAATTTAGGATCCACCATAGATCGAAAGAACCTGGTTGCTACAAGTAGAGGGCCAAGAGCCCCCCTCTTCGTTATCCACAAGAGCACGACAAAAGAGAACTACCACATGATATCCCTTCGTTCATCTCTTCCTCGCGTTCCTTCGCTTTCAAAAACCGCCCATCAGCGTTCTCGCCAAATAGCGCCCCTCGCCTCCCCCTCTCCGCCCCCGGCCTTC
>JAZFNS010008174.1:14517-25797 GCA_037127165.1 Alloteropsis angusta | reverse complement strand
ATTGGAAAGCGTGTCTGTGAGAGANAACGGTTTTCAATGCGTCAGAATGCGTAAGAGTAGGGGTAAAAGTTGTCAATCTAAACAGGGTGGATGTATCGGTACAGAGAGGCGTTGCTGCAACCGACGTCGCAAGTTTGGTTGCTCCCAAACCGGCGGTATCTCAACGGCTCAGCCCGAGAACCTCTCTCTGCACCTAGCTGCAAACGTACGCCCGCGTACAAGACAAGCAGAACCCAACCGACCCGAATCTCCGCATTCACGCCATCACCCTGTTTAGATCGGCAACTTTTACCTGCAACTTGCGCATTGAAAAACGTGTCCTCCTCACTGAACACATTTTCTAATGACAACTTTCACCCCCAACTTTCCAGTGGCCAGTGCATCTCTCTCATCACTAAACAGGGCAGTTCCGTAAAAATATTTACCAAAGCATTTTTTAAAAGAATCATACCATTTAATAGTAAACGTAGACTAATAATAAAATAAATTATAGATCTTGCCCGGAAATCGTGAGACGAATCTAATGAAGGAGTAATTAGAGAGTAATTAATATATGATTAGTGAATGGCTATTGTAGCACCACTGTTGCAAATTATGGATTAAACTGATTCATTAGATTCGTCTCGTAGTTTACAGTCTATCTGTGTAATGATTTATTTTTTGTCTATATTTAATACTCCATACATGTAAGATTCTCTTTGATGTGATGGGTGAAAATTTGTTGAGGTGGGAACTAAACACCACTCTGTGTACTACACAGGTACAAGTTTACAACTACAATGCACTTTAAACTGGGCCCATTATCTTCTACAGTAATTTTACTATTACTAATTGGAGGCTCCTTTTAAAGCATCTAGGTGCCACGTAGAATCTTAGGTGGACACCCTAGAAAAAGAGAGAAATTCTCACAAAAAACAAAACATCTAGCGATCAATTGAAATACTGAAATCATCATAGCCATGAGATATATTATGTTATCTTAAAAATTACCCACCTATGCCATTATGAAAATAGCTTAAAGTAACCCTCAATCTACACCTAAATTACTCACCTCTGCCATTATATAAATAAACTAAAGCAACACCCTAATCCTCATTAAAATTTCCCATTTATGCCATTATAAATAATATTTAAAATAACTTCATAGATTTGCAACAAACTTATCCACTACGAATACTTAAAACAATTTAAAATAACCCCTTAATTTTTCATCTATATTACCCAAATATGCCATTATTAAAAATAACATGGGGTAATCCTAAATTTGAATCCAAATCATATTGATTAAAATTATACACCAATATAAAATTTTAAGTCGCGTATTTTATACAATATTGTTATATGATATAGTGATAACGTATATACGCCTGATGTGAATTGTCATTTATAAAGAAATGAGGGAAGTGACTAGAATATAGATTTCAACATTAAAATTACAATTCAAACTTAGAGTTTATTAAATAAATTCAAGCGCATACATGTGATGAGAAGTGAAAATTTAAAAATCATAAATGTGTATGAAAAAATCGTAGAATAATTACTAACTAACAATCTATCACAATCAGAAAAAATGATAAGTATATATCTATATATGTACTATAGGTATTGTGTTTGAGTATTTAACAAATGAGTGATAGCTCAAGGTAATAGTTCGGTAACAATATAGGCTTAATTTTTTAATTGGAGGTAATGTATTAGTTCTTACGAGACACGCTAGAAAAAAAAAGCAAATCCTATAAATTCTCACAAATAAGAAACATCAATCATATAAACTCCAATAACCACGATCATTGGTCTATTATATTTTTTAAAGAGTTAACTACCACTATCATTATAAAAATGTGCTAAAATACACCGAAAACTATATCTAAATTATCGAGCTATGCCATTATAAAAAGTAATTTAAATTAGTCTCATAATCTTTATCTAATTTACTCATGCATATCATTATAAATGATGACTCAAAATGACATTTAAAATTTATATCTAAGTTTAGACATAATCTAAACTAAACACCTCAATCTTAATCTAATTATCTTCATGTACATCCTACCAAAAAGTCCAAAATAAAACTAGTATATGATTCTAAATTACCTATTTGTCATTGTTAATATAGAAATAATAATTTCAGGTATATATACATGATGAGTGTCAGTATGTAGACCATTTATACATGTATATGTGAGGAAATGATGAAAATTATTATTTTTTACTCTAAAGAAATTGTATGGAGGCGCCATACAAAATAATAAAAATGTGAATGTGGATGAAAAAGTGTAAAATATTATTACTAATTAAAAATAAATCATGAATAAAAAATAAAGATTAGTATTGAAGTATTAAAAAATATATGAGCAATATGTAAACATCTTTAATTATTACATAGGAGTTTAATCTATATAATTTTTAAATACAATAATTTTAAAAAATTAGCCGGTACGGAAGCACGGGTTGATGGACTAGTTAAAACAATTGAAACCTTGGCTCTATAGCTCTACCATCTATTATCTTAGTACTTTGGCCACCAAATGGAACCTCCACATGTGCTCTCAAGGTCTAGAAATTTCCACGTTAATCGGAGAAAATAAAAAAATCAAATTTACCCACCACTGCCATTACAATAAAATTATCCAAAATATCCTTATACTATTTACGAACTGCCCACTAAAGCCATTAACAAAAATTGACCTACGCAACTTAACTTGAAAAGGAAAAGGAAAAATCAACGTTAATTTGATAGGCTTGATTTTTGCTATTAATATTATGTGAATGTATAATATTAAAATAGAATAAAAGATTCAAAAGAGTACCATGAGGTTTTTTTTTGAAAATCTTATAGTATTTATTTATACCTATCCGTTGTTGTATCAGAGAGATCCATCATGTTCAAATCAAGTGAGAGAGTTTAGAGTGGTGTAAACTATCTCTTAATATGGTGAAAAGTGGTTACAAAAGAGATCAATGCTCTTTTAGGGTATGGATCTGGAAAATAGTTATAAAAGGAGATCAATGCTCTTTAGAGTATGGATCTTCTCTATTTATGCTGGCCTGGGAAGCCGTCATTGGAGAGGGTAGCGTGGAGTAGGATCACTCCGTTATAGGATCGAATATGGGCACGACTGAGCGCGAGAGTTTGGAGAGGTGGAGCATGCCTGATGAGCTCGGAAACTATTGTCGGCAAAGGGCAAGACGTGATAGTGAAAGGTGCATGTGGAGGAGAGCGGCCGCAAGCCTGCCAAATGCGTTCGGAGGCTGAGGTGCAGCGGTAGAACCAGCCAGAAAAAATTTTCACGAATATATACTTCACCACTTATACATACTTTTAAGTAATTTAGATAATGAAAGTAATTTAGATAATTGTCATTGGTGATGGTAAAAAAAGAAATCTTATGTATAATTAAATCTGGCCGCAAAACTGCAGATATACAACTTTACTTAAAAAATTTTAATAGACAGTTTAAATAACTAAAAGTGGTTCTCTCAAAAAATAAGTAAAAGTGAAATCTAAAAATCATAACATCCAACCGCACAAATGCACAGGTACGCCATCTTCTCACATCTTGAAGCTAAGGTGATATTTGTGGCCATGCATGCAGGGGAGGGACAAGGCCAGGTGCCAGCAGGGCGTTCAGTTCAGTTCTTGTCCTCGGAGGTGCCCTAGGTGTGGGCTACCTTACGTGAGGGGCAGGGGCACAGCCATCACTTAAAACGAGCCTGGCCCTGAGCTCCACCCGCGGCATGCTAGAGCTCCATGCCAATGCCGGGACGCCATTGCTGGTTGGCCTTGCCGCATGTATCGATACAGAGGCGTTGCTGCAGGCGACTGCCCATCTTTGTTTGCTCCGGAACTGGGGGTATCTCTGAATCTCTGCTTGCTTCCAGCTGCAAACGCGCGCACGGACGCATACAGGGGGAAAGGAAAGGGAAGGAAAGGCGTGGCGCGCCATTGAATGCGTGCGCGGTGGCGCCGGCCGAACCCAACCGACCCGAATCTCCGCATTCACGCCACGGCCGGTGGCGGTGCATCTCTCCCGTCAGGACTTCAGGAGCTACTGTGCTCACTACAAGTCTTCTGCTAGCTGAGCATCTACTGGCTACTGGTTGCTTGTTCTTTGCAGATAAAGAGAGCCTTTCAGAAGAGCGCAGCAACAGGCCTCAGCCTGCAGCATCATCTACCGTGTTAAGATACGAAACTTGTAGTTGAAAGTTGCCAAAAATGTCTATTGGAAAACGTGTCGCGCGGGAGAGGATCTAAAAAATGTGTTGCTTTTGCTGAAGCTCGGTGAAGTAAACAAAGCCGTACCAGAAGCAGAGTGTTTAGGGAGTGCGAAGCACCATTAGGGCATGTTTGGAACGCAGAAATTACACAAAAATCGCGCAGGAATTTCACATGAAACGGTTCAATTTCACAGAAAAAACGCAGGAATAAGAAAAATTTCCGGCATTCAAACAGAGCCTTAATGTGTGCGCTGGTTAATGAAGCAGGTGCTTCTGGAGTAACAATAACACGTTGCCTAGCTAGCTGCTGCAGGCTTCTGCTATCAGACCATGAAATTTTGCTGCATGCAGACAGAGTTCAGATTTATGCTATGGGCATGCTTAATGGTGGGTGGGTGGGTGCCGAATAAGATCATGGTTGCTAGTTTAATGCTCGAAGCTGCATTGGTTATTACTTATTTCAGGTGCAGTAACTTGCTCCTGCGATATAATCCGTCGTCTACCATCATCAGTACTTGGATTTGGTCTGATCGCTGTGTTTGGTTGGGATGCTACTACGAGACAAGATCCATCTTCATTACTGTGGGTACCATGGTCATAAATTGTGTCGTAAACCAGAGCATGATCGGCCTATCTTTTTTGTGGGATGTCCTCATGTGTGCTTCGCCAGCCTTAGAGCTCTTTTACAGTGCCATATACTACTCCTTAGTGGTATACAGTATAGAGAAAGGGCTATTTAGTAATCTCTTATCGTTGACAAATTTTTCAAATTTTTTCCTAACCTTCTGTCGCAGGTTCGAATGCCGGTGCGGACAGAGTATGTTTGTTTTTTTTCCTCCGGTATTTTCCTACGAAGAGAGATACGTTTGTTTTTTTCCTCCCGATATTTTCCTACGGAGAGAGAAACGTGAGTATTGTTGTTTTTCCAGTATTTTCATACGGAGAGAGAAACGTTTTGCTATGAAGAGAAATCCTCCGCCGCCGCTCTCGTCATTCCGTTCCGCTTAAGATGCTGATGTCGCCGTGAATCCCCTGGCCAGACGCAGTCACGCAACCGCCGCCGATCTCGTCCTCACGTTCCGCCGCCTCACGTCGCCCTGCCCCTGAATCCGGTAGCCGGACGGCGGCGCAGAAACACGCCCCTCCGTTTCCATCGCTCGGCGACGCGCATGACTATAATACTATAATGATGCAAATATTTCAACTATACCATTACAATATTTTAAAAATTAAAAAATATTTGTTGCAATAAATTTTTCATAAAATTGCATTTGTGCCATTATAATTTTTTCCCATAATTACCATACTAGGTTATACTACCCACCTATACTACCTATACCATACGTTAGTATACAAAAATTCTGAGCCGTCCGATCCTTTCACATAAGTCCTTTTTTATTTTATACTGGTCCATCTTTGTTATAGTATAGGGCACTGTAAAAGAGCTCTTCTGTAAAACTAAATAAATCTACTCATCTCCCCTTAATTTGATCTGCCTGCCATTTTAATTTTGCCAAAGTAGCGTGTCCAAACCGTAGAATTTGTCACATATACCAATTCCAAATGTTGAACACTGATGATGATGGTTATGCCCTGAGGGATACCATCAGTGTGGTGGTTTATTCAATCGTGTTTGCCCGGTTAATAATTTGTTGCAGAGTAAGATTATTGGTTTGATGTAAGATGTGATATGGTGCAGTAATTAGTCTATAGTCTTATTGTTCTTGCGGTCTTGCCTTTCTTGGGGTAGTAGTTAAGCCAGTACATGGATTGATTGTTGTGTGTTGTGATGCTGCTATGACACAAGAACAACTTTCGTTACTCCGGGTACAATGACCATAAAGTATGTCGCAAAAGAGAGTACGCTTAACTTTGCCAGCTTTACACCAAGTGAAGACACTGAACAAGTGTGTTTGTGAACTATAGATATTTCTCATATATAACAACTTTATTTAAGTGTCTAAAACTGTTGGGACATGTTTTATTTTTTATATGTGTATGAATGCCTAGTAACCAAAATCTTCAAAAGAACATTGTTTTACCATGCCCTCAATTCTACGGTAGAGCTCTTTTCTCTCTTTCTTCGAAGTAATGAAAGAAAATGTATCTCTTAACTGCAAAAGTTCACATATATAGTAATTTTAATTATAAATTTTTTTGTACTGCATTCGAATTTTGTATAATTTTTTGGGAGGAAAATTTCACAGATTCATGCTGCTGCATGCCTACAGTGGGTGCCAGGTAAGTCTGTTCATGCAACAATTAATCCAGCACATGGATTTGGCTGTTGTGTTTGGGGATGCTAATATTATGAGACAATTCACTCCGGGCACAATGATCACAAAATGTGATCGATATCGAAATGAGTGCATGATTTGTTTCTTGTTGCCTTTCAAGTCAGGGAAGGCACTGAACGAACATGGGCTTTGTAAATTTATGCTTCTGTTCTGTTCCCAAAATTAACTGTCGTAAATTCAGGTGTGTGGATACAGGTTTCTGTTGAGGTGGTGGTTGCCGGGTTGCTTGTGTTGCCATATGCGGGTGTGTTTGTTCCTGCGTGCTGTAATTGTGGTTTTTCTATGTATTTTACCTTCTCTATCAATACATAGTCCGGCAGTTAATAACCTGTTAGATTAGGTCTAAGAAAACCGTAAAAAATTACTAGGGCATGATGAATTTTGCTTTTTTCACAAGGAATTATTAATTGTTGATTGAGTTAATTTAAGCTGGATCCAAGGCTAGTTATTCTTGCAAAACCAAATCTAGTACCATTAACATTTGGTTTCATTTTTGTACTGCAGTAGTATTTGTGATACTATAAAACAACATATACAGTATATTTGATCAAAGTAAAGAGAGACAATGATTAATTTGTCCTACTGGGCACAGAATGGATAATACAACTCCAGGACCCCGTACAACAATTTAAAGAATGTTTAATATCCAACGATTTGACAAATAAATTCATTCAAGCACTAAATACTCTTCAACTTCCTCATTTGCAAAGCTGAATCGAGGCATTGAAGATTTTTCCTGTGTACGAAATGTGCACTTTAAGCACAATAAAAAGCTGCACCTAGGATTCAAGTCATAACGACATACAGTCCATAACCAAGATTTTTTTATGCAATGGAACAAAAGTCTCAGCCTCTACACCACAACTAAGATAAACAGTTTTGTACAATGCAAATTAAAGGCGTCATCATTTTCCATGGTACAAAATGTACATTCTGAATTCCTTGCAACCATAAATTCTGCACCTTTGAGTGTACTGAATGTTTTCCTTGGCAACATAAATTAAAGTTGCACCTCAAATCAAGAACCAAGAAACTGATTCTATTTTTGCAATATGAAAGTTTAGTTGCAGCAAGTTAAACTTTAAATGAGTTGTTTGTTTCTCCCAAATGCTAAAATATAGTACAGATTTGTTATCATACAACATGTGTGTATATTATATGCAACAATTTGACTGCATAAACATTTTTTTGTGTTGCATTGAAGTTTCTAGGAGCCTCTACATGACACTGCATGTGTTTTTTCCTGCGAATTTTTACTTGTTTTTCCAGTGAACTATAAAATGTACAGCTTCCTTAAAACCTGTGCATTGCACAATTAACGTGTTATATTTCTGCAAAAATGGTTTACAATATCTACCATGTACAAAATATAAAAACCAAACACGATAAAAACGCTGTGCTAGAATTCAAGATCCAAGATCCAACATATATGCTCTTAAAATGCTACTTCATTGTTATTGAAAAGCTATCAAGTCCTGAATATTTATTTTTTTACAGCACACACACATAATGTACAGCTTCCTCATCAAATTATGTACAATGCAGAACTTGATGTGTTATGACGTCTTCCCTATGCACAAAAATACACTACATCCCAAGCACAACAAAGATGCTGTGCCTACAATTCAAGAACCGTACGTTCGTGGCGTCGAGTCCCCACCGAAGTCGAAGGCGAGCGCCTTATGGCGGCTCAGATCATCCAGGTACCCCGATGCAGCATCGTAGCCGTCCGTTTCGTGCAGCTCCCCTGACTTGTGGGCCCCATTGTGACTTTCGCCCCATGGATGCGTCTGCGTCCTCTCTCCCACCAGTATCTCTACCACCTATACAAGTGGAATGTACATATAGTTCCCTAAAAAGGAATGTATATAGTGTTTTACTCTTTTGTCATAATTTAGATTTGCTTTTGAAGTGGATTTTTTCATAAACCAAACCATTTTGTATGGTGTTATACGTGAAACTTTTGTACTATTTCTAGTCATAAACAAGTGACGCTTCGACACGAACTTTTTCTATAATGTTTACAAAATTTGGAAAAAAAACTGTACTTTTCGAAACTAATTGTCACTTGTGGTGAATCTGACTATGTCATTTTCAGAAGGCAAATATATACTGCCAAAAGTTGACTGCATACCTTGCTCATCGGTGGTCTATGGTCTGGGGAGCTCTGGACGCAGAGCTTGGCCGCCCAGGCCATGTTCCTGAGCTGCCGAAGATCGTACCGGCCGCCCAGGGCCGGGTCGGCCATCTTGGGGACCTCTTCTTCCTCGCCGTCGAGGTACTGCTTCGCCTGCACATTGTTGCATTCGCGATCAATACTCGTCAGAGACTATAGCTATAGCTGTGGTAGGTCGAAACAAGAAAAGTTCATTTTCCATCTTGATCGCAAATGACTTGGAGCAAATCAATGGTGCACGATGTCAGTGTGGCGCAGCACATGCATGTAAAGGTTGGTAGCTTGGTTAGACACCTGCATGCGTCGATGAGCACGTGTGTGCCGTACTTCTCACTTACCCAGGAGACGAGGCTGAGCTTGGCGGTGTCGATGGCGCGGCGGCCGGTGAGGAGCTCGAGCAGCACGACGCCGAGCGCGAACACGTCGGTCTTCTCGGAGAACACGCCGTGCGTGGTGTACTCCGGCGGCACGTAGCCGAAGGTGCCCTCGAAGACCGTCACCTGGAGGTGCGTCAGCTTCGCCGGCAGCCACCTCGCCAGCCCGAAGTCGCAGATCTGGAGTACACGAGAGACAGTCGACAGCCACATCAATGGGTGGTCGTGGTAGCTGATCTTTTTGCATATGGAAGGGACCAACGTAATCCGGACTTTTTGTCATCTTTGTCAACTGCCATGCAGGCATTTACTGTAGAAGACTAGGGACAAAAATCTTGGTCATCTAGGGCAACAATGATTGTACAATGATTGTGAACAACCATGCATGTGGTGTCTAGCAGTAGCAAGCTTCTTATTAATTACCATCAATTCAACTACAATTTTTCATCGTGTGCTAGCATTTTCCGGCCATGGCTCAAGCAATGGAAGGTCACCGGCAATTTTTGGCCAAAATTGGACCAAAAACCGGTAAAACCCGATCTTACCAACCTCTTTCGATTTTTGTTTTTGCAATCTGAAATCTTGAATACTGCTTAGAATGATACGACTTAGGACACACTAAAATGCTCTATACTTCAGGATGGAGATTTTATCTCTCATTCAAAAATCATTAAAGGTGTTAACGTTAAGACTCGAATAAGCTCCAAAAGCACCGACCGGTAGAAAGTAGACCTACCAGTGGCTCATAGTTGTCCATGAGGAGGATGTTGGCGGGCTTGATGTCGCGGTGCACGATCCTCCTGGCGCACCTCTGGTGCAGGTACTCGAGCCCTCGCGCGGTGCCCACCGCCACCCGGTACCTGGCCTCCCACGGCATGGGCTCGGCGCCGCCGCTGCCGTGGAGCATCCCGGAGAGGCAGCCGAGGCGGGAAAAGGGGAACACTAGGTGCTCGCCGCCGTCGACGCCCACGCCCACCAGCCTGGCGATGTTCGGGTGGCTCACGTTCACCACGTGCCCCAGCTCCGACAGGAACCCCTCCATCCGCTCCACCCCCTGCGCCGCCGTCAGCTTCTTCACCGCCACCAGCTCGCCGCCGGGGAGGCTGCCCCGGTACACCTTCGCGAACCCTCCCCTGCCCACCACGTTCTCTGCACGCACGCATGCAGGTCCATGGCTGGGTGAGTACGTTCTCGCATGCCGGCGAGGCGAAGCTAGCTCGAGCGTGAGCTCGACGATGGTGCAGTAGGGAGGGACCTTTGCTGAAGTTGCGGGTGGCCTTCTTGAGCTCGGCGAGGGAGAAGGTGCGGAGGGAGGGCTTGAGGACGCAGAACTCGTGCACCTCGACGTGGTCCGGCCGCCGGATGCTGAGGCGCCGGAGCGTCGACGACATGGTGAGCCCCAGCGGCGGGATTCGACCGGAGAGCTGGCGCTTGGCCCTCGACCGCCACGCCTCCGCCACGGCCTTCCACTGCGGCGGCCCGTCGTGCCGCGCGGCCGTCGTCGTCGCCGCTTCTTCCGCGCTGCTGCTGGCCACCATGTTGGTGGAGCCGGTGTCGGCGCTGCTGCTCGTCGTGTAGCCGTCGTCAAGGACGCCCCTCGGGGAGACGACGGATTCGTCGCTGTTCCGACGCCACGGCGCGACGCCGCCGCTGGGTCGTTGCATCGCCGCCCCCTCGTTGGGGGGTACTGTTGCTGCCGATTTGGAGGTCAAGGCTTCATTTGTTGGCATCCAAAAATCTCGCGCAAATCAGGATCATGAACAAAAGAGACCATGTTCGTTTGCCACATTATTTCTGAACCATATGTACTCACCTTCGTTTGGATGAGCAAATGATCTAAAGGGACGATCGATAGATAGAAACTAATTGGTTGCAAGTTGCAACCTAGTGAAGATTTGATTCAACAACCTTTACTCAGCAATTTTTGTTTTTCTTTTTTGGGGAGAATCGGCGATCTTGTGCATGCGTGGAAGAGCTAGCCAAGTCTAGCCTAGCCAGCGAAGAGAGCAAGGGAAGCATTCTTTGGCTGGGCCGGGTTCTGCGGCAGGCCTCATGTTGGACTGAACATGGACAAGCTGGACTACCTTGCTTTGGCACAAGATATAGGCCCTGTTTGGGGGAGCTTTTGGGAGCTTTTGCTTTNTCCCCCAAACGGGGTCGCTTAATTTCAAAAGCAAAAGCTGAAAAAGCTCAGTTTACACTGCCCACATAAAAA
>JAZFNS010035315.1:6233-16838 GCA_037127165.1 Alloteropsis angusta | reverse complement strand
GCCGATCGCGAGTACGGGACGGAGTTAGATCGATATAATAGACAGAAGGGTAGTTTGGTCACAAAAGAACAAATACATGTACAAAAATACTAGTTGTCCTATAATAGCAATTGGCAAACGTTTAGAGTCCTGTTATAACAAAGACAAGGTTTGCTGTGTCAAAATAGCGAAGCACCAACCTTTGCTGTGTCAAAATAGCAATTTTCTCGAAGCGGTGGTTGCGGATGCGATCCCGGTAGACCGCTTCTCGGCGCTGCCGGACGAGCTGCGGCAGCGCATCCTGACGCACCTCCCGCTCAAGGACGCGATCCGCACGGGGGCGGTCGCACGCGGATGGCGCGAGCTGTGGAGGAGCCGGTGGGCTCACGAGTCCTCCGTCGAGATCCACCTCAGCTCCGCCGACGCCGCGCGGAGGGAGCTCGACGCGCTGGCGCGCGAGCCGCGCCCGCGCCGCCGCCTCGACCGCTTCTCCCTCGTCCACGAGAGNCGGAGCTCCGGCGCTTCACCGAGTACGCCGCCGAGTGCCGCGTCGAGGACCTCCACGTCGAGACGAGGAAGAGCTGCCTCAGGGCGCCGAGGAACACGCTGGGCAAGATCAACTTCCACCTGCCGCTGGCGAGCCCGCTCCTCGCGCGCCTCTCCCTCCGCCGCGTCGGCGTCTCCAACATGTACTACAAGGGCGCGCAGCCGTTCCGCTCTCTCGAGGTCATCCGTCTCAGCTCAGTCTCGATTAGCCAGGCGGCCTTCAGAAAAATGATGGCGCTGTGTCCCAGCCTGCTCACTCTCGACCTGCGCGGCTGCGTCTGTCACTATTTCTTCTACGAGGACGACAAAGATTTGGTCATGCCGCCGAAACTGAGGAGTATCACCGTCGCGAAGTGTCAGGGGATCGCCAATCTGAACTTGATGTTTGTGCCTAATCTGCGCTCCTTCCGCTACAGGGGCGACTTCCCCTACGCGCCATTCTCACTCCCACGCCACGCCGTGCTTGCTGATCTTTATATTCGTTTTGATTACTCGGTATCAAAACAGTTCGATACCAGTAGGCTGAGCAGATCGCTCACAAAGGATTTATCCGGCCTCAACGTCCTCACCATCTGCTGCAATGCACTCCCGGTACTTTCTCTGTTTATTTGAGTTTTATTTTCTATGTTCTTATAACCTGCTCGATTTATAAAAAAACGTTTGTTAAATAACCATGCCTTTTGTTTTAGGTTGCAAGTTCCCAGTTGTCCAATCTCAACATGCAGAATTTGAGAGAGCTACAGCTACTCATGTTACAAATGGGAGATGCCAACTTTGCTGATCTTTATGTGTTCCTCAAGACATGCCAATGTCCTAATCTGGAGAGGTTCTTTGTGCAGGTTAACACCTTCAATGCCTTCCTAAAATCTGAATTAATTTTCTTCATAGTCATCCTATATTTTTTTTGTCAACTATGTCTAAGTATTTATCTAATCATAATGCTTCTGAATAATTATGGTTCATCTTTGTAGCTCCCGGAATTTAGTTGTAAGCACAGTAAAGGTTCTATTGATGAGGTGAGGGAAGAGCCACCGGAGGATGGCTTGCACAACCTTGTGATGGTAAAGGTCAAGAATTTCCACTGGAGGCGAGCTGAGGTGCAGCTAGTGAGTTTTTTGTTGAAGAAAGCTACCGCCCTGCGTAAACTGTTAATTGTTTCTCCCAATGTCCCTCCGCTGGATTTGCCCGGTGTACAAGCAGATCTTTTGCTTCTCAAAGAAGCTTTGGCCAATGGCAAGATAATGCTAAGTCAATATGACGATGCTGCAACTCAACCATATCATTCTGAGGTCTTGATCCAGATCTAGTCGTCTGTGACTACTCTAGTCAGAGCCCTATGGATATTGATAACAGCATACCAGGGTTATCCTTTTGGACATAATTCTTATTGTTAATATATGTAGCAACCAATATCTTTAATTTCTTTTCGTGAATATATTAATAAGTATAATGCATGGTATTTTTGTATGTGATTGCTTTCCTGTATTTAAAATGCACGAGTCGAAGCAGCTTCATATCTTCTTTCACTCTTCAAATGGAGATGGGCCTAAGTTGAAGTTCTGTATCTGAAACAGTGATGATGTTATATTGTTGTGGTTATCTTCCTTGGTTGTTACGTTGAGGTATTAGATTGCAAAGTGGGGAGGTCTGTGCTTATTTGAAAATGACTTGTAAATTTGGTTTGTTGCCACATATTTTTTATACGACAATTTTCTGTAAGTAGCCTGACTAATATATGAAGTGCAATGCTAATAGTGATGGATTTAATTATTTCTTGTGTGCCATGATATATCCGTTTTGCAAACTACAGAAGCAATTTAGTAACAAAATTCATTGTTTTCAATATTTTTTCATGGTTTATGGCTGCTAATAAATTCTCTCTTCTTTTTTTGTTGGAGGATGTTGTCCTCTAAGCCATGTTTCTGAATCCCTCTTTGCATTGTTTAGTTATGTCTTCTTGTCATTTTGTCAAGGTTAATCTTTGTTCAATAAGGTCTTTTTTCTGTTTTGCACATTATGATTGTCACTCCTGGTATGCTTTATAGTAGTCGAGCTTTGTAAGCATGAAATTGTGCGGATATACTATTATCTTTTTTAGTGAAACGCTTCAGTGGGAAAGAACACAAACTTTTCTATTTCGATTTAGTACTGCATTTGTTCATGTGTTCAGGGTAGCACAATTTATGTCAATACTGTTCAGGTTTTCCCCCTCCAGTTCCTAGCTTCCTATGGGTTTTGGTGCTTTACTTGCTGATTCAAATTCATCATGTTTCTGCCTTGTGTGGCACCATGCAATGGTATCACAAGGTTATCTTGTGCATCCATCCTAACATATTGCATCCGGTAGGCACAAGATGACTGTATATGTATAAACCATGCTCTTGGCTTATCCTTTGTCTTCACTTGTTTCATTAGCTACCTATTTTTTGGGTGGTGCCAAATTTGGTATTTGTTTGGTGTTTGCTGAATGCTCTTGGGAAAATAATACTTGTGTAATATATTTACGCGTGAAGCTATTGGTCTGAGTTTTGGCATACTGCATGGTTCATGAGCTCATAAATTGTTTGGATAATTATGGGTTTTGGTGCTATTTTCTACTTTTTCATGTCCTGATGTTACTACTGAATACTGGATTCACGAATCTACTACCATAGCTGTCAGCTAACAGCTATGCTAGCTATTATTGTAGGTGTCCTACGAGTTGACGATGGGTCATCTTATATACTATAACTTGTAGTCTAGAACAAGGCGTGACTAGAGGCGGAGCCAGGAATAAGCAAGGCCCCAGGCAAAAACCACTGCAAAACTTCAATTGATCTTAAAATCCCTAGTGACTAAATGTATTCATATATACATTGAGTTTGGTTTCCATGAGATTTAGGCCAACTAAAGATCGAGATTTGGCTGATGAAAGGTTTCACAAGGACATAGACATGGCAATATGCCGATCATCGCACCATATTGTATGTTAATGTGGTGTCGTTTCTTTTAATCCAGAATACCCACATTTCCATTCCAAACAGAAATACCCATAGTTCAGATATAGACTTGCGGTAGAAATAACAGAGAACAGACCAACAGAAGGGGGAAGCGACCATCATCCCAAGACCTGAGTCAGACCCAGTTATGATCGTCACCTCGCAAACCACATAACACAGTTTAGCACCCAACTACACACAGTTCAGGATGCTCTAAACGACAACCAACATTCACATAATACTAAAACCTCTAGCACAACAGAACTGCCAAAACCAACGTCCAAACTGACACAGAGCTTCAATCCTTGTCCGTTAATGTGGTATCAAGAAGAAGATCGTTGTTTATTACTATAAATTGCTAATGCAGAAGCCGGTCTAGCAACAATTGTTCTGTAATTTGTAGTGATCAAGTGTTGTTAACTCTACGATTGTCGAGTACACTGTTGATTGGGCCGACACCAAAAGCCCAATACATGGGCCGACCACTGGGCCTCTCATCACCGTCCACATGCCTAAGCTTCGGCCCTGAATGGCCCGCCCAATTCAATAGCCGCCGCGGGATATCGGCCGCAGCTTCTGTGTGGGTAAAAGGGCGGGGAGGGAGAGAAGAATTCCCCCCAAATTAGGGAACGGGCGGGAAATGGGGACCGACACGGCCGGCGGCGGCGGCGGCGGCGGAGTAGAGAAGAGGCAGAGAGTGGATGAGCAAGGGGAGGTGGATGCGGATGCGATCAGGGCGGATCCCATCTCGGCGCTGCCGGACGAGGTGCGGCAGCGCATCCTGACGCACCTCCCGCTCAAGGACGCGATTCGCACGGGGGCGGTCGCGCGCGGATGGCGCGACCTGTGGCGGTGCCGGTGGGCGCACCGCTCCTCCGTCGAGATCCACCTCNGACGCCCCGCGGAGGGAGCTCGACGCGCTGGCGCGCGAGCCGCGCCCGCGCCGCCGCCTCGACCGCTTCTCCCTCGTCGTCGACACNGGAGCTCCGGCGCTTCACCGAGTACGCCGCCGAGTGCCGCGTCGAGGACCTCCACGTCGAGACGCAGAAGAGCACGGTCGCCAACAAGCTCAACTTCCACCTGCCGCTGTCGAGCCCGCTCCTCGCGCGCCTCTCCCTCCGCTGCATCAGGATCTCCAACTTGTACTACAAGAGCGCGCAGCCATTCCACGCTCTCGAGGTCATTCTCCTCAACTCCGTCGCCATTACCCACAGGACCTTCAAAAAAATGATGTCGCTGTGCCCCAGCCTCCTCACCCTCGACTTGCGCGGCTGCGATTTTGAGTACGACTTCTTCTGGAGCATGGTCTGGCCGGCGAACCTGAGGAGTATCACCTTTGCCGAGTGTGAAGGTAGCACCAGGCTGGATTTGCTGCCCGTGCATAGCATGCGCTCCTTCCGCTTCAGCGGCAGCTTGTTCGACACACCCTTCTTCCTTCCAGGCGACGCCGTGCTTTCCGACCTTTACATTCGCTTTTCTTACTCTTCAACGTCAATAAGTGACTATGCCAAAGAGTTCAACAAAGCTCTCCCAAATGATCTGTCTGCGCTCACTGTTCTCACCATCTGCAGCAATGCCCTCCCGGTAATTTCTCTCTATATTAGTATAAGATTTCGTAAAACCGATCTTCTTACACCTAGCTTGTACATTTTTTGATTGTCAAATAAGAANAAAGTACCGAGTTTCTTCACTAACAATGCCTTTTAGGTCGCATCTTCCTTGTATGATGATGGGGCAACTGACCAATTGCCCAAGCTGAGCAACCTACACAGTTTGAGAGAGTTACATTTACTCATGTTAAAAATGGAAGATGCCAACCTTGCTGACATCTATGTGTTCCTCAAGACCTGCCAATGCCACAATCTGGAGAGGCTTTTTGTGCNAGGTGAACATATGCCCTGTCTCCCTGATTTTCTCTGCTTTATATTCACTCTGTCTATTTATTTGGTCGTTTCTGGGTTCTTATTTTATCAACAGCCTTCTGAATGATTGTGGTTCAACTGCAGCTCCCGATATTCGTGTATAAGCCCATGGAGAGTGTGCTTGATGTGCCATGGGAAGATCCACCAGTGGATGGATTAGACAACCTTATGATGGTTAAGGTTATGANACTTCAATTGGCATTGCGCTGAGGTGCAGCTAGTGAGCTTTTTGTTGAGGAAAGCTAGGTCCTTGCATAAACTGTTAATAGTTTCTCCAAATGTCACTCCGCCAGATGTGCCCGGTGTACACGAAGCAGACTTATTGATTCTCAAAGAAGCTTTAGCCAATGGCAAGATAATGCTGAGTGAGTCTGACNGATGCTGCAACTCGGCCATATCATTCTGAGGTCTTTATCGAGATCTAGTTGCCAGTCACCACTTGGTTCAGAGGCTCAGAGCCCTATGGTTAGTAACATCAGCATATCAGGGCATCATTATCCTTTTGGAGATGACTCTTATTGATAGTATGTGTAGAAACCAGTATTGACTCCTTAATTTATTTTCTTGAACATTACAACTAAGTATTTTAAACGTTATCCCTATAAGTCGAAGCAGCTCCATATCTTCTTTGACAATCCAAGATGTGGATGTACTAAGTTCTGTTCTGAAATAGTGATGTTATGTGGTGTCTGTTATCTTCCTTGTTGGTTTGTTACCTTGAGGTATCAGATTGCATCAAAGCGGGGAGGTATGCACTTATTTGAGTATGGGACTTGTAAGCTTATTTGATTGTTCCCACATATTTTTTCGATACGACAATTTTCTAGAAGTAGCCTGATTAATATATGAAGTGCAATGGAATTAACTATCTGTTTTGACTGTCATGATATATTCCTGGATTGCAAACTAGAGAAGCAACTTAGTAACAAAATTTCTTGCACCTTGTTTGCATTGTTTACTTATTTGTCTTGTTATTTTATCAAGACTCATCTTTGTTCAAAAATCTTCTATAGTTATCATTCCCGGTATGCTTTATTGTAACTGAGCTTTGTAAGTATGAAAGTGGGCAGATATGTTGTTAACTTCTTTTGAGTGAAAAAAAAACTCAATTTCTTTTGGCTCTTTCCTTACGGTTTCTGGCTGACAGCACTGTTCCCCAGCCTGGTAGTGAGAGAACACAAACTTTTCTATGTTGAGCCTTTATTAATTATTAGTACTGCATTTGTTCATGCATTCAGGTTCAGGGTGGTACAATTGACGTCAATACTGCTAGCATTTTCCCTTTCAGTTCCTACGAGTATGGTGCTTTGCCTGCTGATTCAAATCTACCATATTTTCTGCCTGGTGTGGTATCATGAAATGTTATCACAGGATCTTGTATAGGCATGGCTGTTGATCTCATGTTGTGTATGGTTCATGAGTTGGAGAACATCTGCTGTTACTGTTGATGATTCATGTGTTTCGGTGCTTTTTTTTGCTTGATGTTACTACTGAACACTGGATTCACGAAGCTACCATGGGTGTCAGCCATGCAAGCTATTGTCGTAGGCGTCCTATCCAACATGTGGTTGCTAGGTGTAATCCTGGCGGAGTGTGGTGATGTAGTTTAGTATCCGGTTCTGTCTGCCTATATTCTATTTAACAATAGAAGCAAGTTGATTCATTGCTACTCATCAGTATTTTGGAGTGTTACTTTGCCTGTTTTGGACAAAGATCATCACTTTCTTTCTTTTCTTTTTGCTGCGAAAGAGCACGACATCCGTGGAGTCGGAGACTCGAACCCGGATGGGTAGGTTTCATCACAAGGAGACCATGAGCTTGAGCCTGCTGAAATCGCGAGTTTGTGAGGCTGCACCCGATAAATCTGAATTGGAGGGAACATAAATGCTCAGGTAGAATATAGCTTTTACCTTGCAATCGTTTCTGCAGACAATTTTTCATAACCTTTTGTGCGCACTGAACTTTGCCGGTGTTATTTAAGGAACATTAAAATATGAATTTATGAACTACAAAATCAACGGATTTGAATAAATTTTATGTATGTCATTGAAAATTTAACTCATTCTCTGTGTGCCACTGAATGGCATATAGGGGATGATTTTTGTGTGTATGACATATGGGGCCAATGACACACAAGGGATGAGTTAAATTTTCGATGGCATACAGAGAATTAGTCCGGATTTCATATGTACAATTAATTGTCCAAGTTACTGATTACTAAACTCCAGCACGATCATGATACATGAACAAACGCACATATATAATTAGAAAAATAAAGCACACATATAGTGATAAACATATTACAAATGCAGGCAGGCTCAATTACATTAGAATATTTATTACGATCGATTGATAATAAAGTTGAGCCTTCTAAAGTTGAGGAGGGGAGAATGGGGCTCCAAGCCCAGTTAAGGCTGGCTGGTCAGTGGGTGCGGACGGGCCTATCGAACACCCAGCTGAAGCCTACGGACTGGGCCTCCATTTGGGCTGCACGGTCGTGGGCCAGTTCCTCCATCCTTCGTATCTTGCGCGGCAGCCCGCAAACGTAGTCCTGCGCGCGCCGCCCCTCGCCGGACAGACCGGCGCCGAGCTCCGTCACTTTCCACCTGCGCACGAAGTGCTCCACCATGTCGCCGTAGTCCGCCGCCGTGTACACACCCGAGCGCTGCGCGACCGCCGAGAAGTGATCGAAGAGGTGCTCGTCGCGGCCGTCGGTCATGAGCTCGCCAGGCATGGTGACCTTGGCGCGCATCACGGCGGCGAGCGCCTGCACCATGCCGTCCGGGTCGCTCTCGAAGGCCTTCGCCGAGGCCCTCGTGTAGGCCGCCTCGTGTCTCCTCTCGTCGGCCGCGATGACGCCGCAGATCTTGGCCAGGCAGGCGTCGCCGTGGCGCGCGGCGAGCTTGGCGGTGCGCGCGTGGGAGACGAAGGTGGCGCGCTCCTGGAACGAGCCGTAGATGAGGCTGTGGTAGGGGCTGGAGGGCTGCAGCATGGTGCGCATGCCGCGGCGGAGGAGGTGGTGCACCGTCGTCTCCACCTGCCGCATGTCGACGCGGCCGCACAGGTAGAGGTAGCGGTTGAGCAGGTCGCCGTGGCGGTTCTCCTCGGCGGTCCAGCCGCGCAGCCAGCGCGCCCAGCCGTGGCCGTCGCAGCCGGTGGCGTCGCCGACGCCGGCCACACGGTTGCCCATGGACAAGTAGGTGGGCAACGCCTCCTCGGTGACCATGTTGCCCACGAGGCAGACGAGGAGGTCGTCGGGCACGGCGGCCGCGCGGGCCTGGAGCTCCGCCACCTGGCTCCGCTGCTCGTCGGCAGAGACGGCGAAGGTGGGCAGCAGGTCGGCCGGCTGCCAGGCCTCCTCCACGGGGGCGAGCAGCGGCAGCATATGCTGGCCCACCCACCCGTCCTCATCCAGGCGCAGCATCAGCTGCTGCTCAGCGTCACAAAAGGCGGTTGCGGTTGCCGTCGCCGCCGACCGGCGGGCCCAGCTGCGGCGGCCAAGGAGTTGTGCTGACGAAGAAGAGCGCGTCTTGTGCAGCAGCATCGTCGTGCCCGGCGTCTCCTTGCTGCCGGTGCTGACGCATCGCTTCACCGACAAGGGTGACGGTGCCAATGCCATGATCGTCGTGAGCCCCGGCATGTCCAGCAACTTGCTATCTGTCTACTGATGAATTGCTAACGTTTTGCTTGGTCTGACTACACAAGGATGGATCATGTGTATATATAGAGCCCAGCTGGGATGTGCTGAATTAATACTGACGGATCGCCACCGGTGAGTACAGTACAAACAGTAACAAGTAACAGTATGTTTTCACTTTTCAGCAACAATATCTGTCACTATTATAAGTATTAACATTACTACAAAAGGCAGGTAAAAAAATAGCGTGGTTATATATAAATTAGAGGAGTTTATAGACAGATCTAACCATACCACTTTAAGATTAAATGTGAATTTATTTTTTTTTTTAAAAAAAACTACTACTAGTGAGGGCAGGCAAAAATTTATGCATAACAAGTTTGATCTCTCTGAAGCTCATGATTACTTTGTGGATTGGAGTTGGACCAATCCTTACTCGGATGACTAGCATAGCGATGGAGAAAAAGTGGTAGATTATTGGATTCCAAGGAGACACCCACTCCGGTGTGGAGTAGCATTTTTAGCTGATATCTTGTGCAGATAGCATCTCCGGTATGAGTTTCTCTGGTTGATACTCTCTCGGTTTCAAATTATAAGTCATCCCAAGACTCTTGGAAAGTCAAACCATCTCAAGTTTCAACAAGTTTTTACAATAAAATACAAATATTTGTCATACTAAATAAATATCATTAGATTCATGGTAACATATATTTTCATAATAAATATGTTCGATGCAACAAATTTTAATGGTCCTCTCTATAATTTTGGTCATACTTAAAATAGTTTGACTTTCCAAGACTCTTGGAATGACTTATAATTTGGAACGGAGAGAGTATTTTCATTTGGCATCCACTCGATCCGTAAGAATCACTCTCCATATTTCAACACACACTTCGGCAAATTAATTAGCCACATCTCAATCTCCTTAAGTTTAATCCATATTTTATTGGCATTATTTAAATCAATATGAATTTATATGGTTTCCCTTGATTTTTGAGAATTAAACCGTGATCATTATAAAAACTTCGAAGGGATTTCAACGTGAGAGATTGAGTTAAACTCCAGTTAAAGTGGGTTCTTTTCTTTGGCCTTTGTTCTATCAGTATAGAATAGACATGACTTTAGAAGGTCGATCCAAACAAATTTTTTTTTTGAATTTACAAAAGATGGGGGGTAAAGGAATAATGGAGTCCTCAAGAAAAACAACAAAAACTAACACCAGCCCTACTTGTTGGGTCAATATTTTTGCTGTCCAACTGACCACAACAGGGATATGGTGGTGACCCCCTTTATTTGCTACTCCCTCGTCTCATTCTCAAATTGTAGTTCATTATCGACTTTTAGTTTGAAACATAGAAAATATTTCTCTTGATCTTGCGTTCTTTCCGAGTGTCACTACGTGAAAACTTCAAATAGGTAACACGAGATTGGTAACGGACCTATGTGACCCGTTACTACAAATCTTATCAGTAGCGGACTTTATTGATGCCAGTTACCAATAAGCCTCTAGACCATAGCCCAACCTCGATAACAATAATGCCCA
>JAZFNS010039456.1:37970-48763 GCA_037127165.1 Alloteropsis angusta | reverse complement strand
GAGGGGAGAGCACATGCATCCATCAACCAATCACAATCTCTATAGAGCCTGGGTGCACTGATACGANCACACTTGTTGCATGAGTTGAGCCTGGCTGCGGCTGGCCAGGCTGCCTGATGCGAGCCAGGCTCCACCGAGAAGACAACCAATCGGACCCTAAAAGTAAAACCCGATCGATCTGTATATGCATATCCGTCGCCGGGTTGCATGAGATAAGCTCGAACTGACTCACGGCTTGTCAGTTTGCCACAACAGAAATCTGCCACGGAGCTGAGCTGAGACCCACACTCTGTCCGTCTCTCTGCTCATGCCTGTTCCTGCCTGCATCTGCATGGGACACGCACAGAGAGAACGATCGATGGCGGCGTTCCAATCTTGGTGGCCTTTGATATCGCCGCTATCTGCAGACCAGTGAGGTCAGGCTGCTTATTGAAGGAAGAAGGTGAGGCGTGAGCATGAGCAGATCGAGCGTGTACGAGCTGGACCGCTTGCGCTTGCACACATGACAGCTGCAGCTAACTGCAAATGGCCGTGGTCAGCTGACCACTTGTTTTCTTGACAAGTGAGGGTCTCATCTCAGGGTCATGAAGGGGTCGTGAACTCGTGATCCTATTTTTATCACACACTCTGGGCTCTAACAGTTCCGGATATATCGTGGAGCTGCAAGCCTGCAACCGCAATCTATTGAGCTGTACAGCACGGATGTTACCAGCTGCAGCTGGGTGTCTGGGACTCTGGGCTGGCATGCCATCAGCAGCTCAACTGCCTGCCTCGCTATTTTGGTGTCCTCTTTATCTTCTTTCAGACCTCTGTTTGCCGGTTCTCGGCTGATTCTTCAGCAAGACAGCTAGCTCAACGATGAAGTCACTCGAGTTTCATTGCCAAAAACTGAAAAACAGCCCATTTCCTTTTTCTCTCTTCAAAAAGAAGAAGCATAAGCACTGCTGATTTATTTAAGAAGATGCATAAGCATAACCGTCTCTTCCACTATTATTCATTTAAGAAACTTCTAGATCTATATCTAAATCATTAATAATTATATAAAAATATATATAGGAGTATCTGCATCTAAAATAGCCATATGCATTCTTATAAAAGATAATCTGCAACAAAAAATAACTTAAAGCTTAAATGCAACTTTTCTTAAGAATTGCAATAAGCAAAATCAAAATTGAAAAAGCCACAATCTAGATCGTAAAGTAACTATAGATGAGGTAACATTGGCCAAGCTAAGTTTAATTTTTATTAAAAATTAGGGAGACAGCCCGCGCATTTGCGCAGTTTAAATTAATTATGTTATTTAAATTTGAAAAATAAAAGACTTATCATAATGCTTAAAATTTTATTTATAAACCAAATTTTAACTTGATTAATTGCGCATATTCAGATTTATTAAGAATCACCATTGATAAAGAAGATTTGTGTAAAACCACGAAATCTAAAGGACCAAGTTCAATAACAGTGTAAATGCTTGTAGCCAACCTTAATCTTTTTTACTCAATGTTATTGACAAACCAAACTTTACANTGTTTTTATTACTGATCCAATATATTTTTGTCTCTTCCCATGAGTTATTGTCTCTTGTCATTCTCCGCTTGCTAAGACATAAAGGTTATATCATGTACGTACTTGGTGGCATGGTTCATTAGCCTTGCAAGGTTAGTTAGCAGTGAATTCAACATTGTCGAGTGATAAAATGTCTTGATGTATTTTTCATATTGTAATGCATTTTAGGAAGATATACACGTCTCAATACTGTGGAGACTAGCAACAAAGTGCTGGTAGGTTTATTAAGCTGAAGCTAAATATTATACGTAGGTAGGATAAAAATGATATTTATAACAATTAAGACCATAATACATGGTTACATATAAGTATAAATAAATAGTATAAGGATATTTTAGGCTATTTTTATTACAATAGCAGTGGTGAATAATTTTATTTTTCTTATTTTCTCTGATTAACGTGGAAATTTCTAGGCCTTGAGAGCGAAATTCCCATGTTAACCGGAGAAAAAAAAGAATGAATTACCCACTACTTCCAATACTCACTAATGCCATTATAAAAATGATGTAAAAATACATGGGCTAAATATACTATTTTAATTAATCTAAGACTTATTATTTGTCCATCAAACAGAGCCTTCATGTTCATACTAAAGTCCTAGAAATTTCCACATTAATCAGAGAAAATAAAAAAAAATAAAATTACCCACCACTGTAATAGCCCAAAATACCCTTATACTATTTATGAATTACTCACTAATACCATTATAAAAAATAACCTAAAACAAATGGGCTAAATATACTACTTTAATTAATTTAAGAAAAGAAAAATCAACGTTATTTTGATGGGCTTGATGTTGCTGGCTTATATCATGTGAATAAAGAATTTAGAAGAATACTATGAGATTTCTTTTTTCTGAAAATCTTATATTATTTATTTATACCTATGTGTAACTATGTATTGTGGTCTTTATTGTTATTATAAATATAAATTTCTATCTCACTTACGTACGATATCTAATCTTAACTCAAGATTATATAATCTAGTTTAAAATCTAAAAAATAATCTTTCAAGAAAACAAACACTCCAGGTTATTCATCGTATTATATAATCTACACTTCCTAATTATCATAATCTATAAGTTGTTGAAATATGCTTATTTCAGATTATACAATTCATCTTCTATAAGCTAGATTATATAATCTTGCTTGCAAACAAACAAGGCCCCATTGCATACGAGGGATTAGTTCATTGCATTGGAGCGATTATCCAATGTGTCATGTATACTAAGTTGACTAGGTGATTTTGAGATGCACCTAAATGCCCAGCGTCTGTCTGATCGAACTTCAAGTCTTCAACGGTTTGGATCAAACGAACGGATCTCCCCTGCACCTGCAGGGCTGCAGGTCGCTGGAGGCTGGAGCAAGCAACCCCATTTTCACCCTGGCTGAGTGAGGGGCACTTCGTCATGCAGAGGCTGTGATCCCATTATTTCAGGCTCACTGACCTGCAACCATCGCGGTTAACGTGGAACCGCTTTCTGTTGGCCTTGTCAGCACGGATGCTACAACCAGCATGGCCATCAGCAACTTTGCAACCTGTCTCACTATTCCACTATCCTCTGGGTATTTTTTTTCCCTCAAGCCTGAACCTCTGTCTATCACTGGCTTCACGCCGATTACTTCAGCAAACTCATACAAACAGATGAACTGAACTATTTTATACCAAAACTGTTGCCATGGTGGCTGTATGTTTGTACATCGATCCGTCTGAATTTCTGAAGCGAATTCTGCTCCGGACATTGGCAAAGCTTACAAATGTTTGCAAAAACTCGCGTCGACGTCTCGTTTTTTTCATCAATTCCACCCCGGCCAAGGCCAAACCAATCACGTCAAGACTCAAGAATCTACACGTATGCCTAAATCTAACACACCAGCAGGAGGGAAAAGACGAGAAATCTCTGAATCGCCTGCTTTTTATTGCAAATTTTCTTGCAGCTCCGTCGCACTGCTGCTGCTGCTGCTTTCATGGCTCTGGCTCACAGCGGCGTCGTCGTCCGCTCCGACCCGGGGCTGCGAGCTGGTCTGCTCCGCGCAGACGCCGTCGTCCTNCCACCTGCGCCTTCTTCTCGTCTCCCGAGTCGGAGCCCGGCGCCGTCGTCGTCACGGCTCCCAGCTCCAGGACGGCTCGGCTGGCCGCCGGCGTGGCGAGGAAGGTCGGCANTCTCCTCGCCGGCCATGATCACCACCACGTGCTCCAGGAACCCCGCCGCCGGCCTGGCCGCGCCGTCCGCCGAGCCCTTCTCCCCGTCGGCGCCGGCCTCCCCGCCCGAGCCGTCACGCCGGTCGCGGTCGGCGTCGAGGTACCCGGACAGCTTCCAGTAGGAGCAGGCCAGGATGAGCAGCGCGAAGGCGATGAGACCCAGCATCGCCGCCAGCCCGCCGAAGAGGTACGGCACCGGCGACTGCCACGGTGAGTGCGGCGCCGTCGCGTTCGCCCCCGGGGCCGCCGTCGGCGCGCCGTGGCTCATGGTGGGGAACTCTGCTCCTGGCCTCATGGCTTGCTTGCTGCTGTTGGTTATGAGAGCGAGCGAGAGTGAGAAGAGAGGCAGAGGGCAGAGGAGAGATCAGGGGAGTTCTTCTTGTTCTTGCAGGTGGTGTGCAATGGCGAGAGGGAGTGGGAGCTATTTATACACAAGCTGGAGATCACACAGGTGTTTGCAGATGTCTGTGTGAAGAGTGATGCCAAGGGGGGACTACAAAAAAAAGACCAATGGGGAAAGGGTTTTATGTTGCCAACTTTTGTTAGTTTAATTCAACACTTGGGATTATATACTTGTATATAAGTTGGTGCTTAAGCAGATAAGATGGATATGCTTCCATGCCCTAGATAAATTGTAACTTTGTAGGTTAGTGAACTTGAGTGGAATTAAGCAACCACTGCATGATGAAAAAGTTTTGGAGTTTCCTATGGGGTTGTCAGTAGTTTAGTTTGGATTCCACACCACGTGTTGGAGGTACAGGTTCTAACTCTGCCCAAGAACAGTTAAGCTGAAGCCTTTCATATCATTGGTTCGGACTTCAGAGTTTGGCCAACCTTACTCTGAATGAAACTCATGGTTCTGAATTTTGTTTGTCAAAGGCAAAGGCTTATGGTCACATTGTTTTTTTTTTTGAAAAGAAGGTTGTAGGGCTAGGTCTTAAAAGTCTAAGACCCTGTTTCGATCCATCCAACTAAAGTTTAGCTCATTAGCTAGGAGAACTCAGCTAATCAGCTAAAGTTTAGCTAGGTGGTAGGTAAGACACATGCTAAACTTTAGCTGAGGATCCAAACAACACTCTTAGCTAAAGTTCAGCCGGCTAAAGTTTAGTTGGGTGGATCCAAACAGGACCTAATCATAGAAATCCATAAAATTTGTACGAATTACGCATTGATTGCATTGTGTGTTCATGTCGATGAGCATGATTTGGCGGGAGGGAGAGATCATCTAGAACTGTACAAGAATGATGATTGCTTGTGCACTGATTACTGGAAGACTCCAAACTAAAAAAGCAATGAAGTTAATGATAAAGTTTAGGATANTACGTAAGCATCATCATATCCTAGCTTCAATTCTTTGGCAACTAAATTAATGCAGAGATAGAGATATGCTGGTAGCAACAAAGGGGAGCATTGCAGATGTGTCCTAAGTGTGGTACTAGCCACTTATATATATGTCCTACATAAATTAACTACCTAGCTGATATAGCTAGAATAATTAAATTACACAATCATTTGTATATATGAATGTANTTTAGTATTTACCTTTCTTTACACACGCACAAGAACCATCATAAATATTCATAGTTTCTTAGATACTGTACAAAGAACTGGGTTCATCTGCACGTGGTACTTTTTCCTTCAACCTCATGGAATTGAAATATTTTGTCAAATTAACTGTTGCAAAATTCTTGTGCCAAAACATGTCTTTACATTCTTTTACAGCAAAGTTGATGATTGAGGGGGTAGATCACAGGTATAAGTAGAACAGAGTGCAATTATGTACCAACCACCAAGCCTTCCTGTTTGGTCTTGCTTATTTATCGCTATTTAATCTATTTAATTGTTCTTATAGTTAGCAAGACACTGGCATTCATTAGAAACCAGGGGATGCTCAATTTTTAAAGAGTTAGGTGAAAAATACACGCATCTTAAAATGATACCACAAGTTGTTTATTACATTCACTTCAATGTAATAAAGGTCATGTCCTTATCCTTAAGCATCGATTAGCTAGCTTAATCCATCACTTAGTGGAGCTTTACCAACAACAATGTGGATTACGTCTGCCAACTTTAGCTAAGAGCTAGCGTGACAGATTATGGTGAGTGGAGAATTGGAGAAGCAGGCCCCAGTAGAATGGTATAGCACTCTATATACTTTAGAATCACATATCCTAGTCTACTTGCACTAGTATTCCATTAAGCTTTTCATAAACACTTTTAATCAAAACATATATTCCCTAATTAACCTTTCCATAACACTTTTTTGTTTGGGATTATTCTTTTCTTTAATTTATTATGCTCATCTGTTAGTGATGCATCAGAAGACACCTTTTTGCATTGCCTTCAGGAGGATATGCATGTGCATAGGCTTACAGATGTAAAACTATACACAGTGCATGGCTTTGTTGTTGCTTGGGCGTGAGCTTATCCACAGAAAGAAAGGTGAAAAAATGGGGACCCCTGCGCCCCTGCCTAGGTTTGTATTGTATCCAGAGACATGGGTATGTCTCGATTTCACAAACAGCGCCATGTTTTCTCTTTCACTCTCAAAGAACAAAAAGCAACACAAATATATGTTTTGTAGTGCATCGTCGATTGATCCATTTGTCGCGGATAAAGCTACATGTATGTGTGATGTGTCTACCATAGCTAGGTTTTGGAGCACATGTGATGAGGATTGATCTGATCACCATATCCTTCTGAAAAATTTAATTTTTTTACTCAAAATACAACTA
This sequence comes from Alloteropsis angusta, assembly GCA_037127165.1. Taxonomy (NCBI): domain Eukaryota; kingdom Viridiplantae; phylum Streptophyta; class Magnoliopsida; order Poales; family Poaceae; genus Alloteropsis; species Alloteropsis angusta. Next base: position 42,260 of record JAZFNS010039456.1, on the reverse strand, counting down.
TTTCCTATGAAAATTACCTTATCTTTGATAATCTTTGATCTTACATACTTTGTCTTTGGTTATAGTTGATGGCAGTGAGCCATTCTAAAATGTTTTCTTATACTGACTTCATCTCAAAGGACTATATGTTTTGGTTTTTCTAGGTTCGTTACTTTTACTATGCATAGATAAATGATATGTCTAGAAATTAACGAACATGTAAAAGCCAAAATGAAAACGGAGGGAGTATGTAAAAAAAAATCCCTACACATGTATTTCTATTATTCTTGGATTCGCGTCACACACTTAAACTAACAATAAAGCAAAGATATCTAAATAGTTATCAATAAATATTGACACGACTGTGACGTCAATGATGCTTTATGTGCATCATTTGCAGCCCAACGAATCAAATNAATTTAATTGGGTTTACTTACGTGTTAGGCTTTGTAATTGTAGGATCGACCTTTTCTCGATCAAGTGGCATCTTACTTTTTTCCATGGTGATTGATTCCACTCTTAAAGGATCCCATTGGCAGCCCATAGTTTCTAAGTAATTGGCTTGTTAGTGAATGATGATGGCCTTGGTTTTGGCTGATGAAGTACGTGTTCACATCCAAGTGCTCCACCTTGGGGCTGGGGCTTGCTGCTTTATGTGGTTTGGCTCACATGTTGCGACCTCNTAATTGGGTGGTTATGTGCTACTGTCCCAGCAACGGTAGAAGTCTTATGAGGCGTTCATGTCGCATTCCGTTCGGATTCCTGTTAAAATCATGGTTGACCTGACTTCCAGGTTCCAACAGCAAAATACACATCAATCTGATTTGAGACCTATGCGTGCAAAGAATGAAATGTATATAACACAGAGGTCTGATTTTGGTTGTCATTTCTGTAAATGTTGCATTAGTTAGTAAATTAAAGGATGTTAAGCAAAGCGTACTAATTAAACTTACATGGCATCAGTGTCTGGTTCTCTACTGGTCCAGCTAGCTTTAGATGAAAGAACTACGTAATACATAGTACAAATATCCGTAGAAGCCTTCTTCTCTTTCTGTTATTTCTTCCCTAATGTTGGCGTGTTTTTCGTATGATTTCTTTCATGAAGAAATGGATGATTCTTGCAAAGGAGAATGAAAGGGAGGGGATTGCTCAAATGGTGCTCCAAATGAAGCAATGCTTGGCACAATGATTTTTTTATTAGAGGGAGAGATTGGAGAGTGTCAATCACCCAGCTGGGTTGTGTTTTTTCCTTCAGTAGTTTCCGGTATGTTTTTGTGGAACTTTTTTAATGTCTGTGGCTTTTGCTGCTTCCTGGTTTTCGAGGGGGAGATAGAGAGACCGTTTCTTTCTCTGCTGCCATGCCTTGGCACTAATACTGTAATGTCAAACTAGTATCCCCAGTTGTAAACACTCGTGCTTTCCTATATAAAGCAGGGTCAATGGTCTTTGGCCTAAAATAATAACTAGAAAGCCTACCAGCGCATTTGCGCTGCTAGATCTTATAATTTTTTAGATTCCACTTTTTAGTTATTTAACATTGTCTATTAGAAATTCTTAAACAAAATTTTGTGTATCTGAAGTTTTCCGGCTAGATTTAATTATCTATAAAATTTTAATTTTTTTTCAGCGGATCGTCGCATCCGAGTTCGAGGTTGTTCAGCCTATGGAATCACGTGTGCATGGTTGTATGGATAGTGTGGTCTTTTGTAAATAAATTACATGTCTCATATTAAACTTATCATCACCATTCACCAATGACAACTACCTAAATTACTTAAAGATATATAAGCATGGTGGTGAAATATGCATTTGTGACAAAATCTTCTGGTGGTTCTATCGCCGCACCTCGATTTCCACACGCATTTGGTAGGCCAATGACCGCTCTCCTCCACCTGCGCTTTTCACTGTCACATTGTGCCCTTTACCTATAGCGGTGGCTGAGCTCATCAGGCATCAGACGCGCTCCACCTCTCCTAGCTCTTGCGCTAAGTTGCGCCCAACTCTGGCCCTATAACGACGTGATCCTACTCCGCGCTGTCCTCTCCAGCGATGGCTTCCCAGACCAGCAAAATAGAGGAGACTCATTTCTAAGAAAGCATTGATCTCCTTTTGCAACCATTTTCGACCATATCAAGAGGTATTTTACACCGCTCCAAACTCTCTCTCTGTCTCTATTTGAACACATTGAATCTCTCTGACCCAACAACAGATATGTATAAATAATAAATATATGATTTTCAAAAAACTCATGGTTGAATCCTTTATTTTATTTTAATAATATATATTCATAGATATAAATCGGCAAAATCAAGCCCAACATAGTAACATCGATTTGTCCTTTTCTTAGATTAATTAAATTTGTATATTTAACCCATGTATTTTAGGTCAATTTTTGTTAATGTCATTAGTTGATAATTCATAAATAGTATAAGGGTATTTTGGTGGTAGCTGAGCTTGTCAGGCATCGGGCACGCTACACCCCTCCTAGCTCACGAGCTCAGCTGCGCCCAGCTCCGGCCCTATAACGACGTGATCCTACTCCGCGCTTCCGTCTCCCGTGATGACCTCCCAGACCAACATCACCGCTCAAAACTCTCTCTCTATTTGAACACATTGGATCTCTTTGACCCAACAACAGATATGTATAAATAATAAATATATGATTTTTAAAAAAACTTATGGTACTCTTATGAATTATTTATTTTATTTTAATATTAAATATTCATAGATATAACTCAGCAAAATTAAGCCCATCATAGTAACTTTGATTTTTCTCTTTTCTTAGATTAATTAAATTTGTATATTTAACCCATGTAGTTTAGGTAAATTTTTGTTAATGTCATTAGTGGGTAATTCATAAATAGTATAAGGGTATTTTGGCGGTGGCTGAGCATGTCAGGCATCGGGCACGCTGCACCTCTCCTAGCTCTCGCGCTTAGCTGTGCCCAGCTCTGGCCCTATAACGGTGTGATCCTACTCCGTGTTCTCTCTCCAGCGATGGCCTCCTAGGCCAGCATAAATAGAGGAGACTCATTTCTAAGAAAGCATTGATCTCCTTTTGCAACAATTTTTTACCATATTAAGAGGTAGTTTACACCGCTTCAAACTCTCTCTTTCTCTATTTGAACACATTGGATCTCTAACCCAACAACAGATATGTATAAATAATAAATATATGATTTTAAAAAACTCATGGTTGAATCCTTTATTTTATTTTAATATTATATACTCATGGATATAAATCGGTAAAATCAAACCCACTGTAGTAACATTGATTTGTCCTTTTCTTAGATTAATTAAATTTTTATATTTAACTCATGTATTTTAGGTCAATTTTTATGTCATTAGTGAGTAATTTATAAATAGTATAAGGGTATTTTGTTTAATTTTTTATTGTAATGGCAATGGTGGATAATTTTTAAATAGTTAAAGGGTATTTCCTTTACTAAATTTTTATGTAATGGCAGTGGTGGGTAATTTTAATTTTTCTTATTTTCTCTGATTAACGTGAGAATTTCTAGGCATTGAGAGCGAACGTGGAGGCTCCATTTGTTGGCCAAATACTAAGATAAAAGATAATGGAAGATTTACATAGTTTCACACACCTTTTGCTCCAAATAGTTTTTCTTGTACCTAGGAGTATTTCTCTTGATACCCACATCTATAATCAAGCACCTTCTTTTACATTTTGTTAGCCAATAATTGGCAATGCAAGTCCCTTTTTAACCCATATAGCTAAAAACTGAAGCAAGTTGGCACGCTTTGCAACGAAAAAAAAAAAGGACTAGGAGGATTTACATATGTAGGTAGCTAGAGCATAGCTTCCTTTGCTTCTCAATATATTCGATGTGGATAGATGGTATACCGATCAATTCATATTTGTGCCTGAGATGGAATCCTACCAACAATCATGTGGTGTGTGTATATCTTCCGGATCTAGCAGGGCACATTTTCAGATGTGGGTGTCTCATAAAGTCGATCATACCCGGATGGCCAATGGGGTGCTGCCAAAAAACTATTTTAATTTTTTTAATTGTTTTTCTTAGACAAAAAACAGTTGCTCTTTATTAATGTCACCAATGATGGGCTTGGTAGATGGAAGAAGCTAGCCGTATCTTCCCTATGAATACTCTAGAAGTACGTACACCTGTCACCCTAGATCCCTGAGATCACTGCTGGTCCTGAATCTATCCTTTTTTCCAATTGTATCGGTTTATGGATCAATGTGCCCTACTTTTTCATTGGATCGATGTGGAAATTTGTAGCCAATTTCTGTTGTGCTTCCTGTACACATGTACTCTCTCCTCTTTC
>JAZFNS010001252.1:18859-30416 GCA_037127165.1 Alloteropsis angusta | reverse complement strand
AAAATAATGCAACTACAGGTTGCTTGCCAGTTAAAGTATTTCATGTTTAACAAGTTTTAAGANAAAATATATTTATATTTATGGTTTAAATATATTTATTATTAAAATATATTTTATAATGAATTTGATGGTATATATTATGTATTATAAAATTAATATTTTTTAATCTACAATTGGTTAAGCTTGAGATTCTAAAATTTTTTAGAAAGTGAGAATTGCATTCTTTTGTGGACGGATGTCGGATGGAATATATACAGTGCCACAGGTATATCCCTTTGACCTGACCTCGCGGAAATTTCTTATATAGTTATATTGACGTGCACACGGTTGACTCAAAATTTAAAAGATTGGTCGGGGAGATCGATGGAATGCTAGCTGTTTCTTGCGAGTTATTGGGTAACCAACGTAATTTGAAATACAAATTTAAATTCACCAAGAGCGTGCTAGGTCTATTTTCTTCCACCCTACTTATGGTATAAGCAAATAGAGCTTGCTNAAAAAAAATCACACATGTAGATGATACGATGATACACAACCTTGTAAAATATCTTGTCCAAACTCGACTTAGTTTGTGATATATAAAAATAACAAATTTGAAATTTGTTATTTTTATATCTCACAAAGGAAATCGAGTTTGGACAAGATATTTTACAAGATTATGTATCATTATATTATCTACATGTGTAATTTTTTGGTTAATTTAGATGACTTTTTTGCCATGGTTTACACAGGTTTTCATGAAGGTGTGGTTTCCACCAGAAATATTCCCTTTTTATAAAGTCCAGTTGCCCACCTTAAACTATCAACATGGTGTAATTATCCCTTTGTGCGTGACTTGACGCTGCGTACAACCGCTAATATTTTTTTAATAATGGATAATCATCCGGTCTCTACAAAATGTATACGGCCCAAAGTTATTATAAGTAAATGTTAGTAATAAAAATTAAGCAGCAAAAAGAGATAAATCTAGGCCAGCCTATTATTAATTTTCCATCTAAAGTTGGCCTGCTCTAAGGCGATGGTCTCTAATGTGGAGCTCGCCTTCATGAACATCTTTTTTGTTTCTTCATCCTACTGGACCCGCGACCAAAAACGCAGACAGTATGTCCCTCTAAAAATGGCCTGCAAAAAATGATATGTATCTGGTCTTGTTAAAAACAATATTGTTACGACATCTTCAAATAGCCCAACAGATTGCCGATATCTCCATTAAAATATTATTTCTGCTTTTACTATCTCGAGCACTTTGCAAAACCTCCTTTCAAAATTGCCGAGGGGAGTGGTAAGTTGGAAATTTAAATAGCTGAGGCGTTGAATATCAGGTTTTTCGATTAAAGGGGTTAAATCAGATAGCGCTGATCATTGAGGGGGGTTGAAATGATTTTTCCTTTTGCCGCGAATGCTCAGAACCCAGCTAGTGCCCGTCAAATCGAACACTTGGAGAGGCTAGAGACAGCTTCAGTTCAAAAATTCAAATGCAAATATGCAAGTGTGCCATAGGAGCAACTGAACTGAAGCCAAAGGTTTGAACAACGTGTTCAGATGGAATGGGTCAAAAATTGTTTCCAAGGAATCTTGCATGCAGGGAGTACTAAATAAAGTCTATTTACAAAACCTTTTCACAGATGAGTGCAACTTTGTACGACGAATCTAACGAGCCTAATTAATCCATAATTGACCACAATAATGCTACAGTAATCATCTTCTAATCATGCGGTCAAAGGCTTTATTAGATTCGTCTCGCGAATTTGCTAGGTAGTTATGGAGGTAGTTTTATAAAGTGGCTTTATTTAATACCCTAATTAGTGGTCAAAGTTTTGATCCCTACATCTGAACAGAGTAATTACTATATTTCATTGGTGCATTTTCTGCTCTGCCATGCAGAACTATGTTCTTCACAAGAAGAAGAGAGAGAGGGAGAGACAGAACAAGAGGCAAAATGTGACGAAAGGCTTTTTGACATGATCTCTCAAGTTACATACACACAAGCACATATCTTTGCTAATATTCTGCCCCAAATAGGTAGCATTTGCACTCGTTCTCGCTCTCGCTCCCAATTAACATTTACTTTAGTTTTGTCATACATCAAACTTATTTAATTTTAATCAAGTTTATTAAAAAAACTGAAGAATCTACAACATCAAATTAGTTTCGTTGAATCCACCATAAAATATGTCTTGATAGTAAATATATTTGGTATTGTAGATATCGTTATATTTTTATATAGACTTAGTCAAAATTAGATAAATTTGACTTAGAATAAAGCTATAGCGAACTATATTTTGGAATGGATGGAGACTTGCTTATTTCTATTCATCTCACAATGTGAGATGGAAGAAGTTCCCTTCTTAAGCTTCTCATGTGCAGTACTTTAAGTGAGCTTATGACAGGATGATGTATTTTTTTTTCTCGAACACGCAGAAGAACTACGCATCATTGTATTAAGAAGAATGAAAAATGGGTTGAGAACCCAGAAACAACACCACACACACGCTGAACCCAGCCATTAGCCCATTTTTTTTTATGAAACAGGAGGGATTTTACCCCCTACTAGTTATATGTTAATAAGCAAAAAGGAGTTTACAAATAGAAAACAACAAAAAGAAAAAGAAAAACAAAGAAAGGAAAAAATTACAACCACTGATCTATCCAGGCTTCCAACTTTGGGATAAACTTGCTTTTGGCCATGAGTAAAAGAAGCTTAAAATCTTTAATGTAGTTCCTCTTTACAGTCTGCAAGGACAGAGCTTGATTCTCAAAGATAATCTTATTTCTCATTGTCCAAATGTTCCAGATGATGAGCACAGTAACTTCCATGAAGAAAGGTTCAGAGATCTGCTGTCGAAATCCTTCCAAAGCTATGAGGGATCACAATTAGGTACTGTCTGAAGGTTAAAGAGGTCCCAGCAATCTGCGGCAAATGGGCAGTGAAGGAATAGATGCTATATAGATTCAGTATTCTGGTTCTGACAAAAGACACAAGAATAATCAGGGAGAGCCATTAGCCCATTACTTTGTCTCTCGCCTATTATGGACATAACTCTTGACCATATCCAAAGAACTCACTCATTGGGAGGTGCTCGAGCAAGGAGATGTGAAACTCCTCGAGCTCCGGCCAAACTCCAAATGTGCAGTTCGTCCCTCATTGTTGCCAAAAACTCCCTCAAGTTTAGGTTGAAACCCATCGAATACACACCGGTTACGGTGATTCCATAAGGACCAAGCTCCCAGGATGATGAGAGTGTTGAGCCCTTTTCTTTCATGACCCTCCAGTCTATTGTTTGTGTTTGCCCACTATTCATCAAATGAAGTATCTTCTTGCTGGGGAGTTAAAATCTACATAGAAAAAGAAGATCAAATTCCCACAGTGCCAGAGAAATTTAGAACAATTCCTTTAGTGCCATTGATTTTTTTTCCCAATTCTCTTTAGTGTTATTGAAATTTTGATTTATGTCCTGAGTAGGAGTGGTTGGAAAAGACAACTTTACCCTTGAGCCCACCTGTCAGTGCTTCTCACAGTCTCCCCCTGTTCTCTCTCTTCGCTGGTTCGTGTACTCGAGAAGTCGAGATGGAACCGACATGCGGGGCAATTCGGACAGAGAACATACCAAAAGCTTTTGCAATGAAAAGAAAAGGAAGTGAGGGTGTCCAAGGACTATCACTCCTCACGGCATATGTATGGAAACTTGGATGGAATGACATTGAGGAGATAAATCAAAATTTCAATTGCCCTGAAAAATAATTCAAAATATTCTATGACACTCAAGGAATTGCTATAAATATCTGTGGCACAGAGGAAATTTACTCGAAAAAGAATGACCAGAAATTTACAATTTGACTCAAAGAATCCTTGCTGACTATAGCGAGCAAATCAAACTAAAAGCTACTAGAAGCCTAGAAGAATGTACTCCCGCTGTACAGCAAACCGTCCCCAGCAGGCCCTTGGCCTTGCACCGGTGCATCAGAGTATCAGACTACGAGAGTTCTTCGCTGAGCTGCGCCCCTTTGGCGACCTTGACGAACACGTCCTCCATGGTGGTGTCGGCGAGGCCCCATGCCTGGACCTCCACCCTCTTCTTGAGGCTCTCCACGGCCATGAACACATTGGCGATCCTCACTTCCTGCTTCAGCAGCTCGTACTTCTGCGTCCCTGAGAGATTGTACACCTTCCTGGCGCTTGGTGAGAGCTTGCGCACCAGATTTTCGACCTCTTGTTCGAACTCGGGCTGTGTTGTCATGGTCAACACGTAGTACCCTCCATATCTAGCTATGAGCTGCCACATGATCGATTCATTGTGTTAAGCTAATCATCGTTTGAACAGAGATGACTCAATCGATCATCAAGAAGTACTATAATCTTGTGGTATGGAAATACCTCTTTGGGTGTGCCTATGCACTGCAGGCTTCCATTGACCATGATACATAGTCTATCACAGAGAGTTTCAGCTTCTTCCATGGAATGTGCTGCGAAGATGCACAAAGATAAGAGTAAAAATCAGTGATTAATTCTACAACAGGAGAGAAGATTATTGCCAAGCGCAAGCTTGAAAATGATCATAGTTTTCTAGTCTGAACATTTACTTGTGAGTATGATTGCTCTATCCTGCTTTGCTAGCTTCACAGCACTCCAGAGACTCTTCCTTGAAGCTGGGTCTAATCCAGTGCTAGGCTCATCCATGTACACGACCTGAGGTGCAATTACGAAGTGTCAGCAGCAACTACTTGTGGCCCTATGAAAATAATGTTAGATTATGTAGAAAGCAATACTTTAGCATCTCCAATCAGCGAGATGGCGACACTAAGGCGCCTCCTCATGCCACCGCTATACTTCTTGACTTGTTTATCGGGAACACCCCCATGAAGCAAATTTACACTCCTCAAAGACTCATCAACAGCCTGCAAGCATTGTCATTGCGGTAAGTTTCTTCGCAAGGTTGAAGCTCCACAAGAGGTCTCTCTTAATACAAAGATACGCAGCTCTCCTGCGTGTTCGATAAAAAAAAGCTCCACAAGAGGAAGTACATAACTGTTTTGCATGATCTAATAGGCGAATTTAGACAGCACAATGATTTAAAGACCACACGGCTAGATTGGTTTCATGTAAAAAGGTTATGCTATTTGCATTATGAAATTATGTGGTAAGTAACAGGTAATGCATGTGGATATGTGACTACTTACGAGATCCAAAGACGAACCACTAAGGCCCTTCAGTCGGCCATAAAACTGGAGATGTTCCCTGCCAGTTAGCGTCTCCCAAAGCATACTGCATCCAAATAAAGACCACAGATTGTTTGGATTGTAAGAACCTTTTTCGTGATTTGTTTTTGTTCCAGACAAAATATTACTCAGAACATATCAGCAAAAAAGAAATCCATATATCCTACTCATTCTGTGGGCAAACCCCCATGCTGTTGTATATCTTTTCCATGTTGTTCTGTATGCTGAAACCCCGTACATACGCATTTCCTGACGTTGGTTTTGCAAACCCAATCATCTGTCATGGACAAGTAGGATGGATCAATACTACAATATGGTTTAGGGGAAAACACAAGTCAATTGCTGGTCTACATTGTGAAATTTGAGAAGGGGCTTTTGATGATTCAAGAAAGCTTTTTCAAATTGCCCAACAATCTGTGACTCTAAGAAAAATATAAGACAAGGTTGCAGGAAATAATAGTAGCAGTATGCAAAAATGCTAACTAACGTTCTTTAAACAAAAAAAAGGACTGGACAGAGAGGAGTATAAATTACTCTATATTTGCCTAATACACAGAGTTAGAGTGTATCATGTAGAGGAATCTGATGACAAACCATGCTAATAAAGGAGCTTTTGCCAGCTCCATTAGGACCAAGAATACCAAGACACTCTCCATAAGGCAAAGCAAGCGATACACCCTGAACCGCAAACTTATCAGGGTTACCATCCTTTCCATGGTATACTTTTTTGAGGTCATCACAGACGACAGCGTAGCCACTAGTTTGTTGCTGTAGCACTTGATCAACAGTCTCCCTCTGCAGTGAAACCATACCATGGTAATTTTTCAGCACAAATAAAGTACTACTGTGACATCTCAGACACAGATTTGTTCACACATGAAATGAATGAAGTTGGAGATTAAATTTTATTCAGAAGGAGAACATATGTAATTACTAAGGCACTATAGGTAAATCCAAAATTTTTATGGCATGCTTAGACAATGCTAGGATATGGGAAAATGACTGTGTGCATGTAATAGAGAAACAAACGACTACAAAATGAGAAACTTACTTCTTTGATAATGTCTAGTTTCTCCATTTCTACATGAACATCCATATTAGCTATTTCCTTAACAGTTATCCTTCTCCAAGCGGGGTCCTTCTTCAGGAGACGTTTGATTATCGAAAGGGGACTAGATCTGTGTCCAACTGAAGCAGCATGGTCAAGATAATATGCAATAGGAAGCAAGACCAACCATTCTAAAATAATTATGATTAACACATCTCTCATTCCATTTGTGTGGTCACTTAGATCACTCCATCTCATGCCAGGTCTTCCTGTTTCTGAAGCGGTAATAGCATATTGGCCAAGCTCATATAGTCCTCGGTATAAAGAGAATGCAGGTATTATCTCCAGCACTGTAATCCAGTGTCCTGCGATAGCATGGGAAGATATTATGCTGTGGTATCGAACTGATTAACTGAAGAACTATTCCTAAGAACTCGAGGATGAGGATAAGAAAGGCAGCACTTATTTCCTCATTGTGCATTATTAAAACTATAGAATATGATATTAAGATGACAACAATGCAGTTACTCCTTCCATTTTTCTTTGTAAGGCACACACGCATATCGAAATTCAAACTTTACAATGTTTGACTAATAATTTAACTATCAAATTTTTATTTTCATAATGTAAATTTTATATGGTTGGATTCGTAATCAAATATACTCTACAATGATCATAAGTTTATAAACATAGACAATATAATATAAAATCAATTAATGGTTAAAGTGTAATTTGGAAGACCGTGCCAACTCATACCATGCCTTGTAAAGAAAAATTGAGGGAGTATGTTAATTTGACACAAAAGAATGAATTATTTATTTAAAGTGATCGATAAACTTACGTGGGAATTTTCCACCTTCAATAAAATTGCGAATAAGATTTCCTGCCATCAACCCTGACACAAATATGTACAGGTATGCAATTGCTGGTAGAAACAAGATAGCAGAAACATCACATATCTTCCAGGACTGAAGAAGCTGTTATGAACATGGAAATAAAATGGTGCCATTCTGTTTACCATGAGCGGTGTTAACTTTAGAAAAGAATGATGAAGCAAGGAAGGCCATTACAATCTGCAGATTAATGAAGCTGAAAAAGAAAACAAACTGGACACCATAATCGTTTATCTTGAAAAAATTCACGCCTACAAAGTAACAAGTGCATTAGATGAACAGGTTCAAATGTATTACTATTTTTTTGGCATAAAAATAACTATTACTGTTGGATATCCTACCTGCGATGGATCCAAAAATGACAAATACGATCAGATACACCATGGAGAAAACAAGGAAGTACATATAGTATATAATCCAGTAAGGGCCATCCCCAAGCCCATGCATTTTCATCATTGTTCGGAGTTTGTGTTGCTTCTCGTATACAAGGTATGTCAGCATAACCTGAATTGCAGTTTACGAGTTTCAATACTTGGTATTCTACGAAAATATTATGTTGCACATCACCAGCAAAAAAGGAACTCCAAGTCCAATATAATCATACCGGAAAAAGCAAGACAACCACCCATTCGAAAAAGAGTGGACCAACAAGAGCAGAAAGATCAAATGCCACACGACTGGCTTGCTTAGGCATTTCTTTTGTGAAGTCGAGAAACATGTTTATGCCTGAGCCTTGTACAAGTTGGAGATAGGCATTTGAGACCTGAACAGATGTAAAGATATATGTTAGTTGAGGGCAAATGAGTGCACGTATTCTTGATGGCATTGCAAGATGAGTAATATTGCTAAGTAAGAGTTATAGTGTATCTTTTATTTAGGTTAAAAGGGTGAAATTCTTTACCGCTAACAAGTTCAGTTCCATCATTCTATACTTTTAAAAAAAGGAAGCTATAAAAAAACCGACACAAAACATTAAAAGTATATATATGGTTCTGCATGCTCATCAGTTCATCCTTATTTGGATGACAATTTACAAGTTTTGCGACTGTCCTGGACTTCTGGTTGCCTTTTTCTCATGGATCATACTGTGAAATGGCTAGCATTTTACGGAGAAGCACTGAAAAGACACCTTTCCAGCACGCTCATTCTCAAAAGATATGAGAAAAGTTCAATTTTACATCAGTAAAGTAGTTGAAACGCACCGCATTCAATGAGCGTGGAATGCGCAGAAGTCCAAATGGCATCGCAATATAAGAGGCATTCTGATAAGTCGAGTTATATAAAGTAAGTACATTAAAATGCTTCTCATTTGAGTCTTGGAAATCATAGGCTGCAGTAACAGAAGTAATTAGAATTACTCGTGATTTTTAATGCCCACTTGTCACATCGTGTAATATTAGCATATAAGAGGAGGTAATATACCCATCGTAATTTCATTAATTCCTTCTGCAGTTTTCCCTTTCCGATATCCCTGGAATGTTTCATCATCAATTATTCTTGAGCTGTTCCGCCACAAGGGTAAACCTTGGACACATTTTATCTCTGCTAAACATAAGTACAAGGATCAAAATGAAATGCTTTCAACCAAACACACCCGACAAGATAAGAAATACGTAAGGATGACAGTAAGATGATGGAAACAATGTGGGAATGCAGAGAAGTCAATGATTATTATGAGAAGATAAATTCTGGGGGAAAATGTGAATATCCAAGATATTTTTGCCTTTTCTTTATATATCGGAAAATGGTAATAACCAGTCAATATTGATTCCTCAGACTAAGCCAACCAGGAAGGCCCATGTTAAGGATATTCGCCCAACAAGATAGGAAACACATAAGGATGACAATAAAAGGACGGAAACACTGTGGGAATGCAGAGAAGTCGATGATTATTATGGAAGAAAAATTCTGAAAAAACAAAATGTGTGGCTGTCAATATAATGAATATTCAATAGTTTTTGGACTTTTCTTTATAAGCAGGTACATATCAATCGAAAAGTGATAGCGACCAGTCAAATACGATTCCAACTAGGAAGGCACATGGAAGAACGTTCTCGCAATTTTTTTTTCTCAAGGAGCCACTATTATACTAAAAGGCAAGGAATGAAATACAATACCTTTCTGAGCATTAATGGAACCAAAGGTAACTGGGATTGTAACTGAATCACTGGACTTGCATTGCTGTTCAAAAACATATATGGGTCGATCTGAGTCAAAAGCAGGTTCAACCAAGCCCGTAGTAAATCCTGGCACATCTGTACCCTGGAATTTATTTATATGTCAAAGAGAAAGTGTTGCTTTATTTTCATTCTTGAAAAAAACATTCATGGAAGTATTAGTACGATGATTTCAACTTACAAGCAGAAGACCAGATATGCTTCTGTAATCAGAAAGATTTGAAAGCGGTGAGCTTGTGAACAGATTCTGCATGATACCTGTCAAAAAAGGGGGTAAAGAAGTTGACTGTTCAGAAACATGGTTAATAAACCAAACCTTACAAGAGTATCTAATCGTAAGTAGCACGACAGTTACCCCCTTAGTTACTGGGAGCAAAGCAACTATCTTCTAAAAGAGGCACTTCTTACTATGAGCCCAACATTAACCAGATTTATCGGGAATGAAAAGCAGCTGGGTACAAATTACTTACTATTAGATAGAGTTCTGTTTGCTCCTGTGAAGGGTATGCTGGCTGGGCAGGATTGTGTTGTTCTACATGACGCGTCAGGGAGGCCTGTGAACAAACTGAAGGAATCATGCACGGCGCGATACTCTGGTTGGGGTACTTGCACCAGAGCAGGCCATTTTGGAGGATTTGGTATGGGGCAACTGCGTGCTTGTTGCGGTGTAGAGTACTGAATTCCGCACACATTTTGGCAAGGGCCTGTGCCGTTGACATCGACACACTTGCAACCGCACCTGAATTCCGGCTTATCCAGCAAATTGTTGATGAGTCTTTGAAGAATGCTGAGTATGAGACAGAGGTATATGGGAACTATGATTAACCGAATGGTTCCCTTCCTATTACGTTTCTGCAAGGTGATGAAACATGGACCATTCCTGTTAGCTCAACTCATACAATCAGTATACAATTCAAGATTCTAATTTGCCATTAATAAACTGGAAGCATCAATTTGGCATGTTGTAAGCTTGCAGATGCAGAGCAAAAACCATCCGAAGAGTAGAAAGTACAGCACAGGTGACGTCTTACAGCATTTCTTTTTATTGACGTCTAGAAAAACACAGCTTCACAGTGCCAACCCCCAAATTTTACCCATTTGGACTTATAACGAGCCCCAGTCAACAATTAGGTCTGTTTTGGTTTGCTGGAATTAGACCAAATCCCTCTGAATTTGCAGGGGAATCAGGTCATTTTCTCTCTGGCTGCGAATTGATTGGACCTAATCCCCATCCTCTGATCCTCCCAACCAAGCCTTCAGCCGGCCAAAGGGACGGTCCACCAACAAATTCCCAAGATTCCAACAAGAGCAAAAGATATAAATAGTATTTGTGAAACTTGGGCAATAATTTTGAGTATCCCTGAGGACCTAAAACCTTCCATTTGTTGAACTCAACCGCATAAAAGTTTTTTCCCCATTTATTGTGGAAGAATGACAAGTACTTTCATGAAAGGGGAACCAGAGGTAACTTGTACGGTTCCTGTGAAAGACGGCAATTTGCCTAAATATGGTATCCACAGCTCAAATGATTAGTTGATGATAACATGACTAGAAGAATATTCTCTAATTCTAATAACTGCAGTACATCGAGGTATCTTCCTCAGCAGCCAAGAAAACAGAAATCGAAAACTGTATGTCCAGTTGCAGAAGAGAAGTTCCCCACGGAGGCTGGAGCCAACCTCGAGGCAAAACGGACAGGGAGGGAGAATGGCAGAAGGGTTGAGGATCGGACCTGGAAGATGAGGTTCTTGCGCAGGAGGGCGTTGGTCTGCGACGCGAAGCTCGGTGGCCTCGGCCCAGCCGCCGCCCGCGCAGCGGCCGAGGGCGGCTCCATGGCGCGGTGCCAGTTGCTGCCTTGTTGTCTTTTCTCTTTCTCCCTCAGTGGAGTAGAAGAAGAAGAGGAAGCAGAAAGGTTAGGAACTATGATGAACCGTTAAGATCGGAAGAGGGGAATTTTTATAGAGGAAACTGGCAACTGGCCAAGTACAGAGGAGACGCTGCTTCCCGCCACAGAGGAAATTTATTTTTACAATTTTTTGGTCAACTGTTTTGCTCTTGTACCCCATCTCTTTCGTCTGTCTCTATGTCTNTCTACTATTTTAATCGATCTATCTATATTTCTATGTCTTATATCTCTATCCTTATAAAATACGCAAATCCTATGGAGAGAGGGCTCTCCGTGTAGTGTTAACGCGAGAGCCCCCCATCTCCGCGTAGCACGA
>JAZFNS010008862.1:7051-17373 GCA_037127165.1 Alloteropsis angusta | reverse complement strand
CGGCAGCGGCGCGGCGAAGGAGAGGGGGTGGAGGGAGCGGCGGCGGCGGCGGGTTGGGCTTCCGCTCGTGTCGCTCCTAAGCGGGGGACGACGCGGGGGCCTATGTTTGTCCTATATATGCATGTAACATTCTTTTGCTTTAATCAAAAGAAGTATTGCGCATAAATATTTTACCTAACAAAAAATTTGAGTGTACATTTTGTACACCCATGCACCTCGAACTATTGTGTCCGCCTCTGGCTCAGATAACCATACTACCAATTATTTTTTTTTAAGAGAAAAGGATTAGATATCAATAATAACAGTAGTGGTTGCATCAACGGATGCATTTTCATTCAGTGTTTCAGCTGAAAATGGAATTTTAAGGCACAAATCAAATTAATAGCAGGTTTTGATCATCCACACATACCAACAAATCGTGAACATACTGAAGGTTATCGGTTACAAACATTATTATTCGTGGATCGTGAAACGTCGTCGAAAACAAGAAAGCCTGGCTGTTTTTGTGAAGTTCATAATAAGTACTATGACAGATTAACACGCGGAGTGATGGTGACGAAAGGCTGCAAAAGAACAATTAATAGCTATGGACAGGAATCACGTTAGAGAAAAAGGTAACATGGTCGCTAACACGTTGAGGACATGGAATATTAGCACTGACACGCAAAGGGCTACGAGTGAAAACTAAACATGCAGTATACGTTTGTTGTATAGTACTTATATTGCAACACGGCATTCCTTTCTTCCTCTCGTTCTGAATCTGATACACACAAGTAGGTAGGACGCAAGAAAAACGACCCGCAGCTTGTGATGAAAAATGAAATGTTTCAGTCGAACATCGTTCTATAGCGCTACCTTGAGATCGATAGGTCTAGGCGGCAGAGAAGAGATATAGGAGGTAGCTTAGCTAGAGAGGGAGAGATCATCCTATCCATCCATGGCGAAGATCTGGGGTGCTGTGCATTGGTGAGAAGAGTGGCAGCTGCGCATCCTAGTGCTGGGCAGCCTGGGCGTGCAGTGGTTCCTCCTTCTGGCCGCCCCCATGCGCAAGTACAACATCCCTCGCTGGTTCAGGACCTGCATCTGGCTCGCCTACATTGGCAGCGACGCGCTCGCCATCTACGCCCTCGCCACCCTCTTCAACCGCCACGCCAACGCCAACGCCAGCGGCTGCGGCGGCGACTGGCCGTCGCGGCGGGCCCTGGAGGTGCTGTGGGCTCCCATCCTCCTCATCCACCTCGGCGGCCAGGAGGAGATCACCGCCTACAACATCGAGGACAACGAGCTGTGGACGCGCCACACTGTCACCCTCGTTTCCCAGGTCGCCGTCGCCGTCTACGCCTTCTGCAAGTCGTGGCGGCCCGGCTCCGGCGACCGGCGGCTGCTGGCGTCCGCGGTCCTGCTCTTCGTCGTCGGCATCCTCAGCTTCAGCGAGAAGCCCTGGGCTCTCAGGAGAGCCAGCATCAACAGGCTGGCCGCCGTGTCGTCCAGGGTACACGGAAGGACAAACAAGAGCACAACAAAGGGGCTCCTCAGAGTCTTCAGCAAGCTGGAAGACAAGTACATCTGCTGGAACAGAACGCCGAGGTCACACCACCATCATCGTAGCAACGACGACGACCACCAAGACCCGGCGGCGCGGCTGTCGGACGGCGACAAGGTCCACATGATACTCTCCGACATGTCCCTGTTCGCTGCTTCCTCCGATCTGCTCAAACGGGAACTCATGAAGCAAGACAGTCTCCGAGCCAGCGAGGAGATGAAGCAGCTGCGCGAGCAAGGGCGGCGGCCGATACCAGTTGAAGGTATCAGCACCACCATTGATGAAGAGCAGCGCCAAATTGCTCTAGGGCCTCTCAGCCCCAGCGCAGAGATGGGCACCAAGCGGTGGCTGCGCGACGCCTTCGGCCTCATCTACACCAGGGTCAACGTCGCCACCACTCCGGCGTACCTGCTCTACCATCTGCTGCTGGTTCCGGCCATCCACGCCGCCGCCATCACGCTCTTTGCCGCCAGCCGGAAGCACGGCTACGACCCCACCGATGTCAGGATCACGTACGTCATCCTGCTCGTCACGGCCGCGCTCGACGTGCTCGCGGAGCTCATCCGCCGGATGCTCTACATGCTCATGTCCGCGGCCAGCGTGGNAGACGCTACCCCAGCACAACCTCATCAGCTCGGCTCGCCGGAGGATGCACCCGGCCGCCGGCTGGCTGCTCAAGTGCGCCNGCGCGCCTCGGCCTGGAGGAGGAGTACTTCGTGTGCAAGCGCGAGAACCTCTACAGGAGGGTCGCCGGCTTCGTCATAATCGACCTGGTGCGTGCCACCTCCAGCAGACCAACGGGGCTCGATCTCGCCACGTACCGGAGCTTCACCGCCACCAACTGGGCTCTCGACGAGAAGCTGCGGGGCCACTGCGGCGTCCAGATACGGCGCGCCCTGCGCGAGTCCTTCGACGAGAGCGTGCTCATCTGGCACATCGCCACCGACCTCTGCTTCCGCCGCCGCAGCATGAAGACCGGTACCGGCGGTGAGCATGAGGAGTGCACGGTGGCGATATCCAACTACATGGCCCACCTGCTCAACTTCAGGCCGGACATGCTGATGACCGGCAGCCGGCGCCACCTGCTCACCGAAGCCTTGGAAGACCTCGAGGCCATCATCGTCAAGGCGGAGAAGCGGACGAGGCTCGACGACGCAGGCCTGCTGGACATCATCCTGGCGGCGGGCAGGTCGGAGCGGCACACGTATCCTCTCATCCACGACGCGTGCAAGCTTNTCCGACGAGCTGATGGAGGTGCAGCCGGAGGAGNACGCGGTGGGAGCTCATGTACCGCGCGTGGGTGGGCATGCTCTGCTACTCGGCCACCATGTGCAGAGGGTACCTGCACGCCAAGAGCTTGGGCGAAGGCGGGGAGTTCCTCTCCTTCGTCTGGCTCGTGCTCTCGCTCAAGGGCACCAGGACCTTGGCGGACAAGCTTCAGATGCCGGAGCCTGACGCCCAGGATGGAGGAGCACCGCAGCCACGGCGACAAGATGTGCCAGCTGCCGCGAGACCCTCCACCGACGACCTGGAATCCCTCGTCGACTGAGACTGACTGGTGGTACCGTGGTGGGGAAAATAAACCAACCGTATCGTATGCTTTGCACTTTGCATTGTGGTACTTGCTTGCTGTTATAATACCTATATATGACTGGTTTTTGCTTCAACTTTTGTTATGTGATGTGAGTAAATTCCATGTGTTTCAAAAGCCTTCTAATTGGGTGAAATGTGTGAAAAGTTTATGCATCAAGCCGCGTGCACAGAGAGAATAAATAAACTGACATGGTTTTCAAGGTGAAAACTTTATGCAAATTTTGTGTCTGATTGGGATACAAAATTAGGGCAAATTTGTATTTATATTTATACACAAACTTTGTATTTAATTTGCCCTAATTTACATTTATACAAAGTTTGCAAAGTCAAGTTTTGGAAAGATTAGGGCAAATAGAAAAGTAAAAAAAAATGATAAATGTATTCATATATTCGATTGGGATTACCCTCAACTATATGTCGTCCTTTATATTTATAGGAAGGGAAGTTCTTGCCCCACTAGACATCGAAGGTTACATAAATTCTGTGTCAAAATACAATTTCTAACTTGGACTACACGAACAAAATCGGTCTGACCCATTTTGGACATCAGTCTCACCAGTTTTTCCAAAGTGTTCATCTTGCCGAAGTCATAACTCTCTCATACAAACTTTAAATCGGACTTTGTACATATGAGTTCCGATCGTATCGACGAGAGCTACGCAACCGTGAATTCCAATCCGCCTTTTGGAGCACATTATCTAAACTGGTCTGACCGGTAGGCAGCCCGGTCAGACTAGTTTGCCTAGTTATTGTGCCAATTTTAGATGCGAACAATTATACATATAACGTCGAAACATAAAGAAAACATCTACATATAATAAATTTGTTTGGCAAGTACGCACTTCCATACATGTAGATGGAATATCACGATTACTTGGCAAAAATAAAATAGAAAAGTATTGCTATGGTTTGGTTCGAGGGACACGCCTCTAACTCAAAACCGTGTACCATGAGAAAGAATTGATTCGTTGCACCGCCGCTGGCCCGCAAAACCACCAGAGGAATCTCGTATGCAAGGGATGTGCACACAAGCTGGCCGTCAAGCAAAGCAAGCATCTCTCTCTCTCTTCTTTCCCAACGCAAACACGCACTCATCACTGGCAGCTTTGCCTGAGCTGGCTCCGGTTATATATATAGAGAGAGAGATGGGCCATCCCCTCTCCAACTTCCATTGTCATTAGCTTCTCGATCTCACAAACGCACGCGTGCAATCACGATCGAGAGCTCACGCCGAGAAATGGCTGCCCATGAAGACCAAGGGTGCATGGGTAATTTCATTATTTTTTCATTGTTTTAGTTTCATTTTGCGCGATTAACTGCTGAATGAACTTATATAAATCTATCTATAGGAGCTCTCTGTCCTTGCCCGAGATCTCTCAAGCAGAAGGAGGAAATTGTGACGAGGGGTATTTTTGTAAAACAAGAAAAGATGGCCGCCGCAAGCTCGTCGCCGGCGACAGCCGTCAGTGCCATCCCCAGCAACGACCGGCTGAAAGACGTTCTGAGGAATGCTAAGCAGGAAAGTTCCAAGCTGGTACGAGTACGATTGCCGCACACTCCCTGTCTGGATCTTTTTTTTGGCCTTGTTAATAATTCTTGATAAAATATGAACTGAATGAAGCTGGTGCTGGAGTTCACGGCGCCTTGGTCGGAGCCGTGCAAGTTCATGAGGCCGGTGCTAGAGGAGATCGCCTCCGGATTCAAGGAGCACGCCGACTTCTACACGCTCGACGTTGAGCAGTTCAAGGTACGCCACAATCATGGATGATATCTGGATGCTAGTTCGGCCAGTCAGGTGATGAACTGAATTCACCAGCAGCTAAGTTCTTGTATGCCTGCAGACATTTGCGCGGAATACCCAGGTGGAGGCGTTGCCGACGTTCCTGCTGGTGAGGAAGACCATCTTGGAGCGTGTCATCGGCGTCAGCAAGGACGAGCTGCGGCGCAGCATCCAAAAGCACACAGCAGCGGCCATGGACATTGCCATTCATTGAGCTCGCACAAGAAGATGATAGCAAGTTGTTGCCATTTTTCCATATGTTGTGCACAGTCTAGAGAGTTATTTTTGCTCTCTATCTTTGGCCACCGAGAAATCCAGAATAGAATATATGTATATTTGGATATCCAATTTGAAAAGAATGTTGGCGAGTGTTTTTTCACTAAAATTTATATTCATGTAAGTTAGAAAAGATATAAAAAGTCTCATGGAGATTATATATTACCGATTCCCGAGAATCTCTCCAAACACACGTGATTATATATTATTGTAGCTAGGTCACTTAGCCTTCTGCGTGGATCATGGTATAATATTCTTCGTCCTTTAATTTTGAGCTTTATTTTTCACGTGATTCTGGCCTGTCGCCAGCTTTGCATGTCTGTGCCCTTTTGTGGCACACCAAATACATGTGTATATATATACACTTAAGTAGTAGTTCTGGTTCTATTCCACATTTCAGTTCGCAGATTATAGATGAACGTATTGATGGTGAGTGACAAAAGAATCATATATATGACACATACACATTCGGCACGGAGTCCCCCATGCATATTCACTCTCTATCTCGAAAGAGCTCTTCTATGGTACTCCATACTACTAATGGTATATAGTAGACTCTAAAATAAAGTGTAATTTAGTAATTTCACTTGGATATAAATGAAATTAGAGATTGAAGATGCAAAAATATATAAGGATCAAAGTGATTGTTTACAATACAAAATATTTGGATCGTACTATTATTTTTTCTCAAAATACTCATATACTATTATATACTTATTGTATACTACTGTATACTATAGTTAAAGTCTTCAGTAGTATACAATTAATCTCAACCGTACGATCTTTTTATATAGTCATTTTTAGATAATAGTATAGAGTAATATGGAGTACCGTAAAAGAATTATTGAAAAGGAGTCCCTTGCTGTGCTAGCCCATCGTCCACTCCGGCACAGAGATCAGCAGCCAGTGGCATGGTTGTTATGCAGAGCAAGAGTCAACAAAGTGGGTTAGGGTTACGCTAGCTCAGCCTGAAGTGCCAAATCCCCAGACTCCTTGTAGTTTCCTGCTTCAGTTTTTTATTTCATTTGAGGGCAGCCAATGCGGGGAACATCGATGGTACGTAGCCTCGGCATAAAAGATGTCCTCCACGTAAACACGTGGCTCCAGAAAACCAAAGTCCCAAAACCTTATTGTGGATGTTCCTCTGTCCTCTCTCCCTGCGAGAAAGCGACCTTCTCGCTCACCTGGGCCGATACTTTTCTCCAGCATACACACACTTCTACAAGGAACGCTGACAAATCCAGAGCTACTACTTTTTCTATTTAAGTCTACGTGTCTATACGAGGCCACCATCCAACTGGAGTGTTTGGTTTGCTCCGAGAGCCTGGGGAGTGGCGAATGCAGGGTAGTAGGGAGCTCTCTTCACCTTCTTCTTTCAACCCCGTCTCTTTAGCATCTATTTCTTCCTCCTCCTTATTTCTCCTTCTCCTTCACCTCTTGTTCCAATATTACTATTAGTAATTGGAGACTCCTTTTAAAGTCTCCAGATGAAGCAACCTAGAATTCTAGGTGTACACTCTAAAAAGAGAGAAATTCTAGAAATTCTCACAAGTCAAAACATATGGCCATCAATTGAAACACTCAAATCATCATAGCCATTAGATGTATTATGTTTTGTCCAAAATTACCCGCCATGCCATTATAAAAATAGATTAAAATAACCCTCTAAATCTATATCTAAATTACCCACCTCTGACATTATATAAAACAAAACAAAGTAACTCCCTAATCTANTGCCATTATAAACAATATTTAAAATAACCTCCTAAGTTTGCAACTAAATTACCCACTATGAATATTAAAATTACATAAAATAACCCCTTAACTTTACATCTATATTACCCGCATATGTCATTATTAAAAATAAATATTTAAATCCAAATCACCTTAATTAAAAACATACACCAATATAAGATTATAAATTGTGTATTTCATACACATTGGTATATTATATAGTGATTAAGATATATGCGCATGATGTGCGATGTCACTTATAAAGATATAGGGGAGGTGAGAGAATATATATTTCTACATTAAAATTATAGTTCAAACTAAGAGTTTATTAAATAAATTAAAGTGCATACATGTGATGCAAAGTGAAAATTTAAAGATAAAGATGTGTATAAAAACATATAAAAAATTACTAACTAAAATCTATCACAATCAGAGAAAATAATAAGTATATAACTATAGGTTTTGTTATCGAATATTTAACGATTGAGATATAGATCAAGGTAATAGTTCGGTAGCAATGTGGCCTTAAACTTTCAATTGGAGACTCCACATCAGTTCTCATGAGACATGCTAGAAAAAATTTAACTCCTACAAGTTCTCACAATATAAGAAACATCAATCATGTAAGTTCTAATATCCATAGTCATTGGTCTATTATAATTTTTTATTAAAAAATTACCCACCACTATCTTTATAAAAGTATGCTCAAATAAACCATAAAATCATATATAAATTATCAAAAAAAATAATTTAAATTAACCCCTAATCAATGTCTAATTTACTAATGCATATCACTATAGAGAATAACTTAAAATGACATTCAAAATTTGTATCTAAGTTTAAGATAAACTGAACTAAACACCTAAATCTTGATTTAATTATCTTCATGTGTATCCTACTGAAAGTCTAAAAGTAAACTATTATCTGATTCTAAATTACCTATGTGTCATTTCTAATATAGAAATAATAAGGCAAAGTATATACATGATGAAGAATATGTTTTTGTGCTAAATAAAATGTATAGAGGTATGATACAAAATAAAAAAAATATGAATGTGGATGAAAAATGTAAATGAATCATGAATAGAAAAACATAAGTTCACATTTATATGAGTATTACGCTGAAGTATTAAAAAATAAAAGAGTGGTATGTAAACAATTTTAATTATTAGATAAGAGTTTAATTTCTAAATAATTTTTAAAGTTAATAGCTATTAAAAATATTAATCCATCCAGAAGCACGAATAGATGTACTAGTGGAGATAATATGATATAGGAGGATTCTAGCTCAGGCCAACCTACCGCTGGATCCGCCCCCGCACGGAGGGACAAATTAAAGCTCTTTACTAACAAACAAATGGTAGCGTAAGCAGAACGGGATCGTTCCTTTTCTAAAAAGGAGCGTGTGTGGAGATAGAGATGGAATCATCACTAAAGGTGACGCCACCCATGGTGCAAGCTAGCTATACTACCAGCTAGCCGTGCATCGTTCTTTATAATTTGTTAAAGAAGAAGCCGGCCCATTGCCTAACAATTAATATTCCCTCTGACTCTTGGATCGAATATTAATGCATAAATAAATTCCAAATTTGCACGAGTATCATCCATATATGTATTTGTTCGAAAAGTGCCTGCTTCATGCATGCATATATGCATGAGAGGAATTGAAAAGGAGAGAACAATCTCTATCAATTGCTCTGGTCTGAGGTGGAGGCCACTAGTAACTCATCAGAACCGTGCGTGTGTATCCGGCCTGCCGGTGAAAGATCGAATCGAATGGAATCGATTCTCATTCGAAGGTTTTGCAGCGCCGCCCGCAAAACAAAAGCAGACCGATGATCCGGTGGGCGAAAGCTGGCGATCCAACATCTTTCTTTGCTTTACATCTCACAAACGCGTACGAGTACGACTCCAACGAATTCGACACGCACTCGACACCTTAACTCCAGTGTGATCTCCAGTATATATAGATAGAGCCATCGCGTTCCGCACTAGCAGCAGCAGCGAGCAGAGTCAGGGTGAGGGCAAGATGCCGACCAACACCACCGTGACGGCCATCCAAAGCACCCAATGGTTGAAAACCGTTCTGAGGCAGGCCAAGGAGCCAAACTCCAAGCTGGTATGTATACTATACATGCATGGATCCAGTACCACATGCATCTTGATTATATATATTTGTCTCCGATCCGATCCTCTGACATGATGAATGAAATGAAATGGAACTGAAGGTGGTGCTGGAGTTCACTGCGCCGTGGTCGGAGCCGTGCAAGTTCATGAGACCGGTACTGGAGGAGATCGCCTCCGGCTTCAAGGACCACGCCGACTTCTACACGCTCGACGTCGAGCAGTTCAAGGTACGCCACAATCATGGATGATATCTGGATGCTACCTCGGCCAGTCAGGTGATGAACTGAATTCACCAGCAGCTAAGTTCTTGTACGCATGACTGCAGACATTTGCGCGGAATACCNCTGCCGACGTTCCTGCTGGTGAGGAAGACCATCTTGGAGCGCGTCGTCGGCGTCAGCAAGGACGATCTGCGGCGCAGCATCCAGAAACACATAGCAGTCAAGACCACCACGGACCATTCCATTCATATTGATTTTTCTTAACTCGGCGTATACCTGATTGCTATACATTAGTGTTTTCCTGGGGGGCGAAACACATATCACTGTAGCAGGTGACGAGCTGCTTATTTTATTATTTGATTGATCCACGATGTAACACATGTGACATAGTCACTCCGTCTATTTATATTAAAAGGACATAGATATGGAGCAGAGAAATCGATGTTCGTGGTAGTCTAAGAAAGCGAGAGGGTGAATTAGGCTTTCTAAAACTTGACCTACCGCTAGGCCTGCTACTGGGAGGGTATGAACAAACCCACACTTGTTCGTACCTAAATCCAAATATATATTGCTAAATTCTTACCCTCTCCATTCTTACCGTATCCGGTGGATAATTAATTAACATTATACTATATATTAGTATATAACTCTAGTGGACAAATAGATTGTTCCCAATACCCTACCCTCCCCATTTCTAATGGATAATTAATTTTCTACCTATACCCTCCCCATTTGAGGTGGGTATGGATTTAGGTATGAGTTTTTGGTAACCACCAACGGGCCTACCTACCGCATGCCTCCACTACAAGAAATCATTTAATATGTGACGGTTTGTCCGTGGCGTTTTCAGAGAACATCACGGATATGCTAATGGCCCATTCGGGCTTAAGTTTGGGCCCAGATTCTATGACAAACATCTGATATCGTCATAGAGTGAATATAAAAACCTAAACGCTTCTGCACGCCTATGCATGCATTAGCGCGCTCGCGCGCTCACCTGGCAAACTCTCTCTCACTTGTGACCCAGAGTCCACACATGCATTTCCTT
>JAZFNS010028772.1:814-11256 GCA_037127165.1 Alloteropsis angusta | reverse complement strand
GTCGTTCGTCCCCTCTCCGCCACGACGCCCTGCTCTCCCACCCCCAGGCATCCACCCCGCCGCGTGCGCAATTCCGCCCCTCCTCCCCACCCCAATCACCAACTCCGCAGAGCACCTCCGGGGACTCCGCCCCCTCGCCGTATTTCCCGCCTCTGGATCGGTCTTCGTCAACTCGGCCGATCCTAGGTCCGGTGCTATGGGCGCATACGCCCGTGCGTACCCACAAGGTGTGCCGCCCTTCCTCGCGCAGGGATATGAAGCTGGTAGTCGTCGAGCTTCACCGCACCCGCCTGCCCTAGGTGTGCACTATCCTCCAGGCGGACGTGTGCAGCCAGGGAGCCCTCTGGGGCTGTCGAGGCTCGATCTGAACGGAGAAGCTCTCTCGGCATTGCAGCAAGAGCGGTGGTACACACTTGTCCTCCAACCGAGGGACGACTTTCCTGCACCGACTGCGGCTGAAGCCCGAGCCTAGGCAAGAGCGGCAGCGGCGGCGGATGCGCATGCTCGCGTAAAGAAGGGGAAGGGAAAGCGTGGGATCGGCCGCCCAAGAAAGCTGGCACCAGCCGTGCCCGGCGAGCCGAGCTGAAACCGTGCCACCGTCTCTGAAGCTCCTGGGCAGTCGCGGGGCAAAGGAAGCCATAGCAGTGCAGGTATTGGTGGAGTTCAAGCGGAAGCGGCCGAAGCAACCGACGAGGACAAACCACAAATTTCGTCGGTATGTTGCCCACTTTCCAAATTTTCCCCATTGATATGTTATGTGTGTTGCGAACCATAATTTACATGTTCGTATCGTTTGTTTAGATGAACACGGATAGATGCAATTGGTCAGATCAACATATCACCTTGTTCTGTGAACTATTTATTGAGGAAATGCGCAAGGGCAATTGCACTCATGGTAGGATGAGGCAGAGAGGGTATGATGCCATGGTTTTCAAGTTTTGGAAACAAACTGGACAGCTGCATGATCGTAAGGCAATGTCCAACCATAGAGGAATACTACGACGAGTCTAGGATGCCTTTAGGTACCTAAGTAAGAAGAGTGGTGGGGGTTGTAACCCACAGGGGGATTCGTTGCAAAGAAAGCCACTTAGAACAAACTTACAAAGGTAATTTTGGTACCCTTCACCGCTTCTAGTTGTCTCTGATTTAAGAGTACTCATCCCTAAATTTGGTTGGCCTCAACTGCTTTCCTTTTCTTTGCTTTAGGGCTGTGTTGAAGTTAAACGTCTTGCATATTGCGTCCCGTCCTACATCAACTTGCTTGCCATCATGTTCAGCCCCACTGAAATTGATGGCAGCACAATGGTCGGTACAGCCACCTCGGACGATGAAGAAGATGGTGGGGAGCCGAGGAAGATGTGGAAGAGGAGGCGGAAGAAGAGGAAGAGGAGGGCACGCAGCAGGGATGGGATCGTGCTTTCCCCAACTACACCCCTGCTGCACATGTGTCTTCTTCTCCTTTGCAAACGGAACACACGCCCTCCTCTACCAACACCTGTAAAAGGGGCAGCAGTGGTGGCTACGACACCAGTGGAAGTGCATCTAAGAAATCAAAGAGCCCCCTGTTAGGGATGTGGCAAACTTTGATGCAACAAAACCAAGAGGGGCAAAGCTCAATGAACCAAGCCATCCGTAGCATCAAGGAAGAGAAGGCAAAGGAGAAGGAAGAAAGGGCAAAGGAAAAGGCAGCAGAGAAGGCAAAGATTAGACATTGCCTAGCTATATTGTGGAATGTGGTTTCTCTACTACCACTGACGAATACATTGCAACTACAAATGTATTCCAACTTGAGTACTATAGAACCACATTCCTGGACTTGGTGGATGACGCTTCACGCCGCCATTGGATCAAGAATGCGCACAAGTTCAAAGTTTAGGACATCATAGAGCTTAGGATCTATTTTGGTGCTCAATAAATAAGACTTGATCGCACTCGTGGAACTGTTTCTTTGTCTAATTAGTTGTAACAGTAGTTTGAACTTTGGCATGTACTATTTGGTCAGTTGTGGATGAACTTATTAATGTGGCTGTTTCGGATAACCTTGTTTTGTGTTTGATGCTTCGAATTTCTACAAATGCAATTTTCCAAGTTCATTTGGATGGTTGTTGCGCTTTTTAGCGGCTATTGTTAACATGATTTCATTTCTACAAATGCATGATACCATCAAGTACCGAAAAAAATATATGTACGTTGCATAGAATTGATCATTTTATTGGTCACCGCTTGTATTTGACAGCAAGATATTTGGTTATGCAGGCTTCTAGTACCGCTGATAACCTTGCATCAGTTGGTAGCTCAGATGCGGAGCCCAGTGAAGGGCATGCTGATTATACCGGGTATGATATGTACACTGGTATTATGTCAGATGATGCTGACACCTAAATACTGCAGTTAGTTGTTGAGGAAGAGAAAAGACGGTGCAACATATGCTCCAAATGGCATTTGCCTTAGGTATGCATGAACACCTTTACTTGCATAGAGCAGCACCTAGAGACCAAAGTGAGGACAAAGGGATAGTGTGGGTAAACACAACAGTTGCCAATAGGAGTGCTTGTTACAAGATGTTTAGGATGCTGCCATTTGTCTTTGAGCTACTCCACCAGGTCTTGGTTGATTCGTATGGCTTGCGAGGCACTAGCAGAATGTGTTCTGGGGAGGCTTTAGCTATGTTTCTCTGGATGTTGGGTGATGGGCAGTCAGTTAGGCAAGTAGAGGATAAGTTTAATAGGTCAATTGGTACAGTTGGCACAAAATTCGAGCACGTGCTAGAATGTGTTGTCAAGCTTTCTAAAGATATAGTCCAGCCAAGAGACCCAACGTACTCAATCATACACCCAAAGATTGGCAACCATAGGTTTGGGCACGCTTTTCGGAATGCCATTGGTGCTATAGATGGGACCCATGTCAAGGTTGTTGTTCCAGCACACCAAGTAGGCAAGTATATTAACCGGAAAAATGATAAGTCTCAGAATGTCCTTGCCATTGCCGACTTTGACCGCCGATTCACCTTCGTTGCTGCGGGAATTCCTAGGTCGACACACGATGCTAGAGTTTTGCGAGAAGCAATTGAAAAACTTGGAGCAAACTTCCCACATCCCGACCAGGTGTGTACTACAACAATGAATCATGCATTTAAATTTATATGCATCATCAAATATGTGCAATGTGAATACGAACAGTTTGTTTTGTTGTAAGGAAATATTACCTTGCCGATGCTGGATACGCAAACAGGGATGGTTACCTAGCACCTTACAGGGGCGTGAAGTACCACCAAGATGAATGGAGGAGAGGTCCACGACCATTTGATAAGGAGTTGTTCAACCACGCTCATTCAAGCTTGCGATCAGCGTTGGAGTCTGCATTTGGC
This sequence comes from Alloteropsis angusta, assembly GCA_037127165.1. Taxonomy (NCBI): domain Eukaryota; kingdom Viridiplantae; phylum Streptophyta; class Magnoliopsida; order Poales; family Poaceae; genus Alloteropsis; species Alloteropsis angusta. The sequence goes on along the minus strand of JAZFNS010028772.1, from coordinate 7,889 downwards.
ATGTGGAAGAACAAATTGAGGATTTTGTTTGGCTTGCCTTGCTATTCAGAGGTGAAAAAAGCACAAATTATCCTAGCCTGTGCTGCACTACATAATTTCATTCTCGACAAAGCGATCGACAAAGATGAGGAAATGTTGGATTTGCATGATGAAGACGCCGACGCATTTCAAAAACATGGTGGTGGCAGCGCATCCGGCCATGGTAATGAATGACTTGAACATGAAGATGTGGACATGAAGCAAGTGCGAGAGGCGATTGCAAATGAGTGTTTCTTAGTAGCAAGTACTGGTCACTAGAACTGGGTCGTGTTGAATAAATTTGTAAACTTTTTGGGCAAAAACTTTGCTTGACGAGCATGACTTGTTTGTTCATTTGCTTGACTTGTGTTGAATAACCATTGGACTACGTGACTTGTTTGTTCATTTGCTTGACAAGCTTTCAGTGCCCCTTTGCTTAAATGGTTGCATTGCATGCATAAGAGTTGATTCCATTGAGAAAGTGAGAAAGAAAAGAGAAAGGGCCGTGTCCACATTGTGGTACTGCGGACTGTCCGCCGGTGGCGGACGGTCTGGCCAAGTAGCACGCGGATGGTCCGCAGGTTAAGCCGTGTTCTGCGAATTTGACTAAGTGTTGGACGGTCGTCCTGAGACTCTGAAAGGCGGACGGTCCACTAAGTTTAGACGGACAGTTCATCTGTCATTTTCGGTGAAGCAGACCGTTTATGCAGAGACGTGTTTGTGGGGTCCACAGGCTTAGCCACTTGCTGCGACTTTGACTAAGTGTTGGACGGTCGTCCTGAGACTCTAAAAAGCGGGCAGTCCGATATATTCTAGCGGGCAGTCCGCTTGCCTTTTTTAGTGAAGCGGACCGTGTCGACGGACCGTTTACACAGACGTGTTCGTTGCGTTGCAGGCCTCTTTTAGACCGGATCTCTTGCAGGGTCCTTCGTTGAGTGGCGAAACTGCGTTCGTAATGCGAAGACAGACGGTCTGGCCTTATGGGGCGGACGGTCCGCCAGCTTGTAACGGTAATGTAGATCCTACATCCTACAAACTTGTCATTGCTTTGTAGGAGCATAGGATAACAGCCACAACCAGGGATACAAACTAGTTGGCAAGATGTTCAGTACATAGTTCGAACGACATTAGCATTAGAAGAACATGAAAGTTGAACACAAAAGCATGACGAAAACATCTTGTTTTAGCTACAATTCACATAACCCTCATTGTGTCCGGCATACCGAGCTGCCAAATTAATTTATGTTTCACCAGCCACTCTTCAACTCAGTCATCCCCAAGAATACCACTAATATCACTGTCATAGCTATCAATAGATGGGCTATCTGGGAGCGGCCGATAGTCCTCAACCCTGTCGAGGTGGATTAGAACATTGTACTGCATCAAGGAGACGGCGTCACCTCTAAGCACTAGAAGGTGCGAACCTTCTTGGTCGTCGAAACCATAATCATCTGGCAACTCAATTGGCTCTTCAAGCTTTAGTAGGCCTTGAACAGCAAAGGAATTTGGGTCCTTGCACCACATCCAAAGAATAAAGCATCCCATCTCATCATTAGTTTGCTTCTCAAAATCAATCTTCTCCACAAATGATTGTTTGGGAAGCAAATGCATCACGGTTTCAGTTTGGTGGGCATATTCGGGCACCCCCTCTAAGCACACACGCACTCGAAATGAGAGACGTGCTGGACATGCCCCCGCATACCTGGTCCATGGCATGAGCTGCAGGCAATGTCCGCCTGCCCACAGGTAACCATGGCGAAGAGCGCCATTTCTTGCATCTGGGCTTCGAAATCGAAGAAGGAAAGCAGTGGGCGACGAACGGGAAACACGAAGTTGCTGTGGGGGGTGCGAAGTTGCTGCACACCATCCTGCAGGACCAGCTGACAAGAAAGTTGTGCCGCACCTTGGAGCAGGACGACATGCAGGCAATGGAGCTGCACATCACGCTCGGCCGCGCGCATCTCGGGCGTGCGCGCGGCGCACGCGGTCATGCTATCTAGGCGCAGATCCGGGTCGCCAGGGATGAAATCCATCGCGGCAGCCGGGACAACGAACGGAGCCCCAACTGGTCTTCACGGCGACTTGAACGGGGGCGCACCGAGGTCCACCGTGACGCGCGGAGCACCTGGCGCAGCGGATCGACGACCTCCAAGAGGGTGACGGCGTCCGGTAGCCTCTTGCTTCACGCTGCTCTCCCTCAACGCGACCGCCTTGCCCGGGAGAGACGCAGGGCAGCAGGGGGACCGGAGCTGTTTCGTGGGAGGGTGCTGCGGTGAGCGCGCGGTGGTAGGGGCGTCGTGCAGTAGCGCGTTGGACAGAGGAGGGAAGAAATGGCAGACGGCCTCTGCACCGATGGAAAAGTGAATCCATATAAGATCTAATTAGGTTGTTTTGTAAATAGCGACACACAGTTCCCAAACACCTAAACTTATTAGATCTTTCGAACTTATTGAACTAAACAGCGTAAGAACAAAAAAAACGGATTGGATCGAGGTCCGACTGGAACCGGAGGCCTCACCGGTTCGGTCCGGTTAAAGATCGGTCTGGCAAAAGAACATCAGAAAAATTATTTTGTGAAATATTGGAGAATAAAAGGAGGCATCATGGTTTGAACCATAATCTACAACTTGAAAATCAAGTCTACTGACCAACTCTTCCACATTTCATATGAGATAGCATTGAATATACACATTATATATCAATTAATGTAACCGGTTCAACCGGTTCATTCGTTGGTCCGACCAATGAACCATCAAACCAGTATCCTCACTGGCTCAATGGCGATCCGGTTTTTCGTTCTACGGCAGTCAAGCACCCGGCCATGAGCACAGCAACGCCGGCGAGCAAATAAATCTATTGATCCGGTGATGGGCAACACCGCAACAGTTTGAAGTGCTCTTGGGATTGCCTCGACGTTGATAGCCTGCAAAAGTAACTTCCAACTTGAGCAAACGAGAGAGAAAAAAAAGAATCAACTGAACATTCCAGACGCCAAAATCAAAGAAAAAACAAGAGCACGAGGACTAATATCTTCAGACTTCAACCCCGTTCTAGAATCGCCATCCAAACTCGTTGAAAACCTCCATGACTGCACTTTCTTGCTGCAGCACACTTTCAGGTTGTTCTTCTCCTCTTTTAGACAACTTTGACCAGCATCTTGTCCAGTAAACCTGCCTGAAGAGTTAGTAATGGTTCTTTTGGAAACAGTTTCATCACTACTCAACCACATAGCCCAGCAAAGAGCCGATGCACCCGCTAAAATTTGACTCTAAACTGCAATGAAAAACCTAACCTACCCTAGATTGTAAGCTCGTACCGTAACAGTGAGTCTATAATGTGAAAATATGGGAACGTGGTTGCCTATCTTGGCTCACCACGATTGCATGTTATTAATATATAGGCACACAGCCTTGAATGGATCACAATCGGGCTTTACACGGTTGTTATATTCAGCAATCTGTTGAGAAAGAATCAGTCCAGAGGAGGTGTGCTTGACTTGCCCAAAAAATAGTGAAGATCACCAAGATCCTTGAGAGCAAACTCTTAACAAAGGTCATGAAGGAGAGCTGTAATAGCTTCTGGAGAAGAACTTGTCACAATAATATCATCCACATAAATGAGAACAAAAGGCTTGACAGACTTGTTATTATAGATAAACAGGGACGTGTCGGACATTGATGAAACAAAATCCAGGGTAACCAATTTTGCACTTGACCTGGAATACCACGCACGAGGGGCTTGTTTCAGTCCATACAAAGCTTTATCCAGTTTGCACACAAGACCGGGTGCACTAGGATCTTCAAACCCAGGAGGTTGAGACATATAAACCTCTTCTTCCAGAACGCCATGAAGAAATGCATTCTGTACATCCAATTGTAGGATACACCACAGTCGAATTGTAGTAATTTTGACAACAAGACTGAAGGTATCCTCATAGTCAATGTCATAGCGCTGCTTGAAACCTTTTGCAACAAGACAAGCCTTATAACGATCAATAGAGCCATCAGCCTTTCTTTTGATTTTGAAAACTCACTTACAATCAATAACATTTTTGCTTGCGGAAGGAGAGACAAGATGACAGGTCTTGTTCCGAAGAAGAGCAACATATTCTTCTTGCATAGCCCACTTCCACCTCAAATCAGAAAGGGAATCACGGACTGAAGATGGTTCCACTGTGCCCGGATCCGATGCAGAAGATGTGGCTGTTTATTGATGGTGACTCTTGGATCCTCAACTTCCCACTATTGGTTCCATGTGATGACTTCTTGGGTCGCTTGCGTCCTCGGGGCTAAAATTCTTCGATAGTAATTTCCCAATCATCGAGGTATAAGAGGGGAGCAATACTTTTTAACCTCTATCATTTCTTGATATTTTGGTTTTGATTACTGTCGATATCCAAATAGAATTGTTTCCTTGCTTTGGCCGTCATGAGGCTGTCTTCCCTCTGAAGACATGGAAGGCCACAATGTTGACAACACTGGCGAATGTCAATATTTTCAAGTCGCTTCTTCTCCGTGATTTGATCATTCTCTTGCAAAGCTTGTGATTGTACTCTCATAGGATTTACCATCTTAGGCTCAAATAGAGACGTTGAATGCGGAACTCTGACACTCTCCTTGTTGACATTGTCTTCGTGGTTTCCTTTAAAGGTCTCCATCTGCTTGGGCATGGAGGAGAACTTAAATAGATATAGAAAGTCATGGTAGAAGATCAGCTGGCTCTTAGATAGATTTGAGAGTGGACCAAGGTAAGAATTCCAATTGTAACACTTCTACATCCAAAGCTCTTCATTCAACTCCTCATAGTAGATAAAGATAGCCTAGCTTGCATCTTTAACTCTTCCAAGTTTAAAGACAGATTCTTGTTGTCTTGGTTTAACAGATATATCTCCTAAATAGAACATCCAAAAATCGCAAAAATTACCCAGCACGTAGATTGTGAAATTCTGGATCCAATTCAAGTTGAATCATCTCAATCTGAGTTCTGAACCTCGAGATATTAAAAGAACAAGTCGACTACATCAGGGTCTTGAAACAGATTCTGATTATTTATCTCACCAAAAGTCATGTATCTCCCTGCCCAATAATCCACAAATCGCGAGATTTTGCCAGAACATAACTTACGAAAGTCTAAAACTAATCCAACTGGTTTCATGTTGATCGGAGTTCCGAAACTTGAGATATTAAGTAAATAAGTTGGCTGTGTCGGGGTCTTCTGACAGATTATGTTTGCTCCAATCAAACAGCTGTATCCTTTTCTCATGAATTCCAAAAATCGTCAAATTTTACCATAGAATAGACTATGAAGTTCTGGAAGTAACCCAACTGGACTTGCATCAATCGGAGATCCGAAGCTTCAGATATGAGCTAAACAGTGCTGCTGGGTCAGGGGGGACGAGAATAGATTTGGGCATATACGATCAAAGATGGGATATAATAAAGATAGATTTGGATTTTTTTTTACTAGGGACCAAGACAAAACCCAACTCTATAATAGTTAATTGTATCATTAAGATATAACTGTGGTCATCACTCCAGAAAACATCGCCAACATTAAAAAGAACAAAATCAAACATTTAGCACACAACAAGCACGAAGTAAACAAACCTACATCAGAACTAAACATCGACCTCAACGACGATTCCACTAACGGTGACATGATTTGAGAGGGGATGGCTTCCTAAATCCTTTTGTCGAGATAAAGAACGACTGTTGATATTCCAAGATATCCATGGCTCTCCGATTTCCAACTTTTCAGGCTTGATGAGAGAAACTCCTTAACTGGGACATCCAATGCAACTCATAATGGTGTTGTGAAGCGTCCCTGCCTAAGCAATGACTAAACGTAATACAAATTATTAGTCTCAGGAGGCTGATACACATTTGTTCAATAGATGGTTCATAACCTTACATCCCTCGAGGGAGTGGGCATTTGATACATGCCAGGATAACTAGAAGGTAAACCATAGTGATGAGCCAAACTATCAACAAGTCTGGCTCGACGAAGGGATCAGAGCTACGCAACCGCAGAGTCATCTTGGGAAGGGCCTAACTCCACAGGAAAGGTTGGCTGCGATAGCGACCACTTACTCGGCGTCCTCAATGATAAAGTCGTGGTCTTCTTCTGAAGCAACAAATACAAGGGCAGGCACAAAAGTACTCAGCAAGTCCAACCACACCCATGGAGGGGTTACATATAAGTATGCACAAGTTATATCAAGGATAAGGCTAGGTCTCATTTGTGGTAAAGCTGGAGTTTTACACATGCAAGGGTGTGTCAAGAGTGTTTTAGCAAATCAACTATTAGTAACAAATAATAAGTGGGGTTGATCCAGAGGATCCAAATTTTATTGCTACCGGATTCCTAAATCCGTCGTATCTCCCAGCATAAAGCCGAACACTTATTCCAAAACAACACACACCAAGTAACCACCCAATTCCCAAAACCTTTGGTATTGTGTTCAAGCCATAACTCGCCCTTGACCGAGGGCACGACTATTCGAATAGTTTATAACTCTGCAGAGGTGTACACTTTCCCCACAAGTAGGGTACCGCAACACAATCACCTTAGTGCCGGCGTGGATCCTATCGAAGCCATTACGCACCATAGCCAAACCTACTTAGTCTCCCACGAGAGCAACCAAGGGGTTCCTGACCATCTAGTAATGTCTTAACCATGACACTAAGTCGACTCTTGGTCTCTCGCTGCACTCCTGCCTCCAAACAACTAACAGACTAGCTAGTGGGGTTTAAACCAATCCCTTGCCACACACAAGAGTCGAGTGGTTGTACGAGATAAGTTGGGTTAGTGTTGACCGTCCTTAACTACCACTTTTGACCGTCAATCTCTACACCTAAAAAGAATGAAAGTTCATGATTTTTATGGTACGTAAAACGTTTGGTAGTCTGCCTCGCCGCTCCGCCCGTCGCCGCCCGACTCGCTTTCGCATTCTCTGCACACCGCCTCCCCTCCCACACGGGGTCTTTTTTTTCTCCGCAAAACTTTTTTCTCGCAGCTAATTTTTCCACCGCAGTCTTTTTTTCCCCCGCGACCTCCC
>JAZFNS010038586.1:2224-15884 GCA_037127165.1 Alloteropsis angusta | reverse complement strand
ACATGCACACATGCTGTGCATTTGTAGCAAGCATAGGGGGGGCCATGGCCCCTGCCAGCCCCCCCTGTCTCCGTCCCTGCTACACACCGAGTCTGGCTCCGGAGGCTCCGAGATCAGTGTCTACTTCAATCCGCTCGCTTTGCGGAGCATAAACGTGCTCTTTTTATTCAGTGGCTAGAGACGTTCTTATAATTTTGTTGCTTGCCCTTTCGCCTGTATATAAACCCCTATACCTTTTTTATATATATAATGAAAAATGAAGTGTTGTGGGTGTTGGCACTCCTTAACCAAACGAATTACTCTGCAAGCGCAATGAGACCGATGTAGCTTTTCACCACGGGACGAAGAAACTGGATGTCAAATCCATGGAACGATAGACGCGACTAACCTAAATTCTCTAGCCGGACCCACCAGGAAGCTAAATGGCAAAGCAAAAAGAGGGTCTAACCTGAGTTAGCGTCCTCGATACCCAGAAAATCTACGACTCTCTAGTATGACGTGCTTCGACGGCTAGAGCGGGAGCTCCTCAGAAAGAGATGAGAAGGGGAACTTCGGGCTCAGCACTACTGTTATGAAAACACCTGAACGTGTTGGATTACAAGGACGGACAAGGCTGTCACCACTTGCCGTCTACCACTGCAGTTCCGTGGGGTGGAACACAACCTATGGTAGCTATCAAGCAAAGACACCACGTCTAAGCTATCAGCTACTGACCTCCACCTTACGTGAAAGGCTTATGAGGAAACCCCAAATGAGTGTGTGTCACTCACGCAGACAAAAGGATCCCACATATCAAAGTTAGGTAAACGTAAATGCTGAAAGTAAGGAGAAAGACTAGCGAGAAACAAAAGAAGAACAGGGGAACTTACTAATGAAGAATCTAAAGCTTTATTCCCCGGAGTGGCTACAATGGCGAGAGAAGCTCGAGACAATCCCCGAACTCCTCCCTGAAGCTTGGCTGTCACCCAAGACCTCACTCCACTCTCTCTTCCCACTCTACTCTAGAAATGTGGCACTAAACTCAAGTAGCTCTTCTCTTACAAAATGAGTGTGTTATGAAATGAAGGATGGGGGCTCCTTTTATATGAATCACATGAAATGTTGGTGGTAAACACGTATCGTATTGACCACCAACAGTGGGGAACTCCCTCCACAGTTTGCCATTCAAAAAAAAGTAGAGATTTTGATTTTAGGAAGAGACATACCATTTTTTTGGGAGTCTTCCATGATTTTACAAGGTCAATCCATTCATCATTAGACATGCAAGCGACATGAAAAGTTTTTATAACCCGATGTAGTGGGAAAGGATAAAAAAACTTCTTCTTCAGTTTGTAACGTTGTTGACGAACAACTTTCTTCATTATCGCAAGATAAGCCTTGTTTATTGTTGGATCACTTGTGTCTATATGAAACTTTGCCTATTCATAAGGAAGAAATTACATATCTGAAAAATGAACAGCCTGAAAAAAACAAAAATACACAAGGGGTAAAGGATCAGAGAATGTACTTACACTAAGACATCCCATAAACATTTCGACCAGCGCAAGTTGATCCTTGTAATCCTTCCAATTCTTCAGCACAACCACGTGGTTTCAGACTGCTATATTGCATTCTGTTGCCCACTTGGCAGCAATGTTGGCATTCCTTAAATCAATGTCAGGAACGCCTTATGGAATTCTTAAGCTTAGGGAAATATAATTCTGCAAGCGCACAGAATGTCTCATTGTAGCACTTCACCTTGGTGTAACCTAGGGTATCGTATTTAATCCTCAGGGAAGCACTATGATTTAAGAATAATAAAGAAGAGATTGACATACTTTCGGAAATATTGACCTACTAGCTTAGAGGGGGGTAAACGGTTGCGGTAGTGATGGTCATTGGATGACCGGATAGAAGGCTCAGGGCAAGCCAGCGACACAGGAGACTCTCAGACGACATAAAAGAGAGAAGAGCTGGGAGAAGAAGGAGAGAAAGGATCCTACAACACTTCTATATCTACGGTGAAACTACTCTAAAGACCTAGCCTAGACTTCTACCTAGATGTCGGGAACAGAGCTTACTTCGACGGCGAGAGCGGGAGGACTCGGAAAGGGATGAGAAGGGGTCCTCCTGGCTCAAGCACAACTGTTATGAACATACCCGAACGTGGTGGATTACAAGGGCCGACAGGGCTGTCACCACCTGTGGCCTACCACTGCAGTTCCGTGGGGCAGCACACACAATCCGGACTAGCGGCAAGTCAGACACCACGTCTGCTCTTGACTTTAGGCTTTCCGCTGGACGTCTATCAGAGGAGAAGCCCCTCAACCCGGAGCTTATGACGGCTCCAGTATAGGCCGAAGAGACCCATAAGATAAACCCGACAGAGCTAGCTAAAACTCTAAGTCTAACTCTAAAGGTTTGCACTTTCCAACTCAAGCAAAGGCTTAGAGAACAAATGTATAAACTTGAAAAGTAAAGATCACTCAAAGATAAGAAAGATAATTTCATTATGAATAAAGTCGGAAATACAAGAAAAGATACAAGAACTTTACCAGAACTCCGAAGACTCCGGAACCCCGAGGCAAAGCTCGACCCAACCTAACTCCCAACTACAACTCTAGTCTAGAAAAATGGAAAGAAGAGAGAGCTCCTTGGTGTGTGTCTTGGAGTGAAGAGGAGGGGTCCTTATATAGTAGCTGAGGTCGGTGGAGCTTCCTTGCACAAGTGTAGATGCTGAGGAATCTTCAGGACATCTCGCACGCGAAAGTAGGGGCTGAAAGGCAGCAAGGCTAGGCCGGCCGGCCTCACCCAAGCCGATCGGCCTGGGGGGGTGGCCACCTGGCACCGCCTTTCTCCTGGACGGCCTTGATCACTCCCTTGTGGCGGTTACAGTTGCGGCGGTTGGCGGTTGTCTGAAAATGACATGCAAGTGGGCCCTTCAATCCACACCAACGCCTTTCGGTTCATTAGATCAAACCGACATTGATTGCACGTCTCAGGATTAATCTTCATTGTGTACATGATCTCCTGGATGAAGGTGGAGCTGAGTGGGCTCGAGGTGGGGCCGGCCGGCCTGGCCTAGGCTGGCCGGCCTAGCCCTGGGCCCACTTGGCCCCACTTTCTGGTGGTTTCCTCCTGCAGCTGCTAAACATCCAAAACTTGTGGAATTTGTTAAACTTAGGCAAAAATATGTATGGAACAGAGCCCGAGCTTCTCATTTATCCAAAATGTTGACGGTCATTGAGTGTTTATAATGGCCGTCAACACACCCCCAAGCTTAAACGTTTGCTCGTCCTCGAGCAAAGCTAAGGTCTTAGAGGATCAGGAGTTGTGTCAATGCCTGTACCCTGCAGATACCTGATGCACAAACAACTACTCTAACCAAATGATTTGAATAAGTTGGCACCCAGTTTCATACCTTAGTCTCCTGCGGGGCTTGTTCGCACACACTTGTTCATCTTAGGCGGTTGAAAGCCTGAACGGTTGTTTCCAGAGTTTCCTGCAGCTGTTCAGGTTCCATCTCGGGTATAATTTTTCAAAGATAGTAGTCTTTCCCAGATGGTACTCTCGAGTCACTCGACTGTGTATAGATATCCTCACCAACTTTCTTCCTATTCTAAGGCTGATATGTGGAGCTCATAGGAAGGGTAAATGGTGCATACCTTTGTTACCTTTATCGTCGAGTCGAAGAATGGTTTGCGAGAGTTAGTACTCATCAAATTCCGTTCTTTGGAATTCTGATTTTCAGGGGAGAGGGAGAGAATGGACTCACACATGGAAATCTTAGGTCTTTCATCTACTCCTTTATTTTGTCATTCCATATCTTTTGGATAGTGGACTCTCTTTTTTTTCCTCTTTTTTTTAAAGGAAGATACTAATCCACACTCTCTTTGATTTGCAGGTGGAGGATTCTTTCTGGAGTATTTCAATCCCCGGAGTGGGTGATCAACTTGCCGAACAGTATTGAGGCTAGCAGAAAATGGTTACGCGAAGGAGAAAGACCGGTAGATGACAAGTACCTTCTCAAGCGACTCATACTTCGACAAGACTCAAAATCACACAAGGTTGCATATGGTGGCTAGAAATGTGTATATACTTATATGGCTCTGCATAGGTATTTGTAACCATCAAGGAAGACATACCATGACTAAGTTTTCAAAACATCCGAGAGGTTCCCTAATAAGCATGCATTTAACTCTAGCTTTAACCATATCAAACTCACAACAACCCAGATTATGAAATGTGGCTTCGCTTACCCACTAGGTAGACATGTATATATCACCCAATGCCAACAAACTCAATGCACTCAGAGAGTAGAAGGTTGTATTCCGGGCATTTGTAGGGGACAAGCAGAGCAACTATTCATCATTTCCAATGAGAGCTTAAGCAGATTTCCACACATATGCCTATTCTTCTCTTCTTTTTTTATTGGACTCAAATTTTATTTAGGGAGTATGTTATTATTACATATTTTTTATATTCAAAAAGAAAAACTAGCTAGCATGGCAAACTTCTTTGGGTAAGACGGGCATGATAAACGGACTAGCAAGACAACTGGCAAGACAACTGGCAAGACAAAGACGGGATGACGACATACCTGGCAGCGCTGGTCACGCTGAACCTCCCCCAAGCTTGGATGAAGCTTAGTGGCCTTGGTCGGGGTAGAGGTTCATGTTACGGAAGTTCGTCGAGATGTCGTACTGCATGGAATTGGCCATTCCCCAACTCTGCTGAGTCAGGTCGGTGTTGTGTGCAACTTCATCTCTCAGCCGATGTTGCTCCTGGCTGATCTCGCCCAGCTGGTTGTTCAACCTTGAGAGCTCCCGAGTGATCGGGTTCTCTTAGTCGAACCTGGCTGACGAAGACGGTCCCACCTGCGGACCAGGTCCCGTACCTGAGGGTAGTAGTATCCCTGACCGAAGTCATGTGCACCGTATGGACTCCCTCCTTGCTGGAAGTAGTCATACGTCTGCTCGAAGTTCATGTGCGCGGTGGCAGGTTCTGGTTGCTGCGCTCCCGATGTTCCTTCTCCTTCGGCGGCTCGAAGGGCTCGGCTTCGTGTCATTGGTGGATCCGCAACACTGTTACGGGCTGGTTCTCTCCTTCTCATCTGCATGGTTAGGCTTTTCACCGAATACAATGCGAGCCTCGGGCTTGGTAGCTCGACCTCTACATCGTACCCGGGGTAACACATAACAAGAGAACCATCTGGATCCTCCCGCATTAAATGGCCTTGCACAAAATGATCCAAGCCAATGCACGGAATGTACGTTTCGGTCATTGGCAAATAGGTGACCTATGCCCCGGTCAGCGCACCAACATGGGTGGCAATACGAGTCACTAAGGAAGTGATCTCGATGGCTGACCGGACATGGACCAACTTCTGCCAGTGCTCCAACATGGTCATGATGGGAGCGTATTTGATTTTCCGTGCAAAGGCAAAGAGGCAAAATAAATCCACATTGAGACAAAGGCGCAAATCTCCAGGGGGGGTGAACATTCATCGCGAGCCACTTGGCCAAAAATCGAAGGGTAGGATTGTGAATCGAAGTAATGATATTCTTGGTTGAAACAGGGTCGTCGGATATGGTGTCCCACCACACGTTACGGTCATAACGGTGATATTTCACCAATCCGCGTGACTCTAGCAAACAGCGATGACTAAAACCAAGCGCATTGCTAAACTCTCTTTGAGTCAAAGAAAACTCCTCATTGAAAAACCGAAAACGAATCCGAGTTTCTTTTGAAGAAGAATTAATGCTCAAGGTCATCAAAAACTCCATAGTCAAGAGATGCAAACCTGATTCGGTGATGTCGATGAAATTATCCCATCCGGCTTGTCGAAAGGCATTGTCCATGTCATGGCCAAGCCCAGTCTTGATAAATAAGAGATTGTCGAAGGTCTTGTGATGTCCATAATTCCGGTTCTTCAATAGGTCCAGAGCTTCTCTCTTGTACTCGGTACGGATTACGATCTGATCGATCGAAGTCAGGACACGGATACGGAGGCGCCCGCGGCACTTGGACAAGGACTTCCTCTTTAGACTCATGTGCCTGGTGGACAGAGTCCACCGACATATGATCCTTGGAGGAGCCTGAGCCAGAGCGTCGGGAGTCAGAGCTCAGTCGCCGGGCCGTTCCCTTCACGGCTTTCCTTGCAGCTGTCCACATCCTCCTGCAAAAGGTTAGTGCACACACAAAATTCACAGAGAGAATATGGGTTAGCTGTTAGGAAGTCAGAGGTCAGTCGTTCTTGCGGGGTTTAGCACCTCCACAAAACGTTCTCGTTCTTTCCGAAGTTGTTCAACAAGCAAGCAACTATAATTTTTTTGGTTGTGGAAAATCTTAGACTTTCCACAGAATTTTTTTAGTTTTTAGTGGGAGGAGGTTGATTAGCACCTAATTAACTCACTTAAGAATTAAAGAAGGGAGCTAAAACTAGAGAAAGAAGAGAGGAGGGAGGCTCTTGCAGACTTAGCTGGAGGGTGGTGTGCCTGGACGAAGCTTTGCGCGCTGGCTTTTATAGCGGAGAGGAGGGGGCAGGCCGGCCGGCCACAACAGGGCCGATCGGCCCTGTGCTTGGTGCTCAGGCGGCCACGCCACTCCCTAGTGCTTAGGTGCACTGCTGAAGCTGCTGTGGTGGTTGAAGACTTGACGCGGATGGCCAGGGGAGGCCGGCCGGCCTGGCTAGGGCCGATCGGCCCAGCCAGTGCTCGTGCCACTGGCTCCTTTCGTCGGTGGCTTTCTCTGCAGGTAAGTGATGCATGTGCATGTGCATGGGTGCAAGGTGGGTGCTAGTGGGGTCGAAAGGCCACCACTCAAGCCCATACCTCTCTTTTCTTTTATTTATTTTTGGTATTTTTTAGTTTTTCTTAATGCAATGTGATTAAGCAAAGATGCAATTTGGAAATTTAAACATGCCATGATTTGGAAATTAAAAGATGCATGAGAGAAATTAAACTATCCTATATGCAAATGCAAGAATGGATAACTGCCACGTACCTCATGGCGAGGGCTTCGTTTTAGCGTCCGGAGCGGGACGATCCTCGAGTTTAACGTCTTCGTTAGGACGCTCCTTGCTTCTGAAGGTCGTACTGGTAGGAGTTGAGTCAGGTACTTCCTTTTCCTTCCGCCATACTTTTCGAGTCGGCGGAGGTTGTTTCGTTTCAACCTCTTTCGACATCTGATCCAAAACTTGCTTACGTTGGATCCTCCGTCGGGCATTCCTCCGGTCATGGAGCTTCTTCTTCTTCTGGAGAGTCAAAAGTTCCAAGGCCATTGCAACTGCTTCCGGTGACGGGTGTTGTGGAATCTTTGGCTCTGGCTTTGATGTTTCCACCATTTTGACTCGATGGCATCTCTCCACCTTAGGTGTGAAGGTGAAGGTCTCTGTCTCGCCATTGATGTTGAACTGAATTTCTCCAGCTCCAACATCGATGCTTGCGTTGGCTGTGCTCAAGAACAGCCTTCCCAGAATGAGAGGTGTCCTTGAATCAGTCTCCATGTCGAGGACGACAAAATCCACGGGGATAAGGAAATCCCGGATCTTCACCGGAATTTTCTCAGCGACCCCGGTTGGGTAGCGGACTGACTGATCCGCTACCTGCAAGCACATGGCTGTGGGTGCCAGCTGGACATGCTTTAGCTTGTCGGAGACAGCCTTCGGCATGACACTGGCACTTGCTCCCAAGTCACATAGAGCACTTTTGAAGTTCTGGGCCCCAATTGACCATGATATGGTGGGACACCCTAGGTCTTTCTTCTTCTTCGGGATAGAGTTGAGTATAGCTGAGCTACACTCTTCCGTTAACTTAACCATCTTAGTGTCTGGCAATCCCCTTTTCTTGCTTAATATATCCTTGAGATACTTTGAGTAAGTGGGTACCTGCATAGCATGAAGAAGTGGTATATTGATAAAAACGTTCTTGATTACCTCGACGAACTTGCTGAATTGTTCGTCGGCCACTGGCTTCCTCCTCCGTTCTAGGAATGGTAGGAGTGCAGTGTCATGGTAGTCAGCAGAGGCTCGTGGTGCCTCCGTGCTCTCTCCCGTCGGGGCAGTGTTGGAATCTTCTGCCTCCTCCTCTTCGGCTTCTAGCTCGGCTTCACTGGCGGTATCGGTCTCCCGCCGAGCTCCTGCATCCTGTGGCATAGGTGGATCACGCGTGGTCTTACCCCCACGCGTGGTCACAACACTTACATTCTCAGTAGAGGGAGCCTCTGGTTGCCCAGGGAGCTTCCCTTTATTGGGGTTAGGACAAGATGCGGCCAACTGAGCTACTTGAGTTTCTATCATTTTATTGAAGCTCTGTTGGTTCTTCATAACAGTATTTAGCCCTTCCATTTGGGCAGCCATGCTCTCAAAAAGTTTGTCATTAGCAAGAAATTTCTTACTAATGTTCTCATTAATGACTTTTTGGCCGTATAAGAGATCTTTAATGGAAGGCTAAAAGCTATTATTGGAAAAGTTGTTACCTTGCGATTGGCCGAAAGGGAGGTTGGGTTTAGAATTCCAACCCAGCTGAGGACGAAATCCTGAGTTGTTGGAGTTGTTCCCTCCAACGAAATGTACGTCCTCTTGTGCCGTCGGGCAATCACTGCCCGAGTGTCCGGTGTCCCCACATGTTTCGCATGTGATTCTCGTATCAGCTATTTGGGCCATCTCCATTGAAGGAGATTCCAGTTTCTTCATAAGAAGATCCATCTTTGCAGCCAACATATCAAAGGAGTCGATTTGATGAACTCCTTTTGAACGCGATGCTTGGCGTTCATCCATCCAGCTCTAATGGGTGGCAATCTTCTCGACGAGTGCCTTGGCCCTGGCCACATCCAACGAGAGAAAAGCTCCTCCCGCTGCTGCATCCAAGTGCTCCTGCGATCGTCGGCCCAGGGCTTGGTAGAAGTTCTGGATAACCAGCCACTCTGCCATGCCGTGGTGCGGACAGGCTGCGATATAATCCTGCAGCCTTTTTCAAGCTTCCGGCACTGTTTCTCCGTCTTGCTGCTGGAAACTTATAATTTTCCCTCGGAGGGCATTTGTTTTGCCCACCGGAAAGTACTTGGTCAGGAATGTATCTGAACAGGTCCTCCATGAGTTGTTGAAAGAAGCCTGATTGGTGTAGAACCATTCCTTAGCCTTCCCCAGTAGAGAGAATGGGAACAATCGTAGCCTGATGGCATCCATTGATGAGCCATTGGGGTTGATCGTGCTGCTCACTTCCAGAAAGTTGCGGAGATGAGCGTTGGCATCTTCCGATGCCTTCCCACAGAAGGGACTTGCTTGGACCATGTTAATCAGTCCAGTCTTCAGCTCAAATGCATCACCATTGGTGGCGGTGTTCAGTCCCGGAAAGCTGGAGCTAGAGGGAGCTGAGTAGTCACGAAGGGTCTTCGCGGCGGTGTCGGCCATGGTTGGTGAGGGTGGAGCTGAAGAATACGATGACTCTGAAGATTCTGACGATGGATCAGACTTCAGGCTGTGTGACAATATGATCTGCGGTGGGACGACTCGACGTCTCACCACTCTCCCAATGCATTCCGGATTAGGATCGAAGTTTGAAGGTAGGTTGAAAC
This sequence comes from Alloteropsis angusta, assembly GCA_037127165.1. Classification (NCBI taxonomy): domain Eukaryota; kingdom Viridiplantae; phylum Streptophyta; class Magnoliopsida; order Poales; family Poaceae; genus Alloteropsis; species Alloteropsis angusta. The sequence continues at coordinate 6,329 of JAZFNS010038586.1, read as the reverse complement.
CGGTCATGCACTGCTCTGTAATTGTCAAAAGACAAGACAGCAAAGGTAAACCCGCTAAGACTAGCGGTGATAAAACTGTAAAAGTAATATCAAACAATTCAACAAAATTCTTTAACCAATTGCTTCCCCGGCAACGGCGCCAGAAATGCTTGTTGGCATTCCTTAATTCAATGTCAGGAACGCCTTATGGAATTCTTAGGCTTAGGGAAATATAATTCTGCAAGCGCACAAAATGTCTCATTGTAGCACTTCACCTTGGTGTAACCCAGGGTATCGTATTTAATCCTCAGGGAAGCACTATGGTTTAAGAATAATGAAGAAGAGATTGACATACTTTCGGAAATATCGACCTACTAGCTTAGAGGGGGGTAAACGGTTGCGGTAGTGATGGTCATTGGATGACCGGATAGAAGGCTCAGGGCAAGCCAGCGACACAGGAGACTTTCAGACGACAGAGAAGAGAGAAGAGCTGGGAGAATAAGGAGAGAAAGGATCCTACGACACTTCTATATCTATGGTGAAACTACTCTAAAGACCTAGCCTAGACTTCTACCTAGTTGTCGGGAACAGAGCTTACTTCGACGGCGAGAGCGGGAGGACTCGGAAAGGGATGAGAAGGGGTCCTCCTGGCTCAAGCACAACTGTTATGATCATACCCGAACGTGGTGGATTACAAGGGCCGACAGGGCTGTCACCACCTGTGGCCTACCACTGCAGTTCCGTGGGGCAGCACACACAATCCGGACTAGCGGCAAGTCAGACACCACGTCTGCTCTTGACGTTAGGCTTTCCCCTGGACGTCTATCAGAGGAGAAGCCCCTCAACCCGGAGCTTATGACGGCTCCAGTGTAGACCGAAGAGATCCATAAGATAAACCCGACAGAGCTAGCTAAAACTCTAAGTCTAACTCTAAAGGTTTGCACTTTCCAACTCAAGCAAAGGCTTAGAGAACAAATGTATAAACTTGGAAAGTAAATATCACTCAAAGATAAGGAAGATAATTTCATTATGAATAAAGTTGGAAATACAAGAAAAGATACAAGAACTTTACCAGAACTCCGAAGACTCCGGAACCCCGAGGCAAAGCTCGACTCAACCTAACTCCCAGCTACAACTCTAGTCTAGAAAAATGGAAAGAAGAGAGAGCTTCTTGGTGTGTGTCTTGGAGTGAAGAGGAGGGGTCCTTATATAGTAGCTGAGGTCAGTGGAGCTTCCTTGCACAAGTGTAGATGCTGAGGAATCTTCAGGACATCTCGCACGCGAAAAGTAGGGGCTGAAAGACGGCATGGCCAGGCCGGCAGGCCTCACCTAGGCCGATCGTCCTGGGGGGTGGCCACCTGGCACCGCCTTTCTCCTGGACGGCCTTGATCACTCCCTTGTGGCGGCTACAGTTGTGGTGGTTGGCGGTTGTCTGAAGATGACATGCAAGTGGGCCCTTCAATCCACACCAACGCCTTTCGGTTCATTGGATCAAACCGACATTGATTGCACGTCTTAGGATTAATCTTCAATGTGTACATGATCTCCTGGATGAAGGTGGAGCTGAGTGGGCTCGAGGTGGGGCCGGCCGGCCTGGCCTAGGCCGGGCGGCCTAGCCCTGGGCCCACTTGGCCCCACTTTCTGGTGGTTTCCTCCTGCAGCTGCTAAACATCCAAAACTTGTGGAATTTGTTAAAGTTAGGCAAAAATATGTATGGAACATAGCCTGAGCTTCTCATTTATCCGAAATGTTGACGGTCACTGAGTGTTTATAATGGCCTTCAACAAGCAAGAAGAGGCACCACATGCCTTATATTCTCTTCATTTATGACAACTTGCAATTTGCAACGTCGAGCTCGGCTCAATCTTTCAAGACCATGTCCCATAGTGACTCCCTAAATTTATGGTTGATATCCTGGTTGCAATGTTAATTGAAAACAAAATTAGCAAGGTGAAAAAATGTTGATCCATAATGATTATGCAATCAAAGCTATGAAAGAAAAAAAATAGTCCCATTCACCATCAAAACCAGCGATCTAATACACAATATGGCAAATAGAGGAACAAACTGTCACCTGCAGAGGTCATCTGGCTGCGGTTATCAGAATGGGTGATGTCACCATCTCCAGCAGCAATTGTGGTATTCTCATCATCATGCTGGGCAAAAACATATAAAAAAGTCAGCCAAAAAGAATGTATTCAGCATACTATCAAACATGTATAGTTTGAGTTGTGATAGTTTGTGGCAGATGAAAAGTACACAAGGATTGTAAGAATGCATCACCTGCATTGTCCATATGGTTAAGCCTTTCAGCCTTCTTTGTCATGTGGGCATTGTCATCAGGCAGTGAAAGGCCATCATCTATAAAAATAACAACAACTAAGAGTGTATTCATCATCCTAGCAGTTTTTATTCATCATCACTGTCGACCTCAAGCGTGACACTTCCTTCATCATCACTGCAGTACCCCAAAGGCGTGTCATCTTCTTCATCTTCATCATCAATGTGAACATGCACTTCCTTGTGGGTTTATTTCATCATCCTAGCAATTTCAACAGCTTAAAAAATAGGGCCTTGTCCATCATCTCTGTTCAAGGGCTTATCATATGCAAGGTCAGGAACAGTTTTTTCGCATGCCCTCCTCTTCACAACAGTCCTCTTGATAGGCAGGAGCACTATATGGTACAACCTCTTTTTATCTCACATTGTAAAGATCCATGTGGTCAAATGTCTGTACAACTTGCTATTTTGGACCTAATCTTGTGTCTGGCAAATAGAAGGCTTTCCTAGCATGATTGGCCAAAATATAACAATCAGCCTTGTACCACAAACTTCCAACATTGATGCTTTTAGAAAGCCATCATCATTAAGTGCAGTCATCTTTCCATCTAGTTTAAACCAGTCACATTTAAATAGAACTACAGACCTGTCATCGCTATTATCTCTTTCAAGGTGCCAAAAAATCAGTGTTGTCCATTACTGCTGGCTAAGACGTGTCCTAGGCGTAACACAATAAATTGGAACAAAAGACGATAAATAAAGCTCACATGACAAGCAAACAACACTCTATGCACGTGTTTTTAATCTTTTCAGCAATTTCCCTCCGGCACTAATAGGAATCAAGATTTCTTATTTTTTAACTATTTTTATATTTTTCTCTGAACAGGGATAACAAAAGATGGAACCACAGGAAATTTCAAGAATTATAGAGATCGGATGTGGTCTACACTAGGCTTCCTAGGTCAAGTTACCAATCCTTAGCCGCCCTTTATAGTATGCCCAAAGGAAAAAAGGCCTAAACTACTCTAAGTGTCTCTCATCATTCAAACGACACTTAAAACTAGCTTATTCTTAATATTCGCGTATATCCTTTGCACCAATTGTGGACACCATAAATTTGGTGCACAACGTAAAAATCAGGAGGCGACCTTCACGTACTAACACACGAATAGGTGCAACCTTTCAATCCGGGGCGTGCCAGTCAATTTAACCTATTAATTGAAATGAGATCGAAGTATTAAATATTAGAGCATATCGGGTCGATTTCCGATTAGCTCCATAAGTAAAAATCGGCAGAGATTGTCCAATCGGTAAACAACACACTACTACCAAAAATGTTTTCAGAAGCGGTCAAAATAAATTTTTGGAGGCGATCTTTGCATTCGCCTTCAAGGCAAGGCTTCTGTTCATAAGCCATTTTCGACTATGATGTCGATGCATTGAGAATGGTAGATAGTAATGAGTAAGAGAGGGAGATCAGAATAGTATTGTCGAAGAATCCATTGGCAGATCAATGTGTGGCCATAACACCAATTAAATCCAAAACACTTTGCTCAGATCCTAATGAAGAAGAAGAAACCCTGGATAGGCCCACGGAGCCTATCTGGGCCCAACAAGCCCAGGGCGTCGCCGCTCCCAGCACATCGTAGCGGCCGGATTCATGCCGCCTGCTCGCGCCGATGCCGGATCTGCACCACCTGTTCGCGCCGCCGCCATCCCCTCGTCGGATCTTGGGGGGGGGGGAGGAGCCCGCACCGCCTCCATGTGCCGCGGCCGCCGCTTGCACACGCCGCCTGCATGCACTGCGGCCACGTTTGGTTGATAGCCAATGCTAGCCATACCAATT
>JAZFNS010000859.1:3196-16821 GCA_037127165.1 Alloteropsis angusta | reverse complement strand
TGTGGGCCGACGATCTACTGATTATAAAGTACATGTGTATCTTTCTGGAGGATTTATTCTGATTTAGGCACTTACAGTATCAACTAGCCTTCCCTGTAAGGAGATTTCTATAAGTTATATGATAGAAGGGGATCCAGTAAGTCATTATGTGTTTCTTTTGGGAGATTCAGCTACGTAAAACTGANATTATCTGGGCAGGCCGCTTTGAAACATTTTACTACACCATAGAACGTCTCTAGATGAGTGGAACCAATGCAAGCTTGTAGCTAGAAATCCGGCCTGTGGTTGGAAGGATATCATCAAAACCTCAGTTGGAATTCCATTATGGTCTTAAGCGTAGGGTGTTGGGTTGATAATCTATGTCGAATCAACACTAATAATCATGTAAAAAAAGTACTCATATCCTAGTGTTCCGCGGGGTGGGGAGAAAGGACACTAGCTTCTTTATGCCATTTCTGATAAATAAAGAATATCAGTGCAGTAACGGAGTACCACAAATTATTCCTTTCTTTCATAACAGTTGACTTGAATAAATATTGTAAACTAAGGCCCTGTTTGGATCCACCCTCTAAAACTTTAGAGTCTAAACTTTAGAGCCATTTAGAGTCTAAAGCTCCAAACACCCCCCTCTAAAAGTGGCTCTAAATGGTACAGAGCATTAGAGCCTTTGAGGTATCTAAAAGGCTCTAAAAGGTGTAAAAGACCCCATGCCAACGGTGGGACCCACCTGAGAGGTCTAAAGTTTAGAGCCTCTAAAGTTTAGAGGGTGGGATCCAAACGGGGCCTAAATGTGTTAGTTGTCTACAGTCCATTCTTTTGCCTTATAGTGGCTACTATAGAACAATACTTTGTTAATTGTTTAGATGTGCCTTGTATCATTCTATGGAGAGAGATTATTCTGATATGATAAAGCAATGGGCACTTTTGCAGGTGAAAAGAGACATGCCGTTTCATAATGACATTCCCAACAAAGAAATCAAGTGTAGTGACCAGATATTCTCTGTTCATGCTACGGAAATGATCCTGGTATAACTATATTAGGGGTTAATTTATACAAGGAAAAAGTCCATTTTTGACCATCCAACTCTTGTCTCAGTTTGGTTTTTGGCCATCGAACTCTAAAACCGGGTATTTTTGCCATCCAACTATCGAAATCGTTCAAATTTGGCCATCGGGCGGTTTTGAGAAATGATTTTTAATTTTTTATTTACAATTTAGTCCTTAGATCTTAAAATGATTATTATTTTTTGCCTGTATCTCCGATTTAGGTAATTCTTGCGGGTCACATGTTTATAACAGTGAGCTTTATCTTCTAAAATGGTCTTTACACTATTTTTCATGATTTGTTATATTGTTTTTATGTTGTAGTGTAAAAACAACAATTTTAAAAAAAGTAAAACAAACATTTACAAAATAATATGAACAACATTTTAAAAGATAAAGCTCATCCTTGCAAACTCATGGCCACTAGAATCACTTAAGTCGGAGGTACGAGAAAAAAATAGTCCATGGACTTTTTCCTTGGATCTTAAAATGATTACTATTTTTTTTCTCGTATCTCATATTTAAGTGATTCTAGCGGTCATGAGTTCGTAACGATGAGATTTATCTTTTAAATGTTGTTCATATTATTTTGTAAATTTTTGTTTTATAACAACATAAGAATAATATAACAAATTGTGAAAAATAGTATAAAGACCATTTTAGAAGATAAAGCTCACCGTTATGAATGTGTGACCGCAAGAATCACCTAAATCAGTNGAGCAAAAAGTAATAATCATTTTAAGATCTAAGGACTAAATTGTAAATAAAAAAATTAAAACCACACATAAAAACTGTCCGATGGCCAAATTTGAACGGTTTTGATAGTTGCATGGCAAAGATACCCGGTTTTAGAGTTCGATGGCCAAAACTAAATTGAGGCCAGAGTTAATGGTCAAAAATGGACCTTTTCCTTCATACAATAAGTTCAATGTTATCTCTAAGAACAAATAAGCTCTGTGTAGAATATTCTAAAATTTTTGAATGATATATTGAGCATGGAAAAAATCCTGTTCAAATGAGAACCAAATCCAAATTGAGGATATACGTGCGATACATAAGCGGAGATACAAGGTACGCACAATTTACTTTTGTTAAGAGAATGGAATTACATTCCAGCCTCTGCAGTAATATATATAACTTTACGGTCTCTGCATGACTGCACACAGCCTTGTTTATTACAAATATCTAAGACAATATCTTAAAAAACTTTAGTACATGAATATCAGTACTAGAGACCGTCTAGTCCAAAATCTATTGAGATCACTTGTAGCCATTATGAACACCGATCCTCTATCACAGGTCATCGTTGAGCAGAGAATGAGACAAACAACATCTTGTCGTCGCTCTCCGGCGGTCTTCTCCAACGGACCGGTAACCAAGAATCTGATCACCTCCGCTTTAAGTTGCCAAGCAAGAGGAAATCCGGCCAACACCGGCCGCCACCTCATGGACCATGCATCGGCTATTATCTAGGCATCGAAGTGACCTCGGAAGAAATCTGTTGGACGTAGTGACTAAGAATCTTTTGGAAGCGGTCATTACCGAAGACCGACGCTTATGTCGCTGGCCTCAGACAGGAGCCATGGTCCGCGCTAGAGATGCTCGGCGCCGCCTTCTTGAAGAAAATGACGACAATGGCACCACCTACGTCGTCCCAAATAGGGATGAGTTTTCACCCACATCCACACAACAGTAGGCAGCAATGCCACCATGCCGAGCAACATCGCACCGGCCGCCAGCGCTGCTACAGCCGAGCCAAGCGTGCCCTCGACACATGCATCGTCGAAGTTGGGCTTCGCCGTCGCCCCCGCACATCCTCAAAATGGCGAGGCAGATCTGGAGGCCGAGGGTGCGGATCTGGCCAGACCCTGGACGGATCCGGACACGAACGATCGGCGGTAGCAGCCGCAACCATGGATGTCGCCTACATGATCACCACAGAAAGACGCGAGGGGAATAAGAGAAGGGTGGTGGAGCCCCGCATTGCCTTCCTTGTGGCCACGTGGTCATCCGGCGGCCGCTCGGGCGACGGCGAGGGACGGCGGCGCCGGGTGCCCGTTCGCCTAAGGCTTTTTTTTATCGCAGGGCTCCATTAATGATGAATCACTTGTAGATAATTTGGACAGTATTCTGATATCTCAAATCTAGCAGCATTGTTTTTTTTTCTAAAAGCACGTTGTTACAAGAAGACAGACCGAGTAGAGCATACAAATTGACCTGGTACTGCATTGATTTTTTTAAAGATGCATGGGTTGCGTTTGAGGAACCTCGTCCGTGCGGGCGGTGTTTTCTGTGATGGTGGAGTCAGAGAAGCATGGTCTAGTACGACGCTGGCTGGATCCGGTAACCGTGTGCTGTGGTGGGGCGTCAGCCGAAGTTGTGGGCGGCAGGCCGGCAACGCGACCCGCGCGGTGGCCGCGTGCGGCGACGGTCGTGGCGCCCCGTGCGCCGTGGTGCGGCCTCAACCGGCATTGATGGTGCCCAGTAACGAGGGGAGATGGGCCGGCGGCACGGCGTGCAGTAGATCGCGGCACCTCTGGTCCGGAAGAGTGCTCACCAGTCGTGGTGGCGTTGTTGGCTGTGGCCGTGCGGTGGCTCACCGGAAACACAATGATGGTGGTGCTCGTGACGTCGGTCGTCTCTTTTCACCACGTTGACGATGCGGGTGAAAACTCATCTCTTTTGGGGGCGGTGTCGATGGCGTCATTTCCTTCCTGAAGGCGACGTCGAGCATCTCTGGCGGCTGGCGCAGACCATGGCTCTTGTTTGAGGCCGGCGACATAGGCGTCAGTCTTCCCTGATGACAGTTAAAACCCAACCAATTTGGCCTCTCACTACGTCCAACAGATGTCTTTCGAGGTCACTTCGATACTTAGATAGCAGCCGATGCATGATCCATGAGGTGGCGGCCGGTGTTGGCAAGATTTGCTCTTTCTTGGCAAATCAAAGCGGATGTGACCAGATTCTTAGTTGATGATCCGTTGGAGAAGACCGCCGGGGAGCGGCGACAAGATTTGTATGTCTCGTTCGTTCCCTACTCAGCGACGATTAGAGATAAGTGATCGGTGTTGATGATGGTTACAAGTGACATCAATAGATTTTGTACTATGCAGTTATAGTACTGATATTCATGTACTAAAATTTTTAAATATTTGATTAGATGTTTGTAATAAATAAGATTATGCGCAGTCATGCAGAGACCGGAATATAATTCTATTTTTTTTAAAGAATGTAAAGCTCAAACAAGCAAGTTCTCCTCGATTCGATCACCTTACTCGCAATTGGTGTGATCTTCAATAATACACGTGGTCCAATGGGCTCAACAACAGGGCCGGGCTATTCTGTCCGGCCCAAAATCAGACGACAGAGTATGGGCCACATGTCGTTCTGAGCAGAGTAAGCACGTTCTGATTTCTGAATTCACTGGCCATTTCTTTCGCTCTACCTCAAATGCGCCCCAGCACATGCATATGCAGCTAGCGCACGTGTGGAGTCACGTAGTACACCTACTGGGGATCAATCGGTGGGAAGTGAATATACTCTGTATATTCTCCTGTACGCGTTAACGGACTGAAGAAGGCCGAGCGAGCGCGAACAAAATCTAGCTTGGCTTTCGGTCCAAATCGACGGCATGCAACCGTCGTGACAGCGATCGTCGACGACGGCAATCGATCGCGTGGCCGGTGACCAACGACCGCCGATGCGGACACCGGACGGTTGTCATTCACGGCGAGATGGAGCGGGATTTTGGCACGGCCCCTGCCGGATCGATGAGAAAATAAGGTAGCAATTTTTTTCAACCAAAATAAAGCTAGCAATTTGGAATAGAGAATTAATTTGGTGTCCATATGACTCCATGTACGCATTACATATTGGTGCATCAAGTTGGAGACTTGGAGCTATTTAAACAACACGTGTACGTGACATGTACTTAGAAGACGCGGTTTCTATACACAGGACACGTACTACATTAGTACTACAACTAGTTGTCTTGTCCTACTGGCTGTTTGGCTGGATATATAGAACCTTCCAGGAATCTGGCAAATTAAATCTGACGAGGAAGCAAATAAAGAATGTCAGGTCAGGTTAATACTGGTAAGTTTCTGTGCAAGTTGGGAAGATCTAAGTCACCTGGTAATGCTCGCAAGCAAGAAAACCAGGTCTTGTACACGGTTGCAAAAGCAAAACCATGGCCTTTCTCATTCCCTAGTTTACAAATAGTCAAATTATCTCCCTTTTCCTTTTGCGAAGCGAAGGGATTATCCTCCTTTTGATGTTGCTGCCTGTCCCTTTTTGACTTAAACCAAGCAATAGTTTTGAGTCAAGTCTCCGAGGCAGAGCGAGAGAGCGACGTAGCTTACATCACTGATGCTCTGCACTTGACTACTTGTGTTTGTTTTAACTGAAAACCCGTCTGGTCTTTTAGTCTTTTTGAGTTTGAATTTGAAAGATTGCTAACCACATGTTCCAGGTGGTATGTATTTTGACAGTCTTGTGAATGGCGATAGCTTCATGTAGCTCCATGATTCCTTGAAAAGGAACGTCGGAAAATTCAGTTTCTGTTTTGTTTCCATGGAAAAAAGTCATTTCACAATGGTTTATCGGTAAATAAGTGAATACTTCCGTAACTAATATATTTCTACCTATCAAAAGTAAAGAGAATGATCGATTCATTGTATATGTTATCCAATTTCACACAAAGAAAAACATATAAGGTCCAATGGCATATAGTATTTATTGGATTTGATGTTCTGATGCTTGTATGCATGGTGCGCGTGCACAAATATGGTGAACTGATCTAGTCTTTTATAGGATAAGATATATGTTTTTAGGGGATTCTAAAACTTTGCACGCTTTAATATTGCAAAATATGTTGTGGTAGCACCAATTAATATCCAAATAATTCCTCCAATCACACATTCCTTTTGTTGTCCAAACTCAACCATTCTACTCTTTCATGTTAAATTGTTTTTTTTTATATGTTAACTTGTTAAGTTTAGATATTTACAAAGTGGTTAGAGTATATTTATGAAAATTAGTTGCATAATACTACATTTGTCTATGTGTATACATCAATAAAAATAACGATCAAATTAACACATGGTTTTGGAGAGAAGTGTTGGTTTGTAATGTTAACGATTTATGATTGAGGAATTTTACCGTGGTTCAAACAAATGAGAATCGTCATTAGGCTGATCGATATATAAAAGAATATTACATATTAATTTGTGCTCTTTTCGTGTTGCTTGTGTGTGATATGTTGGATACGGTGAGCTATTTTTAGTTAAACATTTTGCCTAACTTTAGTGCCTTGTGGCCCGATAAAACCTCAGCTGGAAGATCCATATAAAACCTCATCTGGAAGATCCATAACGGTCTAGAAAAAGGGTTAGCCTAATGATCCGTATTAAGGCAACAATACAAAAACATCTAGAAAATAACTATATATATAATCTTTTGGGTGAAGAAAGTGCGAGTAGACAAAGTCCTCTAGTAACTAAACTGCGCTATCTCTTATTAGTTTTCAATGAGTTAGTTTTACAGTTGCAAGATGAAACATGCCGAACTATAAACACACCGAACAGAGAAGAGAAGTGTCCAAACTGAACAAAGGCCTAAAGACGCAGGTAAATTTCAATTGCAGAACGGTAGTTCGCCAGTTTTAAAGTTAACCAGCAGTGCCGTCGTTAAGTTTTCTTGTCCTACTACTGCATGCTAGAAAGAACGTTCCAAGAACCTGGCAAAAACTGACCTGGAAACAAGAATGCGGCTATATATAACACTAGCAGGTTAGGTTAGTGCGAGTAAGTTTGTGTGCTAAGTATGCAGGGATTAGTCACTCGTCAGGCTCTCAAGTAAGAAAACCAAGACTATTCCTTTTCTTCATTTCTTGTGCAATCTGTGATCTGGACTCGTCCGGCTGTTATCCATGGTCAGGTTCCCTGATGTTTCCCTACTGAAAAAAGTACTAGTGGTCAGTCAAGTCACCTCTTAATCAGTGTTGCTTTGTACATGTGTATTTGTTTAATTCAAAACTCGTTTCGTTTCGTGCCGAAATTTTGTTGTACATGACGACCTGATCTGAGAAGATGACATGACGCCATTGCTTTTGCTGAAAAACATGCTTTGACATAGGAAGAAACCTTTGCCAAGTTGTGATTAGTGACTGACAAGTTAGTTTGACGCTTTCGGTTGCATATCATGTTTTATCTGCGCGATTCCATCGGAGGAGTGGCGACCAACTCATCGATGGCAGGGAGCAGGCGAGCAGGGACGCGGCCCAGATTTGTAATATGAGTACATTTACCGATTTACGCTTTGCTGAGATGTAAGCTAATGGGCCATTTTAGGATTCTATTTCTTAATATTGTGACCAAAATAAACTCATGCTTCTATCATCTCTTTCAAATTGATGTTCCGATATCTTCTTGTCATTTCTTCCACACTTCTTGAACGAGCAGATAGGTACCTGCGGTGTGCCGGAAGGAGAGAATGGACGGGGGTGTTGATTCCTCTGCCCCAAATGAGCAGATAGTTACCCGGAGGAGACGAATATATATTATTATTATTCAGGCACAAGTCAGCGGTAGCTCCTGAAAAAGGAAGGCCGGTCATCTTGACTTGCGGTCATGTGGTGTGAGAGTGAGACGACGGCAATGGCGGCGGTGGGCAGGCGGGTACGCGGTTCGATTACAAATCTGATTGAGAGCGAGGCCACCGTGACAGCAGCGGCGAATTGCTGGAGCCGGCCCAGCTTTTCCTTTTCCCTCCAGCCCGAACTCAGAGGGCCCAGATATAGCAATTCTAAGTTATATTAGCATTAGTGTACTAGCATGTTTGTTTGTGTTTTTCTTTTTGAGTTCATGGTAGTATCATGTGTTAAACACCATATTTGGAACTCCACAACACTGGTACCTTTGCAATTCACTCGCAACTAGTGTGGTCGTAGTACTCCATCGGCTGAACTGAACGCGTGTCCTCGATTTCCTTAACTCGATAAGTGATAGCTCTGCTATGTACTGGTAACGATGGAGGGTAAGGTCACGCATGATGTCAACCCTGACGGACTTGACACGCACTTTACCACTATTTTTCCCTTTCTTTTTTGCGAAAAAAAATGAATTTTGGCAGTAGCGGCGGCTGTACGCGTTCGCGGCAAGAACCGACGAGGCACACAGCTGAAGCTGCAGCACAGAGCTCAATCTCTCCGGCAGGCAGGTTACTCGCTCGGTCCAAAAATATATATAATTTTTGTTTTCTAAAAAATTTTAAAATCTTAGGTTTGACCAATATAGATTAAAAATATTATTTTTAATATATAATATATATTATTAGATTCGTTACAAATATATTTTAATAATAAATTTGTTTAAAATCATAAATATAAATATAATTTTCTAGTGGTACCACTTTAACAGCACATAACCTATAGTTATATTTTTTGTTGGACGGAAGCAGTAATAAGGAAAAAGCCGTACAATACTTTGTCATTTGTAGAGATTTGCAGTGTCCGAAATTCCGAGAACCTGGTAATACTGACGTGGAAACAAACCCAAAAAATAAAAAAGAAGGAACTGATACTACTCGGTTAGCATACTGCTACTGGTGAGTTTCCGTGCAATTAGAGCAAGGCTAATAATTTATCCTGCGGCTGGCTATAAGAATTCTTGCAGCCCATGTTTCAGCCCACTCATATAGTAGTTAGTTCTTCAATACTAGTATATGGTCCCACATGCCTCTCTCACAAAACTCCTTGGTTATTGTGCCTCAGCTGGTTGTAAGTTTACAGCTTACTCTCCCTCTCTTTCCTCTTCTCTCTCCTCCACATTATCATTTAGCCCATATATAGCCTACAATTATAATTGTTCTTAGGCAGCGATAAGCGATCGTCAGTCTGGTCATGCTCTCAAGTAGGAAAACCACACGTTCCCTCATATCACCTGGCCAGGTTTCCAATCCAAAACCGTGGTCCGATTCCTGTTTCGTGCCTGTGTAATCGTGCTTGTTTGTCCCCTGACTGATGTAGACAATCAAACAGTCTCCGAGGCAGAGCAACTGAGCGATAGAGGATCAGGCGATCAGCGACTACTCCATGCCGTGTATTTGTGATTCTTTTTAATTTCAAGAACCTGTACTTGATTACAGGTCCTTCACACTGTTACCAAATTTGTTGGGCATGTGAAGCAGCTTCCCCTCGGCGTGCGTAGGATCCTAGGATTTAGGAGTTATTAGGACTAAGCATGACACGCGTCCGATGAGCATCTAGGCCACGCCAAATGATGGACGATACAGGGGCCCAGCCCGAGGGTGCAAATTGGGGCTCTGTCCAAATCAAAATATTTGTTGTCGCTGCTCTTTTTCAGAATACTTATGTAAATTTGCATATGAATAATTATTTATACTTAAAGTATATATAACGATAAAAAATCATAATATACTTGATATTTGAATAAGACGTGTAATCAAAATTTTTAGTAAAAAATTAATTACAACAAATATTTTGATACAGATAAAGTATAATGGATAGCGAATTAGGTGGCGATGGAAACTGGAAGACGACGTTGCTTAGGTCATGGAGGAAAAGAAAAGGAGTTGTTGCCAGCTTTGGGTGCTCCGAGCCTCCAATCGGCCAAGGCTATTGGCCCTTGGGCTGCAACTGCAAGCGCGTTCCCTCTTCAGTAAGCCTACCCCGTGTCTCACGGTGCCGCTAGCAGCCGCGCCCTGGGCGGACGACGGTGGCTCGATCCGCGTCGGACGACCACGACTGGAACCTTATCTCCAAATAACGCGGCTCGCTAAAACAACGCGTCGGGTGACGACCTAAAACAAATGCCTCTTCAAACGAATCAGTGGTTTTCTCAAAAACAAATTGCATTCTAAGGTTTATTATACATTTAATTATTATAGATATACGGATTAGAATATTGTAAAATAGGATCACAATCAGGAAAACAGGAGTGGTTCAGAATGATCTTGTCCTCCCATTGGTTGGAAATAAAAATGGCCTGTCCACGTAGTATTACCGCGTTTTGGAGAAGGGAGCAGGAAGGAGAGGAGGCTAGCCAGGAACCGCGACGGAAAAATCCAAACAGATCCAACGCGGTTTGGTCTTGATGAGCGGAGATGGAGGTACACCCCCTCACCCCTTGATAATGTCCGAACGGAATGTCCGATCGGCGTCCAGGAACAAGAGATGTATTACTTGGCAACGGTGATCCGGCGGTGTGTCCGATACCCGTTGTGGGCGACCATGCACGCGGTTGCTCTTGGCTAGTACGACGCACTATATCTAGAAGAGATCGAGAACAAATAAATGACACAAGGTCCTGGCTCCTGACCGGTAACTTACACAAGGTCCTGACCGGTAATAACTTGTCACTAGAGGTACGGTGCTAGCTGCTGAACGAGGCAAATTGCTAACCGCAGGTAACAACCAGAGAGAGAGAACAAACGTCAGATGCACGAACCGACGATGATTGATTTGTACTGCATCGGCATGCATGCCACCTGCGCCGGGCATTGGCGAACGTAACCCAAGCCAGTGACCCACCACGCACAGTCGCACACTGGCGGGCGCGCGAGCTGAAGCAGGTCCGTCCGTGTCCGACACGTCTCACGTCCCGGTATATAAGCGCCACCCGAACGAGAGCTCCTCCCCCCTCCCACTTCAGCCATTATTGTACGCGCGCCACACTGAACTTCTTCTACAAGCCAGCAGCAGCTACCGGCGGCTCCGCGCTCAGCTAGCTAGCTACCTACCTTTCCATCGCCTCACCTCACCTCTCCGGCGGCGGAGACCTCGCCGCTCCAGCAGAGCCACTACTAGCAGCTAAGCTAGCCACACGACACCGGACGACGATGGCTGCCGCCGCCGCCGCACCGAAGAAGAAGAAGGCCACCATGCCGCCGAAGCGTGGGCAGGTGCTGAAGAGGGTCCTCAAGAGCATCTTCGCGTGGCTGCCGCGCCGGCGGCTGCTGTTCCGGAGGAACCGCGCCCCGCGCGGGCGCCGCGGGAACCGCGTCCCGGCGGGCGGTGGCCACGTCGAACCGGAGCCCGACGTCGCCAACAACTTGCTCGCGCACGCACCGGCACCGCCCGCTGCTGCTAATCATCATCATCACTACTAATTGAAGGTAATCGTCTCTGCCGGCGGCGCTAGTTTCCCGGCTGTTTCTGCGTGCGTTCGATCTCTCCAGCCTTTCGCTTTTTTGCTTCGACCTTGACGCGTGCATGACCACTTCTTTTTCATTCTCAGGTCAATTCGATTATCCAAAATTGAATAATCAAGGTCGTCGGCGTCGAGCTAAGGACAGGACCACGCGGTGGGTGTACGTGAGTCGGAGGAGTCGTGTCAGCGTGTCAACCTGCGGATGGACGGGTTGGTGCTCGCCGTCGTCGACCGTCGCTGCCTGCCTGCTGCGGTGCTGCCTCTCCTGCGTGTTAGCCAGATCAGATTTATTGTTTCATTTTTTTATTTTTTGATTGCTCCTATCACTGGGATGGAAGTAGTACTTCTCCATCCGTAGATGGGTCGCACGTAAATTATTAATAGGCCGGTCAAAGTCGTCGCCGTAATTATGTTGTCGTACCAAAAGTGGTCCATGTACGTCGGGCTCTTGTTACAATAAAGGTGTATTCCGTCAGTAAACGTTAACTGGGGGTGTTTAGTTCGGCAAAGTGCCGAAACTTGTAGATGAAAGTTACTGTTGGAAAACGTGTTATATAAGGAGATCGTGTTTTTCAATGCGTTACATTTGTAAGTTGCATGAACAAACTTATCAAACTAAAACGGAGAGCAATTCGAAATAAAGGACCAGAACAGTCTGACTCTCAGCAACAACTATCTGACACTCTGTTCTTCGATTCAGAACAGAAGAAGGCCATAAGCCCATAAGAGGGCAGGATCAGCAGCTTTCACGCCGGCTTTCTTAGCAAGATTACACAGCCCAGAGTAAAGCTGATGAGCTCTCTCATGCGGGAATTGCTCGTACTGAACACACCGGGCTAAATTAGGCCCAATATCAGAATTTTAGTTCTTATTAGGCACAAAAGTTGGGTCATTGTTCGAAATGTGCCCCCCTTTCCCCCATCCACCCCACCCTCCACCTCCACCGCCGGCGGCCCGACGCTACCGGCCAGCGGCCACGCCCCCAGCCCCTCCCCACAGATCCGGACCCGTGGCTACCCCTCCACCACCGCAGCGACCAGGACCGAGCTCCCCCTCCACCAGCCTTGCCTAGATGGGAAGATTTTTTCGCCGCCCCCGCCCGGCCGAGATCCCGCCCAGATCTGGCGCCGGCCGCCCGAATCTGCGCGGCCGCGGCTGGGGATTCGCCTGCCGCTACGCTGAAGACCTACGCGGAGGCTGTCCGCGGAACTGCTCTGCCTCAGCGTCGCTCCACCCCGACATTTACTCCGTCGCGTGCCTCGTCCTTTCGACAACCGCCGCACGCCGCATTTACTGCCCCTCCACCGAAGCCTCCCCGAGGAGCGTTGACCCGGACCCCGGTTGGACAACGGTCCGAAGGAAGCAGCGTCGCCCACTCCGTCTACCAGACATGACCGGNTCCTTCTCTGCTGAATCGGGGCGGGCGGCGATAGGGGTGGTCATCAGGAACCATCAAGGCCAGGCACAGCTGATGGCGTGGAAGGCCCTGCAGAGATGCAGCAGTGCAGAGGAGGCCGAAGCACAAGCTTGCTTGGAGGGGATCCGGCTTGCCACCAGATGGGGCCAATGTGACATAATANCTGGAGTCTGATTGCAGACCACTGATCACGATGCTGGCTGACCCAGGCATGAATCGCTCTCTGAACTGTGCGGTGATAGGCGACATTAAGCGAGAATGTGAGGAGTTTAGGAGTGTGTCCTTCAGATGGGCTAGCAGAGACTGTAATAAAGCTGCCCATGAACTAGCGCAATTAGCGTTAAGGTCGGGTCAGAGTCGGGTTTCTTTGAGCCAGTTCCCGGACAGTATNCCTTGCTGTTCTTTGTAAAGACATTCTTATTTAATAAAGCTCCTCATTATCGCAAAAAAAAAAAAGATCATACCACCATGGTGAAAAAGATTCGCATGCACGAACTGCACTTCCCCTGTGCCTATCTGGTCGTTCTTACAACGTGTCTCGGTGTAAAATCTGAGTTATATTGACGCCCATGTTCGATTAGGATTAGGAATTCAGGACAAGGATTAGGATCAGGAGGGAAATTTCTAAACCGAGAGTGATAGAGTGATAGTCTGAGGCCCACATATCAGTGAACATTCGCTGAACAGAAAACTAGCTTCGAACCTGGAACTTTCAAATGAAGTTTGTTTAATTATGTGTCACACTCACACATACATCGATCACGACGAATCATCAGGCATAAAAAGGAAAAAAGGTTCTCGTGAATCACAAGCTGGCCGACGGTTAGGCGGTTGATGTTCTGCTTCAGATCGATACTGTAATCATAGGAGTTGCAGCGCACAAAAGACGTAGATTATATACCCTAGATGCTAGATTATGTGCCGTGGTTATCTTTCACACAAAAGACTTGGATGATGCTATAACCACTGCATGACTCAGCTTGTAGGCTCCATCC
>JAZFNS010038595.1:6252-16448 GCA_037127165.1 Alloteropsis angusta | reverse complement strand
GCAGGACACATGTCATTTATAACAAATAATTTTTAGCTAATGATGCCACGTGCTAGAGAAGCGAATGACATGTGGTTGAAAGGAATTTACAACACGGATGTGGTTGGCGGTTGTAACTTCTTTAAATCTTTACCAGGAGATCAACAGCTAACCATGCCAGTGCTATGTAACATGCATATTGAATGTTCCTTATTTGCTATATGCCACCTATATGCCAGTGCTATGTTCCATGCATCTTGACATCTCTTCCCAACACACATATGATGAGATTTAAGGGCAACTCAACTTTGATTTGACCTATGCTCTCGAAAAGGAAACATGCACCGGATCACAGTGAAGGCACCATTATAATTCGGCCTAACTTATCCATAAACCCTTATGTGCAGCTAAATTTGCACCGCTGCATCTCTTCATTATGCCCTGCCTGTCCCGAGAAATGGTCTTCGTGGCTCTTCATGGTTATGACAGTGTTTGCACCATTGCATTTCTCCATTATGGCCCTAACTTTTCCGACAAATACTCTCTGGCTTTACATGAGAGGTGACAATGGTCTATAAGTCGATGTCATGACTACTGCTCCCATGCTTGCATTCCTCCCATGAAACCATATATGTCATCATCATTGTTCAATTGAATCATTGTGACGAACATTAACCACCTTATAATAATATGTTAGGCACGTGCATTAGCAAACCCTTGCGAACAAACCCGACAAGAACACGACAAAGTGCCACTTTCTTATATGATATGGTGTCAGTTGGATTATTTAATCATCTGGACGCAAACGATAAAACCATGAGTCACTTTCCTCAAATCAAAACTTTAATGAAGAACCTAGCAAAACAATTTAATGATTTTCCTCCAAAATGTCTGTTCAATAATAAAATGTAATGAAACAAATATAAAAATCATAAAAAAGAGAATCATCTGACCCTTGATCTAATTTTGTAGATGTTGCGGCAGTTGAGAAATATTTTAACATGTAGAAATAGCTAACGAAATTAAACAACTATATTCGGGATAAGGGTAATGAAAAAACCATGCTTGACACGAACACAACCTATTAATCAATCTATATAGAGATGATGCTAAAACTGAATACCTAAAGCAGTTTTCTGAATTCCCATATATGGCTTCTTTTCATCGTGATGCCCATGCATATCACTTGTATGCTCACCTGGTGCGCCGTCACGGTGAGCCTCCGTGGAAACGTCGATTTATAGTTTTCGTTTGAAACTTTGCTACATATAAGACTCATACCCACCTATTGCACAAGTTAGCACCACGATTGGCACAAGTTACCATCGAGATTAGACTCTCCGTAATTAGCTTCCATATAATAAATTTTGTCATGTCAGGAAGAACCTAGCCAGCCTTCACATAACAATATCACTCATGCTAGAGAAGATGCTACATAATATCACTCATGTCATTGAAGATGCTACCTCTGTGTTACTAAAAGGAGAAAGAAGACCTCAGGACTGGCCCATTCATTGAATTCGGCTGTCCGATTAAAATGTCTCAAACGGTGCGCTAATGACATGCATGCCATGCTGGTGGCCCTTGACCAGGTGTCGTTGTTTAAAGATTCTGACCTGTCTCTCAGGCGTGGATAAATACGGAGCAGCAAGGCCCTCCCTTCGGCTACAAAAGGAGACCTGGAGACATGCAAAGCTACTGGGAGAAGAGCAGGCAAGGAAGACGTGCAAGAGCTTACCTAGTTCCTGAGAGTACTCCCCTGTAGCAGCAGCAAAACAACCACCCTCTAATATAGAAGAAGACCATTGTACGGGGTTCCTCGTGAGGTAATCCTCCGATCTTTGTAAGTTGTGCATGGGGTTTCGCAAAAGGGAAACCATGTGTAAGATTGTTTGTTAATGGAGTAGTTTTTCTTTGAAAATCCCTTTGTCTTTCTTTGAAAATCCCTTTGTCTGTGCTCTATTGAGTGAACCGAATTTCTATGCTTGGGACCCTATAGAAGAAACCTCATTGAAAGTTCTCATTTACCCTGTGTTTGGCGACTGAGAGAACGTTGGGACCATATAGAGGATTGTTCCTTTCAGGTGGAACCACCTGGGAAGACGATAGGACTCTTTTTGTATAGACACGACCTGAGACATCTGGTAAAGGTTAGTTACTTCATAATATAAATCTGCAATGAACATAGTGAGTACCGAATAGGACTCTCACAACCGCAAAAAGAACCGACTATCTTGTTGGATTCGCTAACCTGCAAGATCTTGAAATATTCGCTCGCTAATATAATCACCTTTACAAATACCACCATCAGCCATGCAAGACGCAATATTTTAACAGAATGAAATATTATACATGATAAGTCACTAGCCGATCTTTCGAGAGCTGGATGGTAAATTCGATTGGTGGATAACTCGATGTTGGCGATCCAGCTTTAAATCAGACACAATTTGAACCCAGCAACTGTTACACCACTATTCATTGGTAATCAACATATCATAATAACTTGATATATTACTGTAACACCCTAATTTTCATCATAATAAATTTTAAAAACAAGTACCAAATTTTCTAGGATTCTCTTTAAGGCATAAATAAATTTCTAGGATTTAAATGGAATTATCTGGATTTTATCATAATTAAATATCACCTTAAATGATTTTAGTCACAATGAGTGCATTGTTGTTTTGTTTTCGCTCTAAATGTTTTGTATTGTTTGCTTAATTGATTTCAATTCGAATTCATTGGAATTTAAATTGATTTGAATTCCGTTTGATCTATAGAATAGTGTTTCAGAAAAAGTTCTTTTTCACCCCTTGAACTCTCAACCCGATCCAGCTTTTCCCCTCCCTTCTTACTCTCCCCGAACGGCCCGGCCCAGTTCTCTTCTCCCTCTCTCTCCCCTTGCATTCCCCCGCTCAGGACGAACCCAGCCTCGGCGCACCGGCCCAGCTCCCCTTCCCCGCCAGCCCGTAAACCTGCGCTCCCTCCCTACCGTCTCACTCACAGGCAGACCCCACCCGTCAGGTCCTTCTCCCTCTCTTCAGGCGCTGACCGCCCGGGCCCACGTGTCAGAGCTCTCTCCCTCCCCGAGCCGTCCTTGCTCTGGACTCGACACCGACAGAAGCTCAAAGACCAATTCCAGTCGCCCCGCGCCAAATCTCTCCTCTCTTCGCCCGCAAGATTTGGAGCCGCACCGGACTATAAAGCTAGAGTCGCCGCCTTCTTGGCCTCTTGAACCCCGGTATTGGAGCTTCGTTCCCTAGCCTCCCGTGGCCGCCCCCTCCCGAACCCTATGTAGAGAAGGAAATGAGGCAACAATGCGCACTCTATTCAGCTGAATATGAGTTGTACATATACACGGGAGGCACAAGATCGTGCGAAGCTAAACTCACGGATCACGGCCTAAAGAATAGGAAGGAAGAGTCAGACTGTATCATAACAAACTAACTGATCCGATCATGAGGACCGATTCCTTTGCTTCTACACCCCCACCCCCCACCCCCACCCACCCCGCAGTCTAAAGCATGAGTTGGAACAATGCACAGGCTGGTCTTGAACTCGTTGAACACCTGCTCGACAATCCCTTGGTCATGATGTCGGCAAATTGATGAGCAGAAGGAACCTGAAGAACACGTAGTTGTCCGAGAGCCACCTTCTCCCTGACAAAGTGTATCTCGAGTGCCATGTGCTTGGTGCGTCGATGATCAACTAGGTTGGCCGAAAGATAGATGGCAGATATGTTGTCACAGTAGATGACAGTCGCCTTCTGAAGATCAACATGAAGCTCGCGCAGCAGGTTACACAGCCAACAACACTCCGCCGTGGCATTGGCAACGACCCTGTATTCAGCTTCAGCACTTGACCTGGACACCGTGGTCTAGCACTTGGATGACCAGGACACGAGCAAGTCACCCAGGAACATGGCATACCCCGAGGTGGAGCGCCGAGTATTTGGACGGCCAGCACAGTCCGCGTCGGAGTATGCCACCAGATCACACGTCGGCGATGCAGCAATTCGAAGGCCATGGTCGATGGAGCCACGCAGCTACTGCAGGATGCGCTTCAGCAGATTCTAGTAAGCATCTGTTGGAGCGTGCATGAAGAGACAGGCTTGATTCACAGCATATGCAATATCCGGTCGCGCCATGGTCAGATACTGCAATGCACTGGCTATGCTTCTATAGAACGAAGGATCAGCAGCTGGTTCACCATCAGTAAGAGACAGCTTCAGGTTCATATCCACCGGCGTTGACACATGTTTGCAGTTGGCCATGCCCGCGCGCTCAAGAATCTCCTTTGTCTATTGTGCCTGGGACAGAAGAAATCCCTATGCATCGCGCTACACCTAAACACCGAGGAAGAACTTGAGTGCTCCAAGATCCTTGATGGCAAAGACGGAGCGAAGCTGATCGATGAGTTGGTGAAGAAGCTCGGTGGAGGAGGTCGTCACAATGATGTCGTCCATGTACACCAGAACGTAAGCCATGGCGCCATCGTGGTTGTAGACAAAGAGTGATGTGTCGGAGCCGGCCGGCAGCAAGCCCATTGTGCATAGCTGACCGCCAAGCCGTTTGAACCAAGCGTGCGGCGCTTGTTTAAGTCCGTAGAGAGACTTAGCAAGATAGCACACATAGTCCTGACAGGCGGCGTCGACGAACCCCGCAGGCTGGTGGCAGTAGATATAGATGTCCACAAAGCCCGAAGCCCGGCAGCCCACCCGAAAGCCCGTATTTTTGGCCCGGCCCAAGCCCGGCCCGGCCCAGANGCCCGGCCCGGTAGTCGTGCTCGGGCGTGGGCCGCCACCCCAGCACGCCGGGCAGCCCGGCCCGGCACGGCCAAAACAGGCCGGCCCGGCTAAGGCCCGTCCCCCTCTCCCAATGGTTGGCAGGCCGGCGGCCCAGCCCAACCACCCGGCGTATATAAGCCCAGGCGCCCCCCTGTTCCATCGGCTCCTAACCCTAATCCTTTCCCCGTTGCGCACCGTCGCGCCACCGCACCGGTGGCGTCGCTCTCCTGTCTGGCTCATGGGCAGTCGGGGACCGGGGGAGACGACTCTCCCGAAGTCCCAAGCTGACACAGCAGCAGATCGGAGGTGGAGCGCGGAGCTGGCGGTGCGAAGCAGCCAAGCAGGTGGTGTCGACTGCTCCACCGCGCCCCTGTTCGAGCTTCGCGCCCGACGTCCGCTCCCCACTGTCCTCCTCTCCGAGCTTCGCCTTCCTCTGTCTCTCTCTCCACTTCTCCAATGACCGGAGGCCGCGCGCCAGCTGCCCAGCTCCCATATGCGATGGTGACCATGCAACTGACGGATCTTGGGTCGTGCAATGGGCAACTGACGGTGAGCGTGCAGGAAGAGGAACCACACCCTCCGCCCGGTCGTTCCTTCTCCCGGCTCCAACCTCCAGTTGACACCTCCGGCGAGCCAGGGACTCCTCCACCGGGCTTGGGCTGGCACGGGTCTCGCCGGGCTGTCCGTGCCTGCCGGGCAGCCCGGCACGAAAAGGGGCCCGTGGGCCCGGGCTTGGGCTGCCAGTGCAGCCCGTGGGCGAGCACGACACGGCACGGCGAGGTGTAGTGCCGGGCCTGGCCCGGCACGAAGTTATCCGGGCCATGCCGGGCCCGGGCCAGGGCCGGGCCGAGCCGCCCGTTCGGACATCTATAGCAGTAGAGCTGCTCGGAGATCTCGCCATGGAGAAACGCATTCTTGACGTCGAGCTGATCCACTGGCCAGGAGCGGGATGCCGCAGGTGAAGAATGGTACAAATGGACGCTGGCTTGATGACCAGCGAGAACGTCTGTGTGAAGTCGGCCCGCGCGCTGGGTGAAGCCCCGGACGACCCAGTGTGCCTTGCGCCGCTCCAGCATGCCGTCGGGGTTCAATTTGTTCTTGAAGATCCACTTCCCGGTGATGAGATGCACGCCTGGTGGCCGAGGGACCAGGGACCACGTGCCATTGGCGAGGAGAGCATCGAATTAGGTTTGCATCGCTACATGCCACTCGGGACGTCGGAGAGCAACATGAACGGACCAGGGACCACGTGCCATTGGCGGGGACGGTGGCTGCACATCGTCGTGAGCTTACTTTAGGTTGGGGAGGACGGTCCCATCGTGAGCACGCGTGGTCATGGTTTGGCGAGAAATCCCAATCATATCTGTTACAGCAGGTTCAGTCGATATAGAGGCAGGAGGCGGCGAGGCGTTGAATCGGGGCGCGGACGCGACGTCGTAGCGTGACGATGGCGCATCATGGCGTGGCGAGTCCGTGTCATGACGCAGAGAGGTCGTGTCGTGGCGCAACGAGGACGCGGCGCTACCCGGAGTAGTGGGCGACAATGTGGGCTCCGGCGGCATGGGCGGGGTGTGAGGTGGGGATGCAGGCGCTGACGGCGAGGAGGGCGCTAATGGCGGTGCCGGTGCTGTTGTCGGAGCCGTAGCAGGAGCGTGCCGCGCCGTGCGCGGGCACCGTGGCGTAGAAGGCAGCTAGTTGTCCAGCGGCGGTGGCATAGGCATCGGCGCGAGCTGTGGGGCGTCATGGGTACCTGCTGAAATGGGAACACGAACTCGTTAAAATACACATGTTGTGACGTTAGAACTCGCTTGCTCACAGGATCATAACATCGATAGCCTTTTTGGTCAGCTGGATATCCGAGGAAGTTGCACGCAACAGAACATGGGGCAAGTTTGTGCGGTGCAGTAGCGGATGTGCTGGGCCAGCATCGACAACCAAAAACACGAAGATGCTGGTGGAGCGCCACAGAGCAGCTGGAAGGGGACAGCCTGGCTGTGAGCACGGCAAGGGCGGCGATTGAGCAGATACGTCGACGTGGCAAGTGCGTCAGGCAAGAAACGCGGCGGTGCGTGAGCGTGGAACAGCAAGGCACGCACACTATCATTGAGAGTGCGAAGACTCGCTCAGCACGGTCATTTTGCTAGGATGTGTAAGGACACGTGAGACGAAGAACAATGCCATGGCAAGCAAAGAAAGCACGTGAGGCACTGTTATCAAATTCCTTCCCATTGTCAGTTTGTAAGCACCGAATGAAAGTGTGAAACTATGTGCGAACGAAAGCATGAAATGAAATCCGCGTTGGCAACACATCAGACTTATGGCGAAGGGGAATTGTCCAAGTAAAATGAGTATGATCATCAAGTAAAACAAGATAAAACATGTACCTTGAATTGCTTGAAACTGGTGAGGTCCATGCATCACAGTGAATCAATTGAAAAGGAGAAGTAGAAACATTATAGGAAGGGGAAAACCGCAAATGAACATGCTTGCCCAAGCGACAGGCCGAGCAGGAGTGTTTGTCAGATTTGCTATAGGAAAAGCTTCCAAGGCCGACAGAAGTGATGATGCGCTGAAGTGGATCCTCCCCTAGGTGNCTGTCACACCCGATTTTATAAAGAAAATCGAATGCTAACTATATGTATGCCAGGATCAAGTTTCACACATATAGCGACTTCATTAGCGATATAAAAGACAACGTAATAAAAAATAGCATTAATATAATAATATTGCACATGGAAGCGAATAACTAGCAGCGGATCTTCAATACTTCACAGGCAGCTGACTGGGGGTTGCGCACGCCTAGAAGACTCCAAATATCCACCAAATCTCTTCTCTAAGTCTGAGCCACGGATATAACAAGGTTGAGTACACGTATGGTTGGTACTCAGCAAGTGCTGGCTAATTAAGTTGCTTAAGCTCTTAGTTGGTCAAATTTTAATTAAGCAGCATAATTATTAAGTATAAGTATATACCAACTCAATTAATGCATAATCCATAACAACCACCATAACCACCAATGAGTCAATTTAGAATANTAATCATGTGAGGGTCCAGGCCGCTCTTAACCGTGAGCACGGCTGATATATCAGTTTATTAAAACGCTCTGTAGAGGTTGTACACTTTACCTACAATTCATGTTCCATTTGTCACCGGGGTTTGCAAAGCCCTTGAACACTTCCGTTGGTGAGTGGCGAGGGTTCACTACGAGGCTTTTACAAAGATTTCTCCTATGTATGTGTTGGTCCCTGGCCTTACTGGCTATTTGAAGGCGAACCTTCATTCACCAGCACCGACACACGGTCCAATTCTCCACCCTACGTTCCATCCCCAACACAACATAGGGTTCCTCTAATTAATTAGCCAAGTTCAAAGCCATGTGACATTGTGATTGCACTGTTTTCCCGGGTGGTTATCTATGTTCCGATTAAATAAAAATATTCTTTATTAACATGCACATGATTCGGAACACAGATATTGAGATCAAAGATTAATTATCTTCAAGCTTTAATGGTCTATGTCTAGTACAGCAACTAGCAAATGCTACCCAACATTAATAATAAATACCCAAGTCATCAAGGCATGATTGAATAAAACTAGCCATCCTTAAATAGGACCCATCAATTTTATACATATGCAATTTTATTAGGACGGAAATATGATCAAGAATACACTTGCCTCGAATCCAGATAAAAAAGCTAGGGCACGAAGCGGCACGACGGGCTTCTTGCAATATCCAAAACAATCTTTTCACTCCTACAAAGATTGTACCATCTAAACGTAGCACAGGGGAACATACAACAAATGATACAACAAAATAAGAAACAATACACCAAACATGGTCAACAGTACAAAACAATGGTGAAAAGCTAAATTTCATGTCCTTACGGTCACGTGGGCGAAAGAATCATCGAAATCGGAGTTGAAACGGAGAAGATATGGCCAAAACAAGCTTCCAGGGGCTATTCTGCGATTAACCATATACTTCAGATTTAGCTCTGAAAATTCCAGGGACCAAATTGTAATTATTTTGAACTATATACGGACGGCGGGTTTATTACTGAAGAAGTCGGGGTCTCTTTTGCAAGATTGTCACGACTAACCGGTACGCGATCCGATTGACTCAATCTGGCGCGCTGATCCGGAAACGGACGGTCCACGAGACTTGAGGAAGAGCGGCTGGCGCCCACGGTGGTCCGACGGCGGTTGGCAGCGGACTCGCCGGAGTTCGCCAAAATCGAGCTCCGGGGCATGGTTTTGAGCGCCAATATGTCCTGGAGCTTCTCCACGAGATGGCGAGTCCACCCTAAGCAACCGCGAGGCCAAAAAGTCAACGAGGGCAGTGGCCGACGGAGCTCGGCGGCTCGGCTGCCATGTAAAATTCCGATGAGCGATAACGATCGGAGAAGACAGGGATTGGGGATAGGAACTGCACGGTCATCCTTGGTACCTTAACCCGAAGCTCACGGTGCACTTCTTGCGAAGATTTTTGACAAGAACAAGGGAGTCCGATGGCGGCGGCGCTCGACTGGATCGAACAGAGCGACGGCGATCTCCAAAGGTGCTTGCGAGAGCTAGGGCTTACGGGGCCAAGGGGCATCGGCACGCAGCTTTTATAGAGGGGCGGGCATTGGCGTGCGGGCCCAGGGGGACGGCGTGCTCGAAGGGGACTCGAGTTCGGGGCGGAGTCCGGGTCCGATCCGAGGAAGGGGACGGTGCTCACGGGTGGGCTCGGGTGGTCAGAGACCGCTTCCCTCCTCGGCCCGCTCCCTTCCTCTGTGCCGTGCGGGTCGCAGTAATGGGCCGAGCCCAGATCTCCTCCGCCCCGCCCCAACCGCACCCCGCTCCTCTCTTTTCTCTCTCCGAGCAAGAGGGGGCAGATCTGGACTTTTTTGCTGAATTGTTTTAAAGCTTCAAAGAAATACATTTCAAATTTGAATTTAAATAAATTTAAACTCGAATTTAAAAAGCAAACAATATAAACCAAATGCAACAGCATTTTCCATGCAACAAAAACTTATTTAGAACTAATACTTAATTATTAATTTAAATAATCATTAATAATTCGACTTAAATCTCATAAAATTTATTTAAGCATTAAATAAATCCTAGAAAATTCTGGAGCTGTTCTTACAATTTCTTGTGATGAAAATTAGGGTGTTTGTGCTATTAACATTACTAACGAAGGCTTGAGAGAACACCGGAGCAGCAGCCGACGTTGGACGCAGAGGGTAAATATCGTCCGTCGAGTCACATCGGAAAAGAACCGTCTTGGTGAGAAGATCCGTAACAGAGAAGCCATGTGGGTCAAATTCAAAAGAAACCGAATTATCGCGAGTAAGAGCACGAACAGACACTAGATTCTTGTTCAAATGAGGAGAAATCAAAACAATGTTCAAGTGTTGTTGACGCTGAAAACTAGTAGCAGTATCCT
>JAZFNS010007846.1:7221-17885 GCA_037127165.1 Alloteropsis angusta | reverse complement strand
GTTCGTCAGGCCACGCCGCTTGCCGTGCAGTGCAAACCGGTGGCGGTTCGGTTCGGTTCGGTTCGGTTCGTTACACGGGCAACGTTGAAAGGCCGGTTCGGCGGGGGTCCGAACCAAAAGGTTTCGCGTGGATAAGTTGCAGACGAGGTTCGGTTTCGACGGCGGGCGATTGGGTGGGTGGGTGGGTGGGGAGGGAGAACGGGACGGGCGTACGGGGAAGCTAGTTCATCTGCACCGCTATATGCCACCAAAGGACACGTGATTGTGAGTGATAAAATGGGTACAAACCGAGTTGAATCGCCGGCCGTGACCGAAGTGGCAGGTGTTGGATGATTTTATATATCCATCCTGGCGAATTGAGAGGGGCAGGCAGGTACTGCACCTGCGCTGCCGTGCCGGCATCGGCATTTGTTGAGGGGCTTTTATTGGGTTTTTATAGGCCGATCGCCTACAATTTTGTTGGGTGCTTTTGGGTAAAGCCTTGAGCTGCCGAAATTATTCGCCGTCCGTGTGTTGTGATTGCGAGTCATGAGAATGGCAGAATGCGTCTTCAGGTCACTGGGCCTTTTTCCACAATTTCTGCGGTGCTGCTTAATTTCCCGGCCGTCGTCCATCGCGCGCACACAAAATGTGTAAGGTTCTCAGCCTGGTTATGATTTTTGGATCTTCTGGCCCCAAATGGCCCAGTGTTAAATCAACAGGCCTGCCCGAGATCAATCTCACATGGGCGGGGGACTCGTCTGGGCCGAACGGACACTATAATTTGGTTCTATGCCGACGATGTAACATCCTATAAAGGATTTGTAAGAATGGAAAAAAAACAGNNNNCAGATGGTAGAGCGCTCGCTTAGCATGCGAGAGGTACGGGGATCGATACCCCGCATCTCCATTTAAATTTTAATTATTTTTATTATTTTATTTTTACCCATGCATGCTCTTTTTATTATTTAACCAATGCACTTTTTTATTACTTTGACCTGTCTTTTTTATTTTCTTTCTTTTACCCATTACCCATGCTCTTTCCATTATTTTGACCAATGTGTAAAATGACTAAAATAATTGTTAACTTTCTTGAAAATAACTAGCGAACTTTTTCCTCGGACACTATACAACTCTTTTTATTATTTAACCAATGCACTTTTTTATTTCTTTGACCTGTCTTTTTTATTTTTTTTTATTTGACCCATGCACTTTCTATTATTTTGACCAATGTGCAAAATTACTAAAATAATTGTTAACTTTCTTGAAAATAACTAGCGAACTTTTTCCCCGGAACACTATACATTGCAAAGCAATATCCAGCCGGGACTAAAGGCCCCCGCCACTTATTTTTCAATTTTCTTTTATTATTTTATTTTTACCATGCATGNTTTTTATTATTTAACCAATGCACTTTTTTATTATTTTGACCCGTCTTTTTTATTTTCTTTTTTTTTACCCATGCTCTTTCTATTATTTTGACCAATGTGCAAAATTAATAAAATAATTGTTAACTTCCTTGAAAATAACTAGCGAACTTTTTCCCCGGAACACTGTACATTCGCAAAGCAATATCCAGCCGGGATTAAAGGCCCCCGTCTCGTCCCCTCACGGGGGCGCGTGCTCCCCTGGCCTGGACCCGAGACTAAAGGGGGCGCGCGCTCCCCTGGCCTGGACCCGGGACTAAAGGCCCCTTCAGTCCCTAGTCTATTCGGTTCGGGGCTAAAAGTACCGAACCGAAGGTCTGTTATCTACACTACTACACAACAAAGCTACAGTAACACCAACTTGTGTTACTATAGCTTAATAAATGTGTTACTAGCAGACCTAGTAACACATCTCGTTAGTGTTCTAATTTTCAATGTTACAAGAGCTTAATCTATTGGAACAGAAGACATGTGTTTATATATAGAAAAAGGTGTTACTACTTTGTAACACAATTACTTATCTAATGGAACATTTGTCAAGTGTTACAATGATGCACTTGTGTAACACATTTTTTTGTTCTTGTGACACTTCCACGTTGTAGTAGTAACACTCTGTATTCTGTAAGAACATAGTATGGAGTTTAGGAGCATATTGTCAGTAACACATGTTTGATCTATTGTAACACATTCATTTTTTTAAAAAAAAAATATTTTACTATTATTTATGGCACATTCGCGTGGCAACAAATTTTCTTAGGGACCATGTAACATTATTGCACAACCACACAAACAACAAAAGTCAATAATCAAGAAAGTTGCATTGATTGGAAGGAAACAAACGTGGAATATGTTGCATCATTTGGTAGTATATATACAATGATATGATCTTGGTAGAAAATGTTCATAGAATTGGTGAGTACAACCACGGAAAATGAAATAAAAAAAAGTTCATAGTAATCATGAAATCCATTGCTTCTTGATTCTTTGTTGTGCACATGGAAATATATGAATTCCACCATCGATCATTTTAACCTGCATATATAGGAAAAATGTGCATGTAAATTAATCAGAAGCATATAAATGTACTTGCAAATATGTGAAGCATATAAATGACTGCAAATAGGTTCAAAGAGTTGAAATGTGTTCACTGTAGCATTTTGCAGCAGGATTCAAAAACCGCTATTAGCCCTGCTATAGCTCGCTATTACTAGCGCAAAAATCATAGTGTCAACTTCGCGAACTATAGGGCTAGAAGTATTTTGGTGACACCTTACATGCCAGATACCACATTCAGCTTCCCTATTCATGTAATTAAGTCCAGCGAACCATACCCTCTATTGTTGACAAGACATGCATGCATGGACCTCCTCACCGGTCCAGATGTATGACTAGTAAGACAAGCACAAGGTTAAAAAAAGTTTACAAGGTTAGTAATATTATCTTTCCCTTGTTCCTTGCTTTTTAGAGTAGTACAGAAAGTGGAAATCACAAGATTCATATACCCTCTGGCAAAGGTCGTGCACGAAGTTGGTGGTTCCCTTTGTGAGCCATCCTTGTGAACAATAAACTGCATTCAACAACGTATAGAAAGCATCAAAGGATCAATGTGAATAATTTAAACTGAGGTAATTCCTGTCAGAAAAATTGCAGACTGAATGAAAAGTTCATCAAGAATTTACCTTTTGATAGACCGTGTCACAGTGATGAGAAAGGAATAATTTGAGCTAAGTTCAAGCTTACTTCACAAACTAGTTTCTAGGTTATCTGGCAATGGATTTTGGTACGTCTGCAACATCAAAATGAAAATCATTGGATGACAAATTGGTAATGGGTATCTCTTAATTTCGGAATTTCATCCGTAGCCTCCATAACAAAATGGCACATAGCGTTCAATTTAAAACATGGCCAAATCGAAGCATATAATTACTTATAAAAAATGTAGTGAATGATCACTCTAAAAAGCGACTGAACTTGAAACACAGACTCACTGTTCCAAACTTCCAATCACGAAAAAGATCCATGCCACTAGCTCCCTAGCTCCCATGCATGTTCTCACACCGATCCAGCTGCACCGCCTGCACAGCCATCAGCGGGCAACGTCGCCCTCGAGCAGCAGCACATACTGGAGAGTCGAGAGCGTACTGCGTACCTGGCCTCGCCGGGGACCAGATTGATCGCTGCTGCTCCATCCATCACGGCACCGCCTGCCCGCACAGGTTCCGCTCGGCTAGCATGCGCGGACCCTCACTCAACCGGACCGGCTCCAGCCATGGCGGAAGGAGTTGCGCGGATCGTCCAGGACGTGTGACCCGATGCGGCGCGGCGGCGGCGCGGCTCCGCACGGCGACTGCTCGCGCGATAGGGCGCGGTGGCGACCTGGCTCGGAGCGCGGCTGCCGTGGGCACGGTGGCGGCCGTGCGCGCGATGGGAGCGCATGGACTGGCACTGCATGCCTGGCCTCCCGTGGCAACGGCCTGCCTCCATTAGACTCATTCCAGAGAGGTTAGTTCCTAATGGAACCACGTTTCCACGATCTCGTGATCACGGGAACCGTAGCACAGGGAGGTTTGGAAGCGGAGGGACGCAGAAAGAGTCACCAGATTATTCAAGTCAAACAGATTACATATCGAAGTTTGTAAAAGCAGGGTGCTTAGCTCAGTGGTAAGGTACGTGATTTTAGTCAATGAGAGTCAGGTTCAAAACTGTTCTGCTCCAAATCGGTTTTGCTCTTTTTTTCGCTTATTTTGTGACTTCAAAACCACCAAACAAGTACAACAGATAGTTTTAATATTCAGATTACTTAGGGTCTAGGAGCAAACAAATGCAACATATAGTGCATTGATGTTGATGTTGAATTAATTTTGAAAAATAATATAGTATTTTATTGCTAATTACATATTTTTTTATCAATTTGTCATAAATTAGTAAGTCTAATAGTTACCATTCTTGACGATATAAAAGTTCATCACGATTTAGAACGGTAATCATTTGTGATGATTTCTAGCTAGTTGCTCTAGTGATCCAACTAGTCATGTTGGCACATCACGCGTGCCTCTACCAAATAAATTAATTTGGAATTATGATAACATATTTATTATCTCACTAATATAAAATTATGCAAAAATATAAATACATTTTATACTATTCATGATTATGGTTGTAAACAATAAGGAAAAACACTATTGATATTTATTTCTAAAATATATCATGGGGCCTACATAAATAGTACATGAGCCCATGCTGATGTTTTTTTAAAATATATTATGGGTCTCACATAAGTAGTACATGGGCCCAATGGATTCCACACAAACAGTGTTGTGGGCCCCACCTGATTGTATGTGAGTCCAATGTGGAGCCAGGATGTATGAGGAGCCTCTTAGTTGTCTCCAATACACAACATCGCAAAAATAATTTTCTATAACGACGAATAGCTCCAATGTCACGAGGTATTCATCACAAAAAGGTGATATGTGTTGTCTGAGAATGGAAATATTTCCGGTGGAAATTCTAATTATAAATTTAAATGAACTATTCAAATTTAAAGAGTGCATGGAAATTATTCTACTAATAACAATAATTAATATTTAGAGAAATGGAACATTCTATTGTCTACAACCTCTTAGGTACAGTTTCTACTTGTATGTTTTATTTTGGCAATTTGTATAATTCCACTCAACAATAGAAATACATGGAGCAATAATGTTACAATGTTGTTAGGCATAGGATTAGTAGGACTAGCCTTCAATACACCATCTATATTTTTTTAAATTAGTTCAATTTCTATTGATGCAACGTATCTGCAAATCATCACCAATGTCCACTAATAATATCGCCAATATACCGGTGATACAATATCCTTTTTTGAGTTAGTGCTTTTGAATCTGTAATCTAGTGTCATATTAGAAAATAGTCGTCAAGATTTGGAACTTTATGTATGAAGCGGACACATTCAGCGATAGTAAAACATAAGTATTTATTTGTATCACATAGGTTGTAACATTATATTGTATGGGTTACAAAGAATTGTAACACATAAGTTGTAACATTATTTTTAATATGTTACAAATGTACAATCTTTGTAACACTTTAGGTGTAGCACTAATTTTGTGTTACTATAATTATAGTTTGTAACATAATTTTACAAAATGAGATATATGTGTTACAAAGTTATCCGTAACACATATTTTTGTGTTCCTATGAAATTTTTTGTAAATATGTTACAAGAGTGTGTTACAATATCTATGTTTTGTAGTAGTGCTAGTAGTGTGTACCTCGCTTGTAGAGGTGCGGAATCAATTAGTAGGCATGTTGCTTTCCCCACAAGTTCGTGTAGAGGTGAGCCACTCTCTGCAACCACTCCTACATTGTTTGAAAAGAGCTTATAACTCTCAACATCAAAAGGCGTAGACCGGATCTCCAATAGTGCATCTATCATGCCAACATCTTTCAGAATGGCCTGTACTTTTCATTGTAGGGAGTAAAATAGTTTAACATTGTGAGAGTCATATCCAGGGTCATTCTTCTAGTTCTTCAAGAGAAATACGATGATAGGCTATTGTTGCGGAGGACATCAACAAGAGTCTGGCAAAAATCATGACTAATGGAGCATGGTGTTGTATTACGCTCATGGAAGAACCGTTGAGGGATGATGTTGTGCATTTGCGACGCAAGTCCAATGAGGACAACAGTTTGCGGGCCCTTGGCCATTGCTTCCCAAAACATGTCAATGCACCATTATCCATAAGTATAATGTACAAATGGACTCTTGTGACAATGAACAATTATGTATTCATGGCTATAATAGGAAGAATAGACTTTAACTTACTTGAGGAATTCCTGTGGTTAAGAGGTACAACCAAACGTTCTCATGGCATAGGTTGGGAACATAGCCATAACACATATCGTAGAGGATGTTTGCTGGCACACATTGAAACCCATCTTCCTCCAGCATATTCATGAGATTTCTAAATGTATCAAATCCCCCCAACTTCCACATTGTCTCTCTATTAGAAGCAAGCTTCCCATGCAATTATCTAAAGTGATTCGTTCTTCCACTCATATATATTGGAATCTCAAACCACCTCTCACTACTAGAGAAAGGATCTCCGAATGGACCCGGGACTAAAGGGGCGTCCCAAGTCCAGACCAGGGGAGCGCGTGCCCCTAGAGGACAGCCAGAAGCCATATGGGTTGATAAATAGGTTGGCAGCTGTAGACCAAGAGCCCTGACTTGTTCTAACTGTTAGGCAAAACTGCCTGGAGTGTATTCATTGGAACACTGCCTGGAAAATGAGGATACTGTGTCGTTTATCTTTAACTATCTCCTAAAGTTGTTAGTGGCAAAGGACTAGAAGACAATTACCGGTTTCATTGTTTCAACTTTTGTTGTTCTGCTATTCTATGTTGTAAACAGTGATCTAATTTCAATTCACAATGCTCTTTCTTTTCTGTGAAAGATTTCATAATCCTTTCATACATATTTGTGTCTGTATCAATTTGAAGTTTTTCTTCGTGAGAAGAAATTCGAACTCTTTGAAACAAGAAATTGTTAGTGATTGGTACATGTCATACATGTTTCCTTATGCTTCGTTATGATATTTTCGATGCGTATGCTATTTCAGTAAAAACTTGATCGGTGCATGAAGCAGTAATCAAGTTATACAAGATGAAAACTTCTCAGCAACAGAAGATTCTAGTACTTGGACTCAGCATTTAGATGCCATAAACAACATATGCAAAAACTCATTTTGGTGGAAGAAGCTTGTGATCCCAAATTCTCTTTGAGAAGATCAGACGATCATTGGATGGTCAATGCGCTGCTGGCAAACCTCAAAAAATATGCAAGTCGTCTAGAGAGTGCATGAGTTCCAGGGAGATAAAGGGGCCCTCCATGTGTTTGAACAGAACATCCGGCATGCCTTTTTCAGAATAGACACGAAGAAAAAATAGATATAACCTAAATCTGCATTCTTTCGACTTGTTGCTGTTATACAATGTCAAACCCGTTGCCAGTCGACGTCGATGCCCCACAGTGCCGCTGCCGATGAAATCGGATCAGGGATGAGGCAGCGGCAGCGGTGGGTGCTGGTCACAGCCGATGGAGCAGGATCACCTTGGTGTCGACACCATTCCCCGTAACCGTTGACCATCGCAACAGCGTTGTGCACTTGTGCGGCGTCGCCCTGCTGGTGTACCCGCCGCCGCCGCCGTCCATCCACACACATCGCGACGGAAACGAGCTATCAAGGACGACGATAATGTGCTGCAAATTCAGGTGGGTTTGCTCATTTGGACTGGACGGGTCATGATCTTGGTCTGGGCGCTAGTAGGGCAGTGCCCATATAGAACCCAGTGCAAAGACCATGGGAGCAAAACTCTACTTTTAAATAGTAAGATTTTCTTTGTAAAAGCTTTCACCAAAACTTTTAATGGAATTAAACACTCACAAGCTGCTCATATCTCCGAGCCAAACAAGGATGCCAGCGGTGCCGGTGACATCCCCACCGCCTTCCTGACGCCGTCGGGTCGTGGCAACAACACCGAGCAACGAGCAGGAGCAATCCCGTCCCGGAGGTCCGTCCGTGCTCGATGGGACCTGCCGGTACGGCACCTTGCTCTTCTGTCTTCTCGCCCCACATGGCCACACTCCCCCTCCGAGCCCATGCACGCATCAGCTGGTCCATTAGAACTGAGGGGTGTTGACATAAAGTTTACTATTTTACTATTATTAATTGGAGGCTCTTTTGAATCCACATAGAATTCTAGGTGGACACCTTAGAAAAAGAGACAAATCCTAGAAATTCACACAAAAAGCAAAACATCTTGTCATCAATTGAAACACTCAAATAATCATAGCCATTAGATCTGATATGTTTTCTAAAAAATTATCCACCTATGCCATTATGAAACTAGCTTAAAATAACCCCTAAATGTATCCTTAAATTACCCATCTCTGCCATTATATAAAGAAAACTAAATAACCCCCTAATTTTCATCAAAATTACCCACTTATACCATTATAAACAATATTTAAAATAACCTCCTGAATTTGTAACAAAAAACCGACCACATATACTTAAAAATAACTTAAAATAACACCTTAATTTTACATCTATATCATCCACATATGCTATTATCAAAAATAACATGGGGGTAATCCTACAACTCAATCCAAATCACATTAATTAAAAATATACACCAATATAAAATTCTAAATTATGTATTTTATACAATATTGGTATATGATATAGTGATTAAGGTATATACATATGATGTGCGTTGTCATTTATAAAAATATGGGGGAAGTGATGAGAATATATATTTCTATATTAAAAATATAGTTCAAACTTAGAATTTATTAAATAAATTCAAATGCATATATGTGATGAGAAGTACAAATTTAAGGATCATAAATGTGTATGAGAAATATTATAGAATAATTACTGACTAAAAATCTATCACAGTCAGAGGAAAATAATAAGTCTATATCTATATAGGTATTATAGGAATTGTGTTCGAATACTTAACAAATGAGTGATAGCTCAAGACAATAGTTCGGTAGCAATATAGCCTTAATTTTTTAATTGGAAACTATGTATTAGTTCTCACGAGATACGATATAAAAAGAAAAATCCTAGATATTCTCAAAATCAGAAATGTCAATCATATAAACTCTAATAACCATAGTCATTGCTCTCTTATATCTTTTAAAAAGTTAACTACCACTATCATTATAAAAATATGCTAAATAAACACTAAAACTATATCTAAATTATCGAGCTATGCCATTATAAAAAATAATTCAAATTAACCCCTTAGGTATTTATCCAGATTTTGTTCTCTCGCTATCTAATTCCTATTACTTTAGCGGGATTATTCGTGACTGCATATTTGCAATACAGGCGTGGGGATCAGTTGGATAAATATTTATCTAATTTACTCATTCATATCATTATAAAGGATAACTTAGAATGACATTCAAAATTTGTATCTAAGTTTAAAGATAACCTAAGCCAAACACCTAAATCTTAATCTAATTATCTTCATGTGCATCCTACCAAAAGTCCAAAAATAAACTAATATATGATTCTAAATTACCTATTTGTCATTGTTAATATAGAAATAAAAATTTAAGGTATATGCACATGATGTGTGTCACCATGTTGAACATTTATACTTATATCTCAGGAAATAATGAAAAATATTGTTTTATACTCTAAATAAAAATGTATAGAGATGCCATACAAAATAAAAGAAGTGTGAATGTTGATGAAAAACTGTATAGAGTAATTACTAATTAAAAATCAATCATGAATGAAAAAGATAAGTACAAATCTATATAAGTATTAGTTATTGAAATAAAATAAAAGAGTAGTATGTAAACAATTTTGATTATTAGGTAGGAATTTAATCTAAATAATTTTTAAATATAATAACAATATTAGCACGGGTTGATAGACTAGTGTATTGAATTTTGTGTAAAAAAAATATATTGACATAGTTTCTAATACATAAATTTTATATAAAATATAGTGAACTTAACACCCCTCAGCATTAATCCAGAAAGGTTTCCAAAGGTGATCGATCAGTCGGCGGCTGCTGCCACAAAATATACCCGTGCACCAAATTTTATGGAGGGAGCACGGAGCCTGGATCGAGCGCGCGGCACGAATATCTCGTGTGGCGCGCGGCGCGACTACAGTAGCTGGGGAGCAGAGCACGGGCGGCTCGACACTTGTCACGCACCGCCACCGTAATCTGCCGAGCCTGCGCTCCCGAGGTTCATCCGCATCACACCGGAGTACCGGACCGCGCAGAGGATGCTGAGTTTCCAGACGTCGAAGGGGGTCGTTGGTTTCCGGGAGGCCGGCCGGACAGGTTTCCGCGTGAGTTCATTGCACTCGCGTAGGCGTCGCGTGTTTGAATGTGTGTGTTCGGTGGTCTCGAAGAAGCACAGGTGTCGAACCCTCTCCTCCCACAAGGCCAGAAACAGGGTTTCCACGGCACGGAACGGATGCAGAGCACGGATCGACGACTATTCGACTGTCCAGTGTCCAAGTCAAAAGCATGCATAACTCCCGGACACTGCAGGGTCGGAGTAATCTTCGGTAAACTCGCAGATTACGTGCATCTGGAACGCTGCAACGTGCACTAGCAGCATGCTTTACTGCAACGAGGAATCCACGCCGGTAGGGGAGCGAGGCTCTTAGGCCCCGTTTGGTTTCCCATTCTAGACTCTAGAATGGAGAGAATCTTTCA
>JAZFNS010037013.1:3326-18522 GCA_037127165.1 Alloteropsis angusta | reverse complement strand
CCGCGCGGTGGAAGCGCGGCCGTCGGAACTCGCCGCTACTGTCTTGCCGGCGTGTACGCGGGAGCGCAGGGCGAGGATGGGGTCGGGCGCCGCTTCGCGTGAGATTGACGGGTGGAGAGAGAGAGGCCGGAAAGGGTGAAGGGTGGATTAAAAAATTCTGACAAATAGGCCCCACAAAATTTTAATATTCGTGCTATAGACAATCCACTGGAAGGCTGATCTATAAAGGTCTCTATAGATCACATGGATACCATTATAGAGATGTGCTATCTATAACCATTGCGGCTGCCCTTACTATGTTGTCCAGCCGTTGTCCCCTATATAGGAGTATTATATACTATGGTCTGTTTACGTTCCACCAATTCCCTCAATCAGTTTACAATAATCTAACATTTTTCTAGAGTTTGCATAAAAACATTTTTCTATAGTTATACAATTTAACAATTTTCTAGAGCGCAAACTGTTTTTTTTCAAGAAAAAAAGAGCTTTATTAACTAGGCTCAAGCATGGGTACAATCTTGGTTAACAAGGTCCAGCACACACACAGGTGTGCGGTCTAGCCATACCGTGGAATGGATATTACGCCTAGCTAAATGTGCTAATTAATTCATGAGCTATTGCATTACACTCTCTTTTAACCTGTTTCACAGCCGACCTCGCCAGAGGTTGGGTGTGATCCCGAGCTTCCGCAAAGAAGAAGCTTAACTCCGATCGGTCCTCGTGTCCTGCTGTTGCCTTGACCACTCTAGTCTGATTCAAAGATCACTGGCCCTTGCAGCCATTGTGCAGCTAACACTCCCTCCAAGTAGGCTTGAGCCTCTGCTTCTACTGCACTTGCACAACGGAACAACACCCGCCAAGCTGTCAGTATGACTTCACCTTTTGAATTCCTCGAAATAACGCCATCTCCCGCTTCACCAGACTGTTCCACAAAGGACCCATCCATATTTACCTTGGTCCAGCCATCAGGTGGGGCCTCCCATTGGGTCCGTTGGTGCCTCGGGTGTTGCCTGTCTCTGTTTTGAGACGCGCTACAAGATGCTTTCCCTTTTCTTGAAATACCTGCCTCTTGCTTCGTGCTTTGATCCATCGATTCTTTAAGGTTCAGCAAGAGATTTGTCGAGTCAGTAACCTTTGTTGGTCCTGCTTGGTGAGTAATGTTATTATGCACCTATCATGCTCTCCAGATCACTAACTTCAACAGATCACATTGCTCAGCAGTACGACGATCAAGCAAAATTACCAACCAATCTGGACCAGTATACTTGAGTCGGTATGTTTCTTTGGCTGCAAAGTTAAGCTAAATCTAGAAAGATACACCACGGAATCGTGGTCCCTCTCAAAACAGCTGGTGTATGATTTAGATAAAAAAAAGACCCAACTAGGTGTTTTTCATTATAAATAATGAAACAAGAAGAAAACAGACACTCAAAATTGAGTAAAAGAGAACTCAAACTTGGATGGTCAGGGTGTACGACTACAACGACCAGAACCGTCGCTGCTTATGCCACATAAACAATAGCCAACAACCATCGCCGCCTTTCGCTCGCGAGCGAGACTCGAAAGGCGGCGATGGTTATTTCGAGGACATGTAGTCGGGTGTAGTCGGGTACATCGCCACCTCCTCGAAACACTCAGTGTAGTCGGGGGTGGTCTCTTCTCATGTGAGGAGTAGAACAAGACGCATCATTGAAGCGACAATTTAAATTCCCTAAGGCATGCTAGAATTAGGCAACAGGTGTGCCGCACACACCATTGCAAGGTCAAGCTACGTATCCTAGTACTAGTCTTCATCAAGTTAAATGGTGCTCACTGCATATATTATCGTGTTTTAATTTATTATTTTGTTCGAACCATATATCTCGGATAGGAAAACAAGGTGCACATTGTTCATAGGTAGAAGGGTACATAAACATCGAAAAAGCAGGGTACATAAACATCAAAGAGGGGTAGTACGCATTACGCTATTCGAAGATAGATTAGTACAACATTTCATCTACTGAGTGAAACAAGTGGATTTCCACTTTCTAGCTCGATCTAAAGGAGATTCTCCGAACTCCATGTTTCCCTTCTTCTACCGCTCTTCTTCCTCATGTGGTGAACCGCCCAGGATCCAAATTCATCTTTTCGGAGCTTCAGCGCAGCCTCAAGCTTGCCTACCTGCTTCTGCCTCCTGAGAAGATCTTTCTCAATAGAAGCAAGGCGTTCCACCTCTCGAGAGTGCTCAAACCTAGCATACTACTGACATTTTGTTTCAATTTCTGTTGGTACTCCTTGCATGGGTGGAGTCTTTTTGTCAATCCATTCAACATATTACAAACATGCATTACAAAATGAACCGAATGTTGAGACGCTAAGATTTTTTATGTATTGACTTAACGAAAAAATGCACCTTGAAATCGTCATCGAGGTCAGGACACCTGAAGAACCTAGCATCCTACTAGGATTTCGCAGCTCTATTGGTGCAAACTTGCAACCAACATCGAAAAACTCAATGGCATTTGGCATGCTCCTCCCAGGTTGGCACCTCTCTTGGTTCATCTCTCCACGACGACATGTGTTGGAGGAAAGAATGAGTTTTGAATGAGGATGGTTGTGTTCTGCAATACAGCTGGTGCCATACATATAACTGCCAACGCAAGGTCTTATTAGTTCTTGTCTACACTGGACTACACAACTAACATGCACCGGCCTAGTAGTATAGCTTGCACCGGCCTACTATTTGTAGTTATAAGATAGTAAATAAGATTATATTCTAAAAAAGGAGTTAACAAAAGATAAACGTTAGTTTGTGTCAAAAAAAATGAAACCGTCATTTTATAGGATGGTTTC
The DNA here is from genome assembly GCA_037127165.1 of Alloteropsis angusta. NCBI lineage: Eukaryota > Viridiplantae > Streptophyta > Magnoliopsida > Poales > Poaceae > Alloteropsis > Alloteropsis angusta. Next base: position 15,690 of record JAZFNS010037013.1, on the reverse strand, counting down.
TTCTATAAAACCGTCATTTCATAGGACGGTTTCTTCTATGAAACAGCCAAATGAAATGACGGTTCACAACGAAAAATGCCCATTTGAGAGGGACATTTTCTGCCCAGGAAAAAACTTCCCACTCAAATTGCGGTTTTAAAAACCGTCATTTGATACGGCGGTTTCGTGGCCCAACCAACTAGGGCAATGCCCACTTGACGGCCAGGTCACCAAACGTTGTATGAAACGGCGATCGTCGTTTTAACCAACAGTTTAAAAAACCGCTGGTTCAAATGGCGGGCAATGTTTTATATAGTGTGGCAGACCACCCTAATTAACCCAGCTCAGCTGAACGTGACCATACCAACGTATGGCTTAAACGGGCCTCACGCAACTCAACTGGATTAATCGTGAGGTTTGTTGGGTAGCGTCCCGATTTAACCACTGATACATGACCGAAACGAAATAGCAGCAAGTCCCACTCGAAGGAGAGCTCAAACAGTACAACTCATCACAAATTATTATAAACTAGTACACATAGATAATCATACAAAGCAGCGCATAAGTTTTAATTATTACATACCAGAGTTATAAAACACAGCAGAAATCTACAAACATCGGTACAAAGGAGATCATACGGAAGACCTTACTCACCACGGCCTGAGTCGGACCCAGACGACACCCGCTCCATAGACCAACCAGGCGACAAAGTGCAAGGCCAAGTAAGTGCAGCCACATGATCAAAACCAGCATCATTGAGGTCTAAAAATCATGACACAAACAAGGCTGAGTACACTAATACTCAGCAAGACTTAACCGACAAATAAAAAGATCTAGACATGCAAGTCTTTTGGCTGAGGGGATTGTTTTGCCAAAAAGCTTACCACAAGTTGATCCTTACTTTCAATATTTTACCCAAGATTAAATGATATCACATAAGTACTAAGTTTGTCAATCTATCCAAAACAAGCAAGAGTAAGAGCAATCAAATAATAAGTAACTATTCGGTATTCAAGATTCAACAACAACATCGTTCTCATTCTTACTAATGTGTGCCAAGAGATCAAGCGGCTTCATGTAACCGTGAATGACGGACAGCTTGAGTTGATTTTAACCATGTGTTGGCGTCGCTTAAGTCACTAGTTTTAAGTGCAAGAATGAGAATAAAATAATCATATCCAATAGTATTTTGTTTCAAATAATGGCATTCCACTTGTATCTGGAGTTCTATTTGGATGCAGGATTTTATACAAAAAGACAAAGCGAAACTGGACCAAGCCCAGGTCGCCTGACCTACCATGGTCGGCCGACCTAGCCTGGTGCCCAATGGGGCCTAGGTTTGGCCATGCAGAAGAAGCGCAAAGGCATGTTGTCCAGAGCATTGATTCATCAAAGAATACATCCAAAGGGTGAGATGAAGGGATGAGAAATAGAGGGGATTGAAGGACCCACAAACACAACCGACAAAGAACTAACCAAGGTCAACGCACGCACCTCAGAGACCATGTCCCACATGTCAGAAACACAGAAGAGGATCGGCTCGAGAGGATCTAGGACCAGGTCGATCGACCAAGTCTCGAGGCCATTCAGCCTCTCCCTTCTCTCACGCGTCAACACCGCCTCTAGGAGATCATCCACGCCGTGCACATCTTCAGCCGTTTAATCTGATGGTCGGTCGACGTGCTATGTCGGGCGACCAGAGGCTGGGCCCACTCGTCCTCAACCACCTCGCACCGTCTATACTCCATCCCCTGAGCCTGTAAATACCTGCAAGGGGCATTGTACTCANCACACCAGAAGAAAGAGCTCCTTAGTCCTCAAAGATGTAGTCTTAGTAGTATTGGAGTAGTCTTCGGAGTAGAGTTCTACAGATTTCCGAAGGAGTTTTGGTAAGCCTAGAGCTTAGTTATCTTGTATCTTTTGTGTACTTATAAGACTCTGAGCTCTAATGGAATTACTATCTTGCTTATGTTGGCTTGTTGCCTTATTTGTTCATCATATAAGTTGTATGTCTTGCACTTTACTATAGCTGACGCATGTTATGACAATGGCTCAATGTCCTATAAGGTTGGTCTATTAATCGGAACAATAAATAGAGTTGTATTCGTATTGCAAGCATGGTGCTTGGTATATGAAATACCATTGGGGATACCATGATCTTACGGATTAGTAGAGGTAGGCGGCAGGTGGTGATAGCCCTGTCCATCCTTTGTAATCCTCCACGTTAGGACATGGGCGTTTGCAGGCCTTAGTGATAAGCATCGTGCTAGTACCCTTGATGAGGGGAAGCCACGATCCTTGATTTGTCCTCTATCATGTGTCCCTTTCTAAGCTTGTATAGCGTACACTTATAATATATGTAACTCATTTGTGAGAAGTATAAAGAATCACTGGTTCTCTGCTAGCACCTTCATATTAAATAAGACTTATTTTCGAGCAATGAAACCTTTGTGTGTCACATCACTACCAATATATCAATGTTCATCCCTAGCTAGACTTTGGTATGTTTACAATGTTATGATCTAGTACATTGGAATCTCACTATCTTCAACCACCGCTTTTCTTGTGGATTAAATAAAATACTCTGGAATACTCACAGGTGAAATGCTACAACGTACTTCTGTGCCCTTGCAGAATAATTGTGCGTTCGCGGACCGTCCGCCCATGTGGCGCGGACTGTCCACGGGTGACGTGGCGAGGGGTTGACTGGTGTTCTTTTGACTGAGCTGACGTGGCCGGGCGGGCCGTCCGCATGTAGTAAGCGGACCATCTGTCACTCACTTTGTGGCTGGGCTTAGCCCCACTATCTACATGCATAATAGTGCACTAATGATGCATGCTTAACTGAGTTAATTAGGGGTGTTACAAATCCACCCGCCTTAGAAAAATCTCATCCCGAGATTTGGCTAAGGGCCCAAAAGGGCGGACCGTCCGGCCTAGAGGCGCAGATTGTCCCCGTCGGTTAAAGAGTAAAACTATGCATAAACATATAGGTTTTGTCGAGGTCAGGGCTGGTCAACGGCGGACCGTCCGGGGGTTTGTGGCTGACCGTCCGGCGGTCAAAGGCCGAGAAACACAAGTTTCGAGAGCTGCCTGGTGGACTGAAAATTTGAACGACCGTCCGCGGGTTATGGGCGGACCGTCCGCCTCACAAAACTTTGAGCCACTAGAGAAATGCAAGTTTCTGTCATGATCTTTGGTGGTATGGCAGACTGTCCGCCCCCTGGGCGAGGACCGTCCGCTAGTAGTAAAAAAACAGCCCAAAAGGTCATCTAAGGTATATCCCTATAGTTTCTAACTTCTCATACATAACAAGACATATATTAGGAACAAACACTAATTATTCTAGCCTTACAAGATGGTTTAGATCAAGATTAAAAGGTAGAGCATAAAGGAAACACATACTCATCCATGAAGAGATTGGGATATGATTCTCGAATTTGATCCTCTTGCTCCCAAGTTGCCTCACGCACGGAATGGATGACTCCATTGTACATTGATAGACTTGGTGACTTTATTTCTAGTCTTGCGCTCGACATGGTCTAGAATGCGGATGGGATGTTCTTTGTAGGAGATATTTGGTTAAATTTCCAATTCTTCAAATTTGCTGCTTCCGAAGGGACTCGGAGGCATTTCTTCAATTGTGACACATGAAATACATCATGAATGGTTGAGAGAGATTGCGACAATTCCAATTGATAAGCAACGGCTCCATGCCTTGCCAACACCCAAAAAGGGCCAATATAGCGAGGTGCAAGTTTACCCTTCTCTTGGAACCATTGGGTACCTTTGAAGGGTGTTACTTTAAGATAGACATGATCATCAACTTGGAATTCAAGAGTTCGCCTCCGCCGATCGGCATAATGCTTTTGGCGGGTTTGAGCGGCTTGAAGCCTCTCTTGAATTTTCTTCACTTTTTCCTCCGCTACCATAACAAGATTCGGACCAAAGTATACCCTTTCTCTGGATTTCGACCAATTGAGAGGAGTTCTACAACTTCGCCCATACAAGGTCTCAAATGGAGACATACCGATACTCGCTTGATAGCTATTGTTGTAGGTGAATTCCGCAAATGGCAAGCAAGTTTCTCAATCCTTTCTATAAATGATAGCACAAGCTCTAAGCATATCTTCAAGAATTTCATTAACTCTCTTGGTTTGGCCACCGGTTTGCAGGTGATAAGCAGTGCTATAAGTGACATTGGTGCCCATAGCATCGTGGAGGCTTTGCCAAAACTTGGCATTGAATTGAGGACCTCTATTAGACACTATAGTCTTTGGCACACCATGAAGACAAACAATCTTGGTTAGGTAAAGCTCAGCATATTTATCAATGGTATACTTGTCCTTGACCGGAAGGAAATGGACTTATTCTGTAAGGCGATCAACAATTACCCAAATAGAGTTGTAACCGAGAAGAGTGCAATGTAATCCCATGATGAAATCCATAGAGATAACCTCCCACTTCCATGAAGGAATTGGGAGAGGTTGTAGGGTTCTGGCCGGCTTGAGATGTTCGGCCTTCACCCGTTGGCAAACATCACATTCGGTCTTGGAGAAGATAGCAATATCATCAATGAAAATCACCACAAAGACATCCAATTCCTCAAAGAAGATAGAATTCATCAAGTACATAAAATAATCCGGGGCATTAGTTAGCCCAAATGACATCACATTATATTCATAAAGTCCATACCGAGTAGAGAAAGCCGTCTTGGGAATATCTTCCTCTCTAATTTTGATTTGATGATACCCCAACCTAAGATCAATCTTGGCAAAGAATTTTGCACCCGCTAGTTGATCAAACAAGATATGAATCCTAGGAACAGGATATTTATTTTTCATGTTGACCGCATTTAATGGTCGATAGTCCACACACATTCTTCTGCTATCATCCTTTTTCTCCACAAAGAGAGCCGGACACCCCCAAGGTGAGGAGCTCGGTCGAATATATCCCTTTTCAAGAAGATCTCACAATTGCTTTTTCAACTCCACTAACTCATTGGGCGCCATTCTATATGGTCTTTGAGACACCGGGGCCGTTCCGGGGAGTAGCTCAATCTCAAACTCCACTTCCGGGTCAGGAGGCATCCCTGGTAATTCCTCGGGAAAAACATCCAGAAATTCACATACTGTTAACGCGTGTTAAATGCATACTTTTAGTGCTAATTAGGTGGTGTTTTGGGATAAATTCATATACTAACTGCCACTTGGCATTTGAAATAACCCCATTTTCGCATGTGCATGTGTTTTTGGAGGAGTTGTGATTTTACAGGATTATCGACATAAAAGAAACATATTTGGACAAGTCTTAGGATCAAGCATAATATGGAAGAGTTTGTGTCCAATAGATGTGCATACATGGCAAGTCAAGACTACATCAACATAGAAGGCAAGTGCTACAAGAAGAAGTCGGAGACTTCGGGAACAAGTCACCAAATGTAGAGACCAGAAAATTCAGTCTCCTATCTCTATCTCAACAAATCCCGAAGAAACAACGTCCAAACGCCGATATATGCGCGCACAAGCAAGGCCCATAAGTCCAACATCCATCGGGAGGAAACCAAGCCTGAGCCGAGCCTAGAAAAGGGCAGGCCGGTCGGCCCACCCCCTAGGTTGACCGGGCCAGCCCGTTTTCGCATCCGTTTCAGGCCCCCTTCGAGCTAGGGTTTCCCCACTATATAGGTGCCCTGTGCCGATGATTTTTAAGGAGGAGAACACCAGAATTCGGCGAAACCAAGAGAATACACCAAAAGGAGATGACGGCCGCTGCGAGTCCTCGAAGTTGTCTAGGGATGGATTAGGCCTACCCTAGCCGCCATGGCCTCCTTGCGTGGTTGTGGCATGGCGGAGTTCATGAGATAGTTGGAGTCATCAACGGTATGTACTCGGAATTGATGATTCACACAGATCTATTATATGAGCAAAGTTATTCATGTCATCTAATCTTTTAGCGACTCGATTCCTCTTTTTATGACCTCGTCTCGCTTGGGTTTATTCTTTCTCAATCTATTCGACGTATAGATTGCTTAGGGATGTTCTTGTAGCCATGGTGGCTAGAGGCCCATACCCTGATACCAGATGCGACACATTCGTTCGCGGGTGTGCTCGAGAGTAACCTTCACCGATAGGGGGTCCTAGTGACAGTAGGGTGATCTGTGTAAGGGGGCCTCACGGGGTTTAGACCGANAAAGATTGCTTTGGATGAGATGCATGATGCGCTTGCTATTATTTGCTAGAACTACAACTAGAAGATGATTAGGCTCGTCTATCCCTAGGTTGCTCTTTGCTTTTACCGATGTTAATGGGTGTGATCAACCTTCGCTTTACTCAAAACTCATTACATGTTTATTGTCTCATATGCAATTTGTGCCTAATGCTAGGAATAGATCCAATAGGTTAGATAGAAACCCTTGGTAGTTCGCTGTCGATCCACGGATTGATAAACATTGGTGGAATACTCTAAGGGAAAAGCTACCTACGATCCATGCGCTTGCAGTTCACATTTGTCGGGTCTAAGGACTGTCAACACATACCACCGGAATTGCCTCGAGTTCCGGTGGCACGATGGCATTAAGAGTGAATAGTTGAGAGCCAGTTTTGTCACTAAGACCAAGAGTAACCCTCAATCTGGAAGGATGTTGAAGTTCAATAGAGCGAAGACTACACAGAATGATCCCGTCATGCTTGGTGATCCAATTTACACCCATGATCACATCCAAATCTCTTAGGTCGATAACAATTGAATCGGCTCAAACATAATCCTGGAAATCTCGAGTTGAGATAAATTGATCACATGATTGGTCACTAAGGTTGCCCCTGGGCATCAATATAAAAAGATTTGGTTACTACCCGGATAGGAAGTTGATGTTGCATGACAAATTTTATACTCACAAAGGAATGAGATGCACCGGAGTCAAATAATGTTCTTGCATAATGAGCGTTGATGGGAACCACACCAACTAGGACTTGTGGGTTCTCATTATCTTCTTCCGCGGTGATACAGTTGAATTTGCCCCTCCTGGGGCCATGAGCTTGCTTGCCGCCTTGGCGAGAGGGAGGTGAAGGAGTGGGCGGCCTTGGAGCATTGCCGGCTCCATTTTTCTTGGGGGAAGGGCACTCCCTAGAAAAGTGACCATGCCCTCCACAATTATAACATGGGCCATGTGAGGTATTCCCACCACTGCCTCCTGGTTGCCCCATATTGCCAGAGTATTGACCTTGAGGGGCGGAGGACGAGGTGCAATCCACATGGGGCGAGGGGCGCCATAGCCCGACATGCGGGGTAGTTGAGAAGGCCTCGAACGTGAGCGTTGCGAGCCGCCGCCTGCATAGGAGGTAGAAGCCCACTTGCGGCTTCCCGCCTCAAGCATACGGGTTTCTTCATCAAGCACCTTCATCTTCTACTCTCTTTGAATAGCTTGACTCACCATGTCATTGAAATCTTCAAACTTGCTATTGACAATTTTCTCTTGAAGTTTCAATGATAATCCCTCCATGAAGCGATCTCGCTTCTTCTCATCTGTTGATACATCATCTGGGGCATATTGAGCTAGATAATTAAATTCATGAGCATAGTCTACCAACGTTTTCTTGCCTTGCTTGAGTCAGCGGAATTCATCCCTCTTGATGAGTAGAGCACTCTTGGGGATGTGGTGAGAACAGAAGGCCTCTCGGAATTGGGCCCAAGTCATCACATGGCCTTCGACTTGTCGCGCCGAATAGTCGTGCCACCACGCTCCCATGGCGTCCCTAAGTTGATGGGCCACGAAGGAACCTTTTCGGCCTCCATCACTTGAATAAGGCCAAACTTTTGCTCAATCGCCCGAAGCCAATGGTCGGCGTCCAAAGGCTCCTTCGACCCACAAAAGAGAGGGGTTCGGTTCTAAAGAAGGCCTGGTAGCCTTGTCTTTTGCCGCCACCTTGGTTCGCCATATGTTGGGCAAGCATATCCAAAATGCGGTTTTGGTATTGTTCTGCCTCATCTGTCCTTCGGAAGAGCTCCACAACATCGGGATGGATGGGAGGAGGAGGAGGAATCTCCTCTCCCCCAGTGCCCTAGGGATCGTTTGGATTCACCATCCTATCACCAACCACAAATGAGGTTAGCGACCGAAGGAATAAAATTGATAAGTTACAATTGCACAAGAAAAAAAATTTGCACAATCAATACAATATCGGCAACTCATGCATGAATAGATTCTCACAACAAGGACAAGATACAACTTAATTTGATAGAGCTAAAGATTTTGGGCAGCTAGGAATAAATTTTACTACCCACAATATTTGATTCTAAAGATCCAATATTTACCACATAACCAATGAATGAGTAAGAGCCTCATGTTCGTCTCACCCATTAACTATTCAATTACATAAATTAGGCGGTACATTAAGACAAGTCTCATAGCTCGAGGAGTTCAAACCACCACAAGGTTACATAAATGATCTAGAAAGGGCCATAGGGACCTCTTGCGAAGTATGGTGGAAACTCATCAGACTATCAGCAGCGGGTCCCGGACGCCGTGCGGAACGGGACCGCGGCGTAGACTCGTGGCGTAAATGGCCGCTGCACTAGGTACTCCACAGCGAACTGAAAAAGAGCGCATCCCGGGAGGAAACGCCACAGACAGCGCATAGGGGAAACGGTGCGGCATCCAAAATTCGCACGACTCGGCCCATCCGCCTCCTCTCTCTCCTCTCCCCTCCGCCTGCTCGCTCCCCTCCGCCTCGTCGCCGGACGTCGCCGCCAGGTCCGCAACTGGAGGAACAGCTAGATCCGCCGCCGTCTCCGCTCGTTCCTGTGTTGGGAAGGGCGGATCCGTTGGGGGAAGGGCGCATCCCCCAGGGGTACTGCGCAACCTCCGCTGGACGGGCGCCTCCCCATTCGATCTGTCGGAGGAAGAGAAGTGGGTGCGGCGCCGCCATCGGCATCCTTCATGGGCACGGTGGCTCGGCTGGGAGGTCGCGAGGTGGGTGAAGAATTCGTCCGGCGCCTGTAGCCCATCCTGGCGGGCGTGAACCGGCGTGGGGGGAAGCGGCAGCGTGGAGGGCCTGCTGCCAAGCCGGCGACATCCGACGAGAGCTCCACCGCGCGCTCAGCTCTTCGTCCGGCGCAACGCAGCAGGTGCGTCTCCTTGTTCGTCCTTGCTCTAGATTTGCAGTCGCATTGTTTGCCTTGGTTGAACCATGTGTAAGCTCTGTTGTGTTGTTTTCGAGCATTTGGTGATGAAGATAGAGTGATTTTGGATTTACAAAATATGTGGTACTTGTGTATGCAATGTTGATTGAGTACTTATTTACATTTTTGCAATGCACAACTCAGTAAAGAAATATATAATGGAAACCAAAGCTCATAGTTATAGAAGAGAAAATGTGTTGATATGTGATAGAAGTTTAAATGCTAGTATTCTGCAGAAGGCAACCCATCCTTGGATTCCTTAGAAACAACTTGAGCTTACTACAGCCATGTACGTATCAGTTGTGTGTGTGTCATATTTGGTTTCCTTCATAGTAAATGGTCACTTGACATGCATTTGGACACGAGAGATTTGCTTTTTTGTTCAGTTAGAAACAGCATAATAGGGGGGTTGCAACACTTTGATTTGCAGGGTTCATGTCTGTGCGCCTATGCCAGTACATGTAACATGTTCTGCCCCCTGTGTATCTTGTAGCAATTTGTGGACTTCCTTTTTGGGGGAGCTGTTGTATCTTGTAGCAATTGGCAATTGCTGATGCTTGATACTTTGGGAGGGAGAAGCCAGTGATATTAGGAACATTTTCATTTGCAGCGACGATGAGATACTAGTGCGTTATAGGATGCTGATGGATGATGATAGTTATGAAAGGAGGAGGTTTCTCTTTGCAATAAAACAGAGGATGTTTTCTGTGAACCAGACAATACAGTTCATTATGTCAATGTGATTGATGCATGGAGCCCATTTGTCCTAGTCTTCTGTAATTCCAATCAGTTTTTGCAAACTGTCTACAACATAATTGGCCCACTGTTTTATTGCTAGTAAAAAAAACTAGTAGAAAGTGATGGCCAATTTGGGGCAAAGTAATCACTCTTGTAGTGTTAGCAATTTTTTCTCATTTCCAGTGTGGATAGCAACTTGTACTTTATAGGATACTGATGTATTGTATGATATATAACTGAGCCTGTGACAAAGAGGAAGTGAAAAAGAAGAAGAGGAGGGTTTGTGTGAGGCTGACATGTAACTGAACTTGTCACTAGCCCACATGTAATATACTGAAATTTGTTGCCTAACTTTGTTTAAGGTTAGGTGGTCAATTTTATTACCACATGGGTCTGGCAAGACTAAACTTAGTAACCATAGGTAAGAACTAGTCAGTCAGGTACCCTGGTGGTTTAAATCTTTCAGTTTTGAACCTAATCTGGGTAGCTGGGATCTGGTCCAGACAATAGAAATACCTAACCATATGTACCTCCACGGTTATGAACTTTGTCTCTTGGCTTTTGTTAGTTTATTTACCAGATTCTTAGTTTATTTACCAGATTCACTTCCATGTTGGGTCCAACATGGATCATCTTCATGATACATCCTCAAAGTGTGCCTGCTAGTTTCATAATCTTTTTGGGGCCTTTTGACCAGTTGTGTTGATATTATGAGTATGTACTGTTTTTTTCCATGCCATTTGACTTCAACAGCAAATATATGTTGATACCATCGTTAACTTATTTTTTGGCCGTCAATTTAGGATGGATCCAAGTCAGGGGAATGATGGATCACTTGGACAATTCCCTGGTGGGCCATACACTCCAGGTGAACAGTTTGTACCAGGTGTCCAATATGGTGCAGCTCCCAACGTTCATGGTATTCCTAGTTTCCCTCCCGGTGGCAGCCTGGGTCCGCAGTTGCAGGGTGCGTGGAACACTTTCATGATGCAGTACCAACAAAATCCACCCTGGTTCAACCAAGGTCTGCAGCAGTTCCCACTCAACCCCACAGTCATGCATCCCGATAGTAGCCCTCCACAAGGTGTAGTGCCGGTTGACGAGGCAGAAGAAGCCGCACAAGAAGAAGAGGTTCAGGTGTTGGAGCAACCAGCAGTAGGTGAAGGATCAGACCCTAAAGGAAAAGGACCCAGGAAAAAGGTTTTGGCCTCTAGGACCAAGTTATCTAATTTCAGCCCAGCTGAAGATGTGAATTTGGTCAAGTCTTGGCTTGAAATCAGCTGTGACCCTATTGTCAGTACTGGGCAAAAGAAGGACAGGATGTGGGAAAGGATTATGGATAGATACAACACCAGGAGGGCATCCAACCCTGTTAGGACAATCCGGTCACTGCAGAGCCGGTGGGACACAATTAAGAGTGAGGTGTCCAAGTTTGTTGGATTCTTCGCTGAAGCCGAAAGAGCCAATCCTAGCGGGATGACAGATGCTGATAAGGTTTGCTGATGTGATTTTATAATTTGAACCATGAACCATGACTGATATATGATTCACTGACTTTCTCCCTTTTGTTGTTGCAGACTACCATGGCAGCTGCCACTTTTGCTTCTGTCCTTGACCACAACTTTGGTCTCCTCCATTGTTGGGAGCTGATGAAGGACGAAACGAAGTGGAGTGAACCAAAGAGTGCCTCCAAGCCTCAGGCAGGAGCAGCAGGTGGTTCTGGTCAGGAACCCATCAACCTCGGTGATGCTTCAGCNAGGCCACCCGGCAGGGACTCCTCTAAAGCAGCAAAGAGAAGAAGCGGATCAGATGCTGGTTCCACATCATCTTCAGAGTACGCTTCCAGGATGCAAGATCTTTCAATAGAAAGGATGTCAATGATGCAAACAGCCGAGGAGCGTAAAGCTAATAGGTTCGACAAGATGGCATCCATAGATGAGAAGCGCTACGAGGAGATGAGAATCCATAGTAAGTCGGTCATGGAGCTGGAGCATGAGAAGCTGAGACTCATGCGCGAGAAACAGCAAATGGAGAAGGAAAAGGAAGATGAAAGGATTCTTGCTGTGGATCTTGACACTTGTACACCAGGTCTGCGTCTATACTACCAAGCGCTCCAGAAGAAATATTGGGAAGGGTTGCAGCAAGGCGTAGGAGGCGGCAGGACCCATGAATCCACTAGCTGCCTGTGTTCACCCCTGGTAAGCTAAACTTCTATTCATATTTCTGCACAGCCAATATATTTGTCATAACCTGCCTATACTTTGTACTTGTACTGGGGAAAAAATTAGTTTCTTAGTTTGTTACCAGCCAGGCTGCAGGTATGCAGATAAGGGTAACTGTTACTGAGCAAAGCTTAGCAAATGTCTTACCCAAAACAAAAAACCAGTGGCTGGTCACACTGTGAAGTAGCAAGGGTACCAGCTTGGGTACATGACCACAAAGTACTTGTACTTAATAAGAATATGTGAGA
>JAZFNS010006789.1:1452-25278 GCA_037127165.1 Alloteropsis angusta | reverse complement strand
TCTTCGTCCTCATCATCCATGCGGGGTGGTGGACGGCGTGGCGGTGGACGGCGGCGTGGCTGCTCGCAAGAATATGTAACATGGGTGCATATTTTAGACACTTGTTGACCTTTCTTTCCTTCTTGGCTAATGGTGGAGCTATGTTTTTTCTTATTTGTTGTCATGAATAAACATGCATGTGCGGTTTCTTGATGGAAATAACACCTATTGGATGTTCATGTTTGTAACATATAACTTTGATAATTGAAATAACTCGCTGGGGGTCTTAATTCTAGATCCGAAAGATCTGCCAGGCAGTGAATTTGTAAAGCGCAAGAATATGTAACATGGATGCATATTTTAGACACTTGTTGACCTTTCTTTCCTTCTTGGCGGGTGATAACCCTACAAAACAAAAATACAGGTAATATCTAATGATCAGTGTGTAATATTCCTACAAAATTAGGATTAGTAATATGTGTATTTTTGCTAAAATTCTAAAATTTTTTGTTTGAATATGTGCATCGTTCAAAATCCTGATCAAACTCAAGATTAGCATCCTAAGTGATCTTCCCAAATTGCTTAAATTAGTAAATTGAAAATGTGCATATTGAAGCTTCTAACCATCTGATCTCTATTCTTGATTTGGGTTTATTTGGAGTTCCTTAGTTTTTGATGAGTTTGAATTTTGAATTTCATACAAAATTAAAATATTAAGGAAACTAATTATAAAAACCTAAACATATGGTCGGGCCAGACACAAATCCACCGGCCCAGCTCTATCATGTCTCTCCATCTCACCTTTCGCAACTGACAACCCACTAGTTCGCCCAGAGTCAGGCCAAGCCTCCTTGAGCGGCCGCATTATTCCCTCTCCTTTCGTCTGCTTATGGCGACAGGTGGGTCCTGCCACAGTGGTGTCATCCTCACGACACCATGCTCTACAATTCCCCCTCTACTTTTCTCTTCCTTGACCGAGCGGCGACCGCTGCGCGCTACACATCAAACTATGCACATGTTGTCCCAACTGGGTGGTGATGCGGCTATAACTGCATCCCGCTCCACTTCCTTTTCTAGATTCCCTCATGAGGTTCAGGTAAGGTACACCTGGCGATTGTGCCTTTGAGGATGCGCGTCACGTGCCTGTGGCCCACATAACAAGAATTGTCGGCCACAGGATCCACCGCCATTTCTAGAAGCTTCACCAATCACAACCCAAACACTACCCATACAAACCCGCGCTACAAAACCCCAATTGGAGTGCTTCCTCTATCTAATTTTCTTCCGGGAACAAGCCCTTTCCACAAGAAACCCCAATCCACACCCAGAGGAGGAGAAGAGAAGAAAGTGGAGGAGAAATAGGAATGTTAAGAGGAAGAGCCGACCGAGCCCCCGTACCATAGTAAAGGTCCACCATGATCGCGCCGAGCTATTGCTCTACTTCCTCTAGGCCAAGCGTTGCCCGCTGCCATCGACACAACATTCTGCGAGCCCACACTGAGCCAAGAGATGATTAAACGCTGCTCCTCAGTGAGCATCACATGGGCCCCTCTCATCTCTGACCTCCTTGCTGTCCGGTGCAGTGGCTCTGCCCTCTCGATGGAACCTCCCCTATGCCAGCCTTTGCCACCTATGTAACTTGGGCTTTCATGTCCAGCATTCGCACTGCCGCCCGATCTTCTATTGGTCATTATTCCACACAACTTGGGCAAAAATACAGCTGGCTGCTCACCACACGCACGTGGCCCGATCATGGTCATGGCACAATCGTCGGGAAACACTGTCGCAGTGAGCAAAAGCAGAAAGCAAATAAGAGTAACATAACTTTATGTTGCGTAAAGGTAAATGTCCCTAACCATCTTCCTGTCTATGTTTTAATATATAATTTGATAATACTAATCGGAACATGGAGAACCACCCAAGCAAATAGTACAACCATAATTACTACGTGGCTCTGGTCTTGCCTAATTAGTAAGACATGGGGTAGCTAGCTAGTGGGCTTACCGAAAGGGCAAATAGGGGGCAGGTAAGGGGTCCTTGCCCTAAGGAGTAGCCTTTGTACGATACGTCCTCGTTCGTGAGGGGATTGACCTCACCGCTGGTGAAACTCTAGCGGACTACTAGTTTACTCTCGCGTCTTTGCAAAGGCCTCACAACGTCGCTATGCAGTCACACCAAAAGAAGTGTAATGAATGTGCCTGATCAGCATTATATGGTTAGGTCGAAAGTTATTTTGAATTTTTAAGTGAGTTGTGCTGGAAGTGTACAACCTCTACAGAGTGTTAAAAACTGTTATAACAGGCATGCTCACGGTCAATAGCGTCCTGGACCCTCACATGATTAATAAACTTTAAGTTGGACTTAATTCATTGTTGCGGTTATTTCTGTGGCCTTGCTGAGTAGCAAATCTTGCGTACTGCTGCTCAAAAGACGTTATGAAGTTGTTGAAGATGAAGCTAGGCGTACGCAACCCCCGGTCGACTGTCTGTGAAGTGTCGCTTTCTTTTTTCCAGATAAAGCTGTAACTCCGATGTTTTGTAAGTGTTTTGACTTATTTTTCGTGATATTGCTATTTTTATCACTGATGAAGACTCATATTTGTAAACTTGATCCAGACGCACATATGCTTATCATTTGGTTTTGTTCTTAAAACCCGGTGTGACACGGTGCGGGACGGATTTGGGAGACGCGCGTGTCCCTGGGCGAGTGGTAAAAAATAATTTTATTTTTGGCAGAATCGTTTTCTAAATATCAATTTCTCTAGATCTTATTTTCCATCTCTCTCGGTTCTGACAGGTGACGTGAGAGATATGGTGGGCAAAAACGAGGTAGAAATATTTCCAAATGTTTTGGATATTTATAGTATAAAAGTCTTATTCTTTGCTACATCGATTTAGCAGGCATTAGCCCTGAAGCCGACTTTACTACTGCTGGTGTCGTATAGCACCTCAAACGTGCGCTGATTCACATTGCCAAGGACTCCTGTGGTACCGTCCACCCCGGAGTCTGCAAAAGCTAGGCAGCCGTTCACAAGGATTCCATTGGGGACGTCCAGGTTGATCGTGGCTCCGCCGGCGAACGTCAGGGCAACCTTGGGCAGGACGACGTTCTTGCGACCGGCCAAGTTGTAGCAAGTGTCGAGGTGACTGTTGGGAACCATCGGGTACGCCGCCATGGCCTCTCTGAACGCCGCCCGAAGCTGCAGGTACGCCGTCCGCTGGAGACCGGTGATGACGGAACCGGAGTCCACGATCATGCCCCCCGCGAACGCCGACGGCTGGAGGTTGAGCTTTCTTTCCCCGACGGTGATCCCGGCGAGCGTCACGATGGCAAACGTCGGCAGTCCGGGGACCCTGCCCATGGGCGTGAACTGGAAGCCCGACGGGTTCCTCCCCGCGCCGAGTGCAAGGAACCCAGGCTTGCTGTTCACCGCAGGGAGGCAGTACGAGACGGCGCCGCCGTACTGCACGCCGAGGGACTCCGACAAGCGGCCGAGGCCAAGCAGGCCGTCGTACAAGCCTGGCACCGAGCGCTTGTCATGGCCACACCCGAAATAGAAGTCCTTGACGGCGACCCCGGGCGCCAGCGTCAGCTTGTCCTTGCTGTACACGCCCTCCGTTCGAGTTCCATCCGCGTAGGAGATGAGGAACCCGCACTGCTTGCCGTTGGCGCAGCCGTTGCTGTACTCGTCGGCGTCGAGTTTCTTGCACGCGCCGGAGCCGCAGGGGATGGAGCTGTACGTGGAGGAGTGGGTTGGGTCGAACAGAGGGTCCTTCTGCGTGGAGCACTCGCCGGAGTTGCACGGCTTGCACTGCAGCCACGACAGGTCGCTGCCGGTGTCGATGAGGACGACCCGTGGCACCGCCGGCGTTCCGAAGCTCACGGTCGTGACGTACTCAAGCGACTTCAGGGAACTGCCGAGGTGGGTGGGGATGCTCAGTTTCTCGTCGCCATGCGAGACCATGGTCCTCGCCACGGCGCTGGTGATGTTGTTCACCCGAGCCCGGCTTTGGCGGAGCGTGTCGGCAAAGGACGGCTTGTCTGAAGATCTCGCCGGCGCGCATGGACCATGGCGGTGCACTAGTGGAAGGGACACGGCGGAGTGGTGCTCCAACTTCACTGAAATATATGCAGAGTATATATCAGAAGGTTTTATGTGAGGTGTTCAGAAGTAAAGGAAATAAACCACAGAAATAATTTGCAGTTCCTGTATACCTCTCTCACCGGAGCAAACTAGCTCTGGCTCAAAAGAGCTGGTTGGCACGGTCACAAAGCTGTCGTTACCACTCCCATGAGCAATGGAATAGTAGCTGCACAACACAAGGCACAGGAGCAGAGGAGAAGCCATGGAAAACGACGATGTGCAGATGAGGAGTACACCAGGAAAGGATGGACGGCCAGTTATAAACTGTTGGAAGAGCACAATATTACTTGCATAGTTCAATTATCTCCTAGAGTATTTGGCATATTTTAAGTATTGTTTAATTCCCTAGATCACAAATACAGTGGGCAACAAAGATGAACTCAGATAATAAGCATGGAATTAGACTCCCTCTGAAAAAAGATACAAAGACATAGGCAGCAATTAAATTACTAACCAGTTGCTAAACATGTAGCACAATGACGAAGTCAGATAAGCATGGCATTATACACTCCATCAAAGTGGAAACAATACATATATAGCATCCAATTAAGTTCTTTGTCTCCTACTTAACAATTTAATGAACTGCGTACGCCTCATTTGTTTCTCTGCAAGGCAGAGGCCAATCATTAAATGGACCCAAGAAAAAAGAAAACAGAAATGCCTACGTAGCTCTCTATGGCCATCCCATCCCAGACACTACTCAGTTCCATAATCTTTATGTCATCAAGAAACTAGTGCTAGACACTACCTCTTCAATCTACTATTACGTATTCAAATTTAATACCACTTATTGCTTACTCCCTCCAGTTTTTAATAGATGTCATATTAGGTTTGTCCTAAGTCAAAGTTATATAACTCTAACGAAATTTATAGAAAATATAAATACATTTATGATACCAATCATATATACTAGTAAAATATATTACATGGTAGATTCAGTGAAACAAATTTGGTATTATATATATTTTTATATTTTTATAAACTTGATCAAAATTGAACAATTTTGACTTACAACAAAGCTAATACGACATTTAAAAAAATGGAGGGAGTATTGTGTCTTGGATATTGTGTACAAACCATATCTTATGCAAGTTCAGTCTCTTTCTTTTTCTTCCTTTATTCACTTGTCATGTTATATTTTATCTTAGAGCAAGGCTAATAATACAGTTTGCTGCTGACTGTATGGATGCTTGCAGCTCACCTCTCAGCCGACTCATATAGTAGTAGCCTTTATTGTTAATACATGGTCCACCTTTCATTGTCACGGTTTTTCTTGGTTCTTGTGTCTAGGTAGGCTGTAAACTTACGACCTGCTTCTCCTCTCTCTTCTCTTCACTTCTCTCTCTGTCACATCAGCATTCAGCCCTCTTGTAGCCATTTACTATACCTCTTGTTAGATGGTATCTCATTTAATTCTATTCTAGTCGGGATGGCCTTCCACCATAAAGCTTCATGTAGACATGCTACACCCTTCCTGGTCAAAAGTAAATAACGCTTTGGACAAAGCAGACAATTAATTTATTTTTTGTGAGAAGTTCAGCGATGCATTAGCGGCAAATAAATCACATCATGATGTCAGCTATGTGGAACCAAACATACTAATTTAACAGTGAAGAAATTGGGCTATATCTTACACAGAGGATTGTTAAGGACAGACAAGCTGCCTGCTGCCTACCCTCTACTAATCCATGGGGTTATGAGGCAAATGAGGGCAAAAATAAGTTTTATGCTTAAAACAATAACTGCTATCGTAACTTTGATCAAAGATTAATACTTTAATGATAAAGCAACAAACCCACATTGAAAATAAAGGGCTAAGCATTCCATAACTCAAACTTAAATACTTAGCTAAATATCTCGGATACTTACTAAATGCTCACATCTGCCGAGGTATAGGTGGAGGGTCACCGACATGCTGGGACTCCTCTCCTCCAGACTCTCCTCACTCTCTCCCTATTTCTACTCTAGAATTGAAGAGGAGAGATTCACCTTGGACTTTATAAGTAGCAATGGTAGTTTGGAGTCGGTGTGCAAAGGATTAGGCGGTTTGGACGTGGACTCAGGTTGGCCAACCCTTGCATCACTTTCTTCACTTGTGGAGAGCTTGGATGTCTTCAATTCCTTAAGGCGGTTGGCAAGTACTGGTCAATGTTGGGCCGAGTCGGGCGCGCGGCGGGTCCAACCAACTCGGGGGGTCGGCCAATCTTGCCTCACCAAGTGGGTCCTGAGGTCGGTTCTAGGTGGCTGCACCAATTTTGTGTTAGTTGTATTCGTGGTGTGGGCCCTTCAATCCTTATGTGTGACAGATGGACGTTGAGTTAGCGGCCTTGATGGTGCATTGATGTACTTCTTTGCATGGGATGAAGGAGAGCCTTATTGGGCATGGGCCTAAGTCGGCCCACTTGCTCTCCCCTTTTGCCACATTAGTCCTGCAGGCACATATTCATAAAAATCTGTGGAATTGATTAGTGTTAAGCCCTGTGTTTATTTCTTTTACTCCTTTTTCATGATCATATGATGGTATAAGATCAGCATTAAGAATTATCAATAGTAAGCTTTACGGTTCAACTTTGTATCTTCTCACTTGTAAAACTTTGATCATCATTGGACATATCTTCTTGCTTATGTTATATGCCTCAGTTTTGCCTTACTTAATACATAAGGTACATGTTTTACACCTTGGTTCAGCTTACGTATGCTATGAAATTGGCTTAATGTGCCTTATGATTGCTCTATTTATCCACACAATAGATAGAGTTTGGAATTTGAAGTATCCTTACCCATGGATAAGTAGAGGTAGCAGGAAGGTGGTGACAGTCATATTTGTCATTTGTAATCCGCCACGCTCGGATTTGGATGTTAGGCCTTTAGGATAAGATGTCATGTCATTCCTTGGATGAGGGAAGTCGCATGGCACCTCGATATGTCCGCTAACATGTGTCCCCTTTATGAAGACTGTTTAAGTGTGTACTTGTATGCTTTAGACCAATATGTGAGAAATAAATAGAATATCTAGTTTATATCTAGGACCTTCATGCTAGCTAAGTCTTATCTCTTTTGAGAAGTGAATCTTCTAAGTGTCACTCTCCCGCAAATATCAATGTCTACCCTTCGTAGTTCGTACTTGCTATATTAATAATGATATGATTAAATACATCGGAAAACCACTCTCTTCAACAAATGTTTTCCTTGATATAAAATAAATACAATACTTTGGAATACTCTCTTGTGACATGTCACAACGTACTTCTATGTGATTGCAGAATAAACTGTAACATTAAGAAATACCAACAGTGGTAAGGTTTATTATTCCTAACTATTTTCACATGTGTTGGTGAACATTTGTATTCAGGTGATATATTATCAAGAGGGAGAAAACACTAGTAACCTAGGGAAAACACACCTCCAACCAAAAAGACAAGCACATGGATCCGTGGGCACACAATGGCAGAAAACCGAGCAATTGCACACAAACTACCATGTATCCACTTGCAGGCTCACCAAGAAGCATCCTAGCTGAAAGGCAGTATTATTGGACATGCCCGGGGCTCTGCTAAACCCCCCTTGGCACCCCTCATCCTTAGCTTAAACTTGCTGCCCTCCATTGCGTCGGTAGTGAATGGTTTGCATGGAGTTAGTTTGGACGTTGATTCTGTGCAAGTGGAGGTGGAGAGGAGTTTGAGAGAGAATATTCCCTTTGGATACTTGGAGCATCTCTACTATTCCAAGAAACCTCCAAACTATAGATAGATGACTTGTCTCCCTTATTCAACAAAAACAAGCAAAAAAGAAGAGCTTCACTCATAAAGGCAAAGCCTTGCTGCTGTAGTGCTTAGAATAGGGACAGAGTGGAGGTTAGTTCAGGAAAGTGCCGGTCTTCCTGCACTCTTCCCCAAGCTTGTAGTTCGTTGGATGCTTTCATCTAAGTGTTGATGATTCTTTTATGGAGGTGATTCTTTCAGGTTCAGCGCCCTATGTAGATAGGGAATTCTAATTTTCTATTCATGAAGACGATGGCTTTGACACTGGCGCTCTGTTCTGGGCTGGTGCGCCCCGATCAGCTACTTGTGAAGACGAAGCCTCATTCCGCTGAAGACCTCGATATATATTTTCGCAAATTCTGTTTTAGACGTTGGGTCGTTTTGTAACAATGTTTATCGCTTATGTATTGGCTTTGGCATTAATCACATTTGTAAAGGTCACATGGTCCTAGAGGTTTTTAGGTTAAAACGAGTTTTATGAAATCCGGTTTTCACAAAACACGAGATCCAAACCAAGTCTAGAAGGGAAAAGCCAAAGTGAATCTACAAATAAGACCTAGGTTCTCTCTCTAGCTTCTCTCTCTAGCTCCAGGGGAGCGGGCGCTCCACGCCCCCTCTCAACGCCGGCGGCCACCACCCCCAACCACCCAGCCCGCCGGTGGCCACTCCGGCCCCGGCGGCCACCACCACATCCGAAATCCCCGTCACAAAGCTTCAGATCTGCGAAAATGGATGGATCTGAGCACCCGGAGGAGGGGACTGAAGCCAGCCCTCGCCTTCCCCCTCTGGCAGCTGCGGCGACGGCGGCAGCCGCTTCGACATGGTTCGCTTCCCCAGGTCAGTCGCTAGATCCGGCGGCTACCCCTTTCTCACTTCGACTGGACGGTACTGGGGGCGGAACCCCCGATTGGTTGCGGTACAGCTCGTCGCCGGTCTCAATGTCGGAGGATTCCGCTCCCCCCTCGCCAAGGTCGCTCTCAGCAGCAGCGCGAGCTCGGGGAGCTCCTCCTATGGTCGCTGCATCAGCTTCTCCGTCCGCACGATCCACAAGGTCGCTCCCTGTACCTATCGGGGATAGGGGCAAGGCCCCCATGGTCGCTTCACAAGATTCCAGGGATGGTGAACCCCCTGGACCCTCCTCCTCCAGGGGATTCATGGCGGACGCGAGAAGAGCATTGGCCGCAGCACCGTCGGCGCGGCTCGCCTCCCTGCTGGTTCGCCAAGAGCGGGAAGAGGAGCCACCTCAAGGCGATGGCGCCTGGACCGAGGTACACTACCGCCGTGGCCGGCGCCAAGGTCCTCGTCAGGCTCCTGCCCCACGTCCGGTACCCGCGGACCTGGTGGGGCGCTGCTTCAATTGCCTCTCCTCAGACCACATCGCTGCGGCCTGCAAGAATCCGTCGCGATGCCTAAAGTGTGGGCGTGAGGGCCACAGGTTGCGAAACTGTGGCCGCAGAGGAAGGGCCACAGCTCCAACAGGAAGACGCCCCGGCGGCCCACCTCCACCGCATTCCCAGCGGCGGCACTCCCCTCCCAACTGCCCACACCGACGGTCCACCTCTTCAGACAGAACCCGCTCTGCAAGGTCGCAATCGACTGGACCAAGTCGTCCACCTCCTGATCTATGTCGCCCACCGTCTTCTGAGGGGGAGCTTCATCATCGAACTGGTGATGATGATGTCTCAATGCCATCTCCACCAACTTCTCCGCCGCCGGTGGGAGCCCCAGCCCGTCGACCACGTGAAATCTGCACCCTCTGGCGGTCGGCGGAAATCGACGACAGGGAGATGAGGCTGACTGCCAATGCCCTGGTTGCTGTTGTGGGGGGCACACGGCCTAGTATCTCCAAGGAGAGGCTTGCAAGGATCCTGGAGGAATTCTACGCTCTCCTGCCAGGGGAGTACATGATTCACCGACATTCTCCAGACGATTTCCTGGTAGAATTCAGCATGGCGGACCAAGCCAACAGGGTATTACATGCCAATCTGCCTGCGGAAGCACAGATTCAGATTATCTGGCGTCGCTGGCGTCGTCAATCTGGAGCGAGCTTTGCCTCTCTCAGATATCGTGTATTGATTGAGATGAGTGGAATTCCCCTGCATGCCAGGAACCTGTCCACGGCCCATGTGATTCTCGCACCAGCGTGTTCCAACTTGATTGAACCACCTGTTGATATTGCTGGCGATAATTTGGGGATAATGTTTGTAGCAGCTTGGTGTATTCACCCAGATTATATACCCACAGAAAAGCTTTTGTTCATCCCAGAGCCACAAGCCCCGCATGAGCCAGGCTTACTATTTCTGAAACCGCACGAGATAATTCACTCTAAGCAGGATGGTCTGTGGTACAAGGTGCGGATTCGCCTGATTGAAGTTCAGGACTGGAACGTGGACTCTGACTCCGGGGATGAAGGGTCGCCAGATCATTTCGCCTCCACAGATGACGATGAGGACCATCACCCTGGCACCTCTCGCAGATACAGGAGTGATCCTTGGCCGAAGACTTCGACTCCAGAAGAAAGGGACAGCAAGGAGGGAGGTCCAGCTCTAGGACCTGGATGGGGAGCCCCATTCAAGGCCCTGTCTGCATCTGCTACCGAGATTACTCGCAAAACTTGGTCGCTGACGGCTCCCATCCGCTTTGGTAACGTTGGGAAATTTTCCCATAGAACAAGGTCGCTGGCACAGCCTGTCCGCTTTGGCTCCTTAACCGCTGATCAACTACCCCTTCCCAATGGTGACGGGATGGCTAGACCGCGGCGAGATATTGAAGAGGACCACGAAGGGGCGACCTGCGTGACCGCACACGCAGACCCCCAACAGCGAGGGGAATACGCAAATGCTGAATCGCCTACGCACAGCCCGCCTCAAGCCAATCACCACGATGAGAGGGGTTGGATCCCAGAGGTGGCTCACCTTGAGCAGGATGACCGATCCACCAACTCAACCTGGGATCCAATGGTGGCAGAGGCGACGCTGGAAGGGGCACGTCTTCGTCCCCAGCTTGAGGCAGACTGCGCTACTACGGGCACCCCTTTACCTGATGCCACACGCACGGACATCTCTACTCCGGCTGTCCAGCAAGCTCACCTCTCTCAACCAACCATTGAGGTAGCCCTCTTTGACGATGTTCCGGTCGTGGAGATTCCTGTCGCTAGTGCTGACAACAATTTTGTCAACACAACTCGAGGGTCCAGGCCGGCCCTCCCACTCCACTTTCCACCTGATGCTCCTACTATGGCACAAAACGTCGCTTCTCACTTTGCACAAACCGTGTGCAGGAACAGCAGCCCGCCACCGGTGCTCCAGCAGGCCCCCCCAAGGAGGAGGGCGAAAACTCCATCTTCCACAAGCAGATCGCTGTCTATACGTCGCAGCGAGCGGTTGGCGAAGAAATCAAGGGGAAAGACCACCAAACCACTTCTACAGGCCCAGAACGTCCTGATGAAGAAACTAGGCGTGACAGGGCCAGGAGACGAGCCTCCCGACGCTGCTGCCTTCCAACGTTTCCTCGAGGTCTTCCAAGGAACACTTTCTGCTTCCCAGTGCAAGGCGCTTGACTCTTTGATACCCGATGGTGGGCCGGTGTTCGCGGCCGCTTTGGTGGAGGAGGAGTCCTAGGAATGCTTCTCCTGTCGCTTCTCATGTCGCAAATTGTGTAATCATGAATGGTGAAAACATTCTAGTATGGAACGTAAGAGGGATAAATGCCCGGGCGAGACGCAACGTTGTTCGTGATTTGGTCGCTCAAGAGCGTATATCGCTTGTTGCTCTGCAGGAAACGAAATTGGATTCCTGCGACACGAGTCTGATTATGCAGCTGCTAGGCCCTGCTTTTGACCACGTTCATCTTCCTGCGTCCGGGTCAGCGGGGGGAATTCTCATGGCGTGGAACAGGGACATATGGGATGTTTCTAATCCAGTAACTCGCCGCTTCACGGTAACAGCCAGGGTAAAAGTCTCGGCCACTGGAGATGAGTGGCTACTAACTTCGGTGTATGGACCACACACAGAGCCGACAAAGATAGAGTTCCTGCAAGAATTGCGTGAGATTGGGAATGGTCGTTCTGGAGCGTGGATGATATGTGGTGATTTTAATTTGATATATAAGGCAGAGGATAAGAGCAATGGTCGACTTAATCGACGAATGATGAACCTGTTTCGACGGTTCATAGACGACATGGAGATTCAAGAGCTCCACCTTCAGGGTCGCCTTTTTACGTGGAGCAACGAGCGCTCCGCGCCGACTTTGGAGAGGATCGACCGCGTCTTTGTCACGGAAGATTGGTTATCGACCTTCACCGATCATGGGCTACGAGCGTTATCAACAGAGCACTCTGATCATGCGCCTTTGCTGCTGCAGACCTGCTGCAAGTACAACACCTTTCATAGATTCAAATTTGAGAACATTTGGCCCAAATACAGTGGCTGTCTCGACACCATCAAAGACGCTTGGGTATGCCCCTGGCCCATGACGGAAGTTGATGCATGCAGAACGCTTGACTATAAGCTCAGGAACACTGCCATATCCCTCAAGCGATGGAGTGCGAAGCATGTCGGGAGTGTTCGCCTCCAATTGGCCATAGCAAAAGAGGTGGTTTTCAGGCTGGACCAAGCACAAGACAGAAGACAGCTACTTCCACATGAGCGGAATCTGCGCAACAAAATGAAAATTAAATGTCTTGGGCTAGCGTCCCTGCTGCGCACCATCATGAGACAAAGATCAAGAATTTGCTACTTGGCTGAGGGAGATGCGAATACACGGTTTTTCCATCTCCAGGCGTGCCATCGGAGTCGAAAAAACACCATAGCGTCTATTACTCTGGGAGATATTCAGGTACTCCATGAGCAGGCCAAAGCAGAGGCAATTTACCAGCACTTCGATAGCGTTTTGGGGACACAATCGCCGGCTTTAGCTACCCTGGACCTGACTCGGTTGCAAATACCCTCGGTCGACATGTCCAACTCGGATCACTGCTTTTCAGAAGACGAGGTATGGGGGATAATCAAGAACCTCCCACCATACAAGGCGCCGGGCCCCGACGGCTTCATAGGCCTATTCTATCAGCTCGCATGGCCCATTATTAAGGAAGATGTCATGAGAGTCTTTCAAGCTCTTTGGGCACTAGATGGTCGCAGTCTCTACTTACTTAATCAAGCATACATGGTGCTACTTCGAAAAAAGGCTGATGCAGCAACCATTGGAGACTACAGGCCCATCAGCCTTGTTCACAGCTTCTCAAAATTGATGACCAAAGTGCTGGCCACAAGACTGGCCTCCAAGCTTCCTATCCTAGTTAAGGAAAACCAAAGCGCCTTCATCAAAGGTCGGTTGATCCATGACAACTTCAAAGCCGTTCAACTGACAGCCAAGTTGCTCCATCGCTCAAAGCGTCCTGCCTCGCTAATCAAAGTGGATATAGCCAAGGCTTTCGATACGGTAAATTGGACATTCCTAATCCGGATCCTGAAGCACATGGGTTTCACGAGAAGATGGATAGAGTGGATCAGTCTCCTTTTATCCACGGCAAGCACCAAGGTGGTGCTCAATGGAGTTCCTGGGCGTCGTATCTGCCACGCTCGAGGGCTCCGGCAGGGCGATCCGCTATCGCCCATGCTTTTCACTCTTGTTATAGAGGTACTCAATGCACTGATCCACCTTGCTGACAGAGAAGGTCTGTTGCAGACTCTAGGGTCCGCAAAAATCAGGGAGCGGGTATTCCTATATGCGGATGATGTCGTTCTTTTCCTCACTCCTGTTCCACAAGACCTGCTGCTAACAAAGACCATTCTGGATGTGTTTGGAGCGGCTTCAGGGTTACACACCAACCCGGCCAAATGCCTCATCACACCGATACAATGCGACCTGGACCAAACCGTGGTGCTGCTACAATGTTTCCCTGGAAGACTTGAAGCCTTCCCATGCAAATATCTGGGGATTCCATTATCGACTCGGAAGCTGCGCAAAGCTGACATGATCCCCCTGATTGACAAAATAGCTGCTGGTCTACCAACTTGGAAAGCTCACCTGATGTCCAAGGCTGGGAGGGCTGTGCTGGTCAAGGCCAAGATGTCGGCAATACCTATTCACACGGCGGTGGCGGTCGCCTTATCACCATGGGCCATCTCTCAGATCGATAAAAGAAGAAGAGCTTTTCTGTGGAGAGGTTCCTCTTCAGTTTCCGGAGGACAATGTCTTCTAGCATGGCCCAAGGTGTGCAGACCATCGAGTATGGGCGGCCTGGGGGTTCCTGACCTCACTAACCTGGGCTACGCTTTACGCTTAAGATGGCTATGGGCTGCTCGGCAAGACGACACAAAACCTTGGTGTTCCTTGCCAGATGTAGTGGAGCCAATGCTGACAGCTTTCTTCAAGGCATCAGTTCTCTGGGTGGTCGGCAATGGAGAACGAGCCTTGTTCTGGGAAGACAGGTGGCTGGATGGGAAATCCATCACTGAGCTTGCTCCATGCCTAGTTCGGGTGGTAAACACAAGAGCCTTCAAGACTAGAACTGTCCAAGATGCGCTACTAAACAACAATTGGACTACAGACATTACTGGTGCGCTTACAGTGCAAGTTATCCTGGAATACCTTGATATCTGGGAGAAGGTTAGACAGTTCACGCTGCACATGGAGGTTCAAGACAAGATGATCTGGAGATGGACCAAGGATGGGAGTTTCTCAACTTCGTCTGCATACAAAGCTCTTTTTACGGGACAATACAATATTGCAGGCGCCAAATATCTGTGGAAGACGAAGGCACCAGGCAAATGCAAATTCTTTGTCTGGACAGTGCTGCATGAATGCTGTTGGACAGCTGCGAGGAGGAAGAGGCATGGCCTTCAACAAGATGATACATGCTGTCTCTGCAGTCAAGCACCGGAAGAAATTTCACACCTGATTGTGACTTGCTCCTTCAGTAAGCAAGTGTGGTTCAATATACTGAGGAAACTTGGTTGGGAGAATCTCACCCCGGCCACCCTGCAATCTTCGCTTCCAGATTGGTGGATTGCAGCCCGTCGCGCCATTCACAAATCCTTCCGAAAGACACTTGATTCTGTCGTCGTAATGGTCGCCTGGTGTATTTGGCTGGAAAGAAATAACAGGGTGTTCAACAGACAGTCTAGTTCTGTGATCCAACTCAGCGAAAGAATCATGGATGAGTTTGATCTTTGGAGGAAGGCGGGGTACTTTAACACAGGGGGAGCCAATGTTGCTTCGATGGGTCGCGAATTAGTTGCGGCATAATCAGCTATGTAATCTTTCTTTTGGGTTGTTTCTGTAACTGGGTGACAGTCATCCGCCGAGATGACTAAACACCTGTCTTGTAGCAACTTCCTCTCCTTCTTAATGAAATACGTGCTAAGGCACGGTCGCTAAAAAAAGAATCTACAAATAATTCCAAGCATGAAGATTGTTTATTCAGTTTGTGCGAGGTAATGAAAACATTTACAAGCAAATATTTTCACCGCATGTAGTAGTACAGACTATAGTGCCAGCTTACCGTGTCTCGCCTTTGAAAGGAAATAGGAATTGCTATGGAACTGCTCTGAAAGCAGGAAGCATCAAAGCATTCAGCATATTTATTCAGCAGGCACCGCCCCGGAATCCAACTTTACCACGGCCGGCGTCATAGAGCACCTCGAGCTTGCGCTGATTCACGTTGCCGATTATGCCGAGGCCGTCGTCTGGCCCGGACTCGTGGAAAGCGAGGCAGTCCTCCAGTAGGATCCCATTGGGGACGTCGAGGTCGATGGTGCCGCCGCCACTGAACGTGAAGGCGACCTTGGGCACAGTGACGTTGCTGAAACCGGTGAAGTTGTAGCAGGTGTCGAAGTCCTCGCTCGGCACGATCGGGTACGCCGCCATGGCCTTCCGGAGCGCCGCCTGCAGCGCGTCGTACGCGGTCTCCGGGAGACCTGTGGTGATCGTGCCGGAGTCTATGATCATGCCTCCCCGGAACGCCGACGGCGGCACGTCGAGCTTCTTCCCGCCGACACTGATGCCGGCCAGCGTCACCATGTAAAACGTGGCATAACCGGCGAGGTGTCTCATCGGCGTGAACACGAACCCGGACGTGTTGGTGTACGTGCTCGCCGGCGCGCCCAGGGAAAGAAACCCGGCCTCGCTGTTCAGCGCCGGGAGGCAGTACGAGAAGGCGCCGCCGTAAACCGAGGCCGTCTGGACGACGAGCGACTCCGGCGCGCCGCCGAGCCCGACGAGCCCGTCGTACTTGTCGTTGGCGCCGCGCTGGTAGCGGCCGCAGCCGAAATGGAAATCCTCGACGGTGACCCCAGGCGCGAGGGTCAGCGTCTCGTTGCTGTACACGCCCGTCGTCCGCGAACCGTCCGCGTAGTTCACGGCATAACCGCAGTGGGTGCCGCCGTCGGTGCAGTCGTTCTGGTAGTGGTTGCCGGCGAGCACCTTGCAGGTGTCGGTGTGGCACGCGATGGGGGCGTACGTCGAGGATTTCCTAGGGTCGAAGAGAGGGTCCTTCTGCGGGTAGCACGCGGTGGCGTTGCACGGCGCGCACTGCACCCACGTCACGTCGCTGCCGGTGTCCATGAGGAGGACCTGCGACACGGCCGGCGTGCCCAGGCCCATGGTCACCACGTACTCCAGGGAGTCCACGGAGCCGCCCAGGTGGGTTGGGATGGTCACGGTGGCATCGTCGTCCGGCGTGCTCACCGTGCTCCTGGACGTTCTGCTCATGATGTAGTTGGCACGGGCGCGGCTGTGGCGGAGTCTCTCGGCGAGGGACGGCTTGGGAGAGGACGGCGACGGTGCGCACGGTCCGTGCCGGTGAACTAGCGGCATGGACACGGCGGCGCGGCGCGGCTCCAGGTTCACTGAGAAATCATTCATGAAAGCTTGGTTACCTAATATGAAGTGTACGTGGAGGCCAAACATACGGGACGAAACATTGAGGTCATGTACGTACCTCTGGATGGAGAGCATACTGATTCGGGGTGAAAAGTCCTTGGCTGCACCACTACAAACCCGTGCTCGTCGGCTCCATGAGCGATGTGATAGTAGCTACACAAGACGATGAATAGAAGCATAGGAGAAGCCATTGGAAACTTTGGCCAAAGGAGAGGATGAGCGCCAGCTAACTTATGGATCGGTTATATATAAGCACGTCTCAGCTTGGATTTACCGTGATGGTGTGAAGACTGCTAGAACGAAGTGACGAACTGCCATAATATCCATTGTCTGCAAATTTAGGGGATGTGTTTAGATGTATCTATATGTGTAAAGTTTATGCTTCGAAAACCGTGTTAATTCATTTCTTCTCTACACACGCGACTCAATAAAACTTTATGCCGTAACACGACCTTAGTAGTATTACGTGCGGTCATCCCCATTGTCGTATATGTTGCTGCTTTGCCACGTACGCCCACATCATTTTCTTCTATATTAAAACATAATTAACGTACAGTTTTGAATACTAAAACGTCGTCCTTCATAACTTCGAACTTTTAGTGTAATCCGTCTGCGATGGTCTGATTCACCGCAGTTCCATCAGATCGAGGGGAAACATTTTGTTGCACTTGTCACAGTGTATCCATGGTGCTCTTTCTAAAGAAAATATTAGTTGATGGGCATGCCAAGTGATGACTTGCGCGGAGCAAATTAAATATAATTACCGAAATTCTTTAAAAATCTTACTTACCAAAACGCAGGGTATGCACTGTAAATGCCACGTGACGGAAATTAATTATTTGCCAGAAAAATCAATAAACCCTATAGTCCCATTATCGGCAAGGCTGGATGAAAAGAATCTATATATGCTGGTGACAGCATAACTGCAGGTGGAGGGGTGAATTAGATTTTCTAAAATTATAACCTACACTTCTAACTGAACAATATGAAACTAAGACATCCTGTCTATATGTGCAATTAAGGTTCTTTCTAGTGTTTGCACCTACCTAAAAGAGTTTTGCAACCTAGAGCTAATACTATCAAGATACTGTTCTAGAAAACGTAAAGACACACACGTTCCAACAATAAAAAGCGAATACTCAAAGGAGAATTAGAGGAATGCAAACTTAGCACGTCGATTCATCCCGTGGTTCGGCTAACGCGTACTCCATGTTGGTGCTCCACAAAGGATGTGTTTCTGATCGCCATGTTTTGCCTCCGGCCAAGGTCTTGAACTCGCTACCAAAGCTCCCCAAGATGGACGGTGAGCAAGTTACTAAGACTATACTCTCATCAACATACTCTTCAAGACATCTTGACACTGCCTTCATTGTGGTGCTTCTCCACCAAGGAAGGGGTCTCCTCATCCCCTACACAAAGCCATCGACACCGCTCCACACCAAGACGGAGGGTCAAAGAGTTTCCAGTCAGTCACTAAGAGTCCAAGACCCTGGTACACCAAGATTACATGGGTGGTTCACTACAAAACCAAGCACAAGGCTCTAGCTACCTTGCTATCACACCAAGCCGGAGGGTCAAAGAGTTGCCAGTTAGTCACTAAGAGTCCAAGACACTGGTACACCAAGATTACATGGGTGGTTCACTACAAAACCAAGCACAAGGCTATAGCTACCTTGCTATCTCTCTGACTAAGCATATCCTATCTCACTCACTAAGGATGATCAATGTAGTACAAAGGGCGGCATGAATGTCTTGTTGTGTATGAAATTTTTCTAAACTCTAGCACCTTGAAATGCACAGAAAAGATGCACAAAAAATGTGAACGACGTACCTTCCTCCATGCACCTCACCCCCAACGCCATACTATAAAGGTGCGTTTGGTACAGCTTCTACCGCAGCTCTCCGAACGATGTTAGGCGAAGCCGTACCAAACCACGAACCCAAAATAGTTCCGGCACCGAAGCACTTCCATCCCCCTCTCTAGAGCCATTCGACCGAGACGGAGCTGGAAATAGTAGCTCCCCGCGTGGCTCCTCCTATCGTCTCCATGGTTGCCCTCGAGGGACCCCCTGGTGGTGGTGAGCCGCGGCAGCCGGTTGGAGCGGCACGGTGGAGCTGGAGGGGCGCCATGCTAGCGAGTGGCGACCGTCATACTTACACCCACAGAACTGCGACGACGGCGAACCGACCAGGCGGACGGTCGATGCTGTGAGGCAGCGTCCATCCCTGCCGATGCACGCCGGACGGCCGCGCGACGCAACGAAACTGGCAGGCCACGCCACCCCAATCTGTGCGCCGCCGCCGCCGATCAGAACGGTCGCATGTCGCCAACTCGCTCGCCGTCTCTAGGTTGTCGATTGGCTCAGCACATGCATGCGTGGTAGTGCCTCGCAGGCCAGGAACGCTACTTTGTTCGTTCTCCCTGCCCCATGAACGAATGGATAAGATTGGAGTAGAAGAGAAGGGGAAAATAATAAGAAAAGAAAAAATAAAAGAAAAAATAAAAGAAAAAGAGAGGGGAATAATAGTCATTTCATATTCTTATCCATTTTAAATCGTGAGGAGAAGTTGTTTTGCCAAACGTTTTTCCAATCAGACAAGCTGGAGCCAAAAACAGCTGCTCCACCAAAGAAGCCACAACCGGAGCTGTTTTAGCTACATTCACAGCTGTGCCAAACGCACCCTAAGTCGTATAACTTTTTCAACAGTCATTCACTTTTTTAATGTCCTGATACATTGTATTATACGCCAGTTATATAAACAGTAATACCGTATAATACATCGTACCTTTTGAACATAGACGGGTTTCCTCATAGCCATCAAAGTCTAGTCGTCATACCATCCTCCCTATTACGGATCCCAATTTGCCATACCTTCGTGCAGAGACGGTTTTTCTCAGAGTCCTGTGGTTCTATATGCCGATCTATATACCATTACGTTGGATAATACTCCGTATAGAAAATTTGGTCTTCGTAATTTGGCCTTCTCTTTTTGCTCCAAACTTTGATTTGGATGATCTTGTACTTCATGGAAAGTTTATGAAATTTACTACAAGATTCTGTTTTCATACACCCATTTTGAGGAAGTATTAATTCTGTGATTTACGTCGTACCATCCGAATCTCATTGGCCTACATTTCTCCTTGTAGAAAATAAGGTCTTTGTATTTTGGCCATAACGTTTTACTGCGAACTCTAATTTGGATGACCTTGTACTTCATGGAAAGTTTATGTAATTCTCTACGAGATTCTTCTATCACCCATCCATTTTGAGCAACTCTTCACGCCGGGACATATGCCATACCATACGCGCTATTATCGGCGTATCTTCCTCCATGTAGAAATCAAGATCTTTGTATTTTGGTCATAACTTTCTACTTCAGACTCCGATTATAATGATCTTGGATATTATTGAAACCTTTTAAAATTATCTACATGATTGTACAGAAATCCCTAATGTTTGATCTATAATAATTAATGGGTCAAGTCCAATTCATTTGTCTCTACTCTCTTATAATTATTTTCTTGTTATTATTATGACTTGAATGCAATAACTTGTAATCAATCCTTGGGACCTAAAGTGCTACAAAATACACATACTCAACAAATACATTAGTCTCAATGATTATGTTGTCACACAGTCACCAAGATCACAATATAATGGCATCCTTACACTTGGTAAAAGTGAAATTAATTGTCACAAAAAATTAATTTTTAGTTGAATTCACACATAGTTGAATGATGGACCCACACAAGTGCAATATTTTCTCACTTCTATATCATCACATTAGTTTACTATGATAAATAGTTCAGAGGCAAGTGTGTAATTTTCTAAAAAGGCACTTGCCTGTCTCGCACGGTGGCACCATCCCACAACTAGGTACCGTTGCTCAATACAAACTCAACAGCCTCAACGTGAACTACCACGTTTCTAGCTGCATGTTCACAACCATTTCCGTTTTGCAGACCACGCATGCATGAAAAGGAAACTAAAGTATATATATACTTATTATAAAATGATGGACGAGGATATGTACCCATCTTGCACCGAACCACACTTTATCAAATGCAAATACCAGTACTTAAGCTTGTACTTCAGCAGGCGCCAGCCTTGAATCCGACCTTACCATGGCGGACGTCGTAGAGCACCTCGAACGTACGCTGGTTCACGTTGCCAAGGATTCCAGGAGAGCCGTCCTGGAAAGCGAGGCAGCCATCCAACAAGATCCCGTTGGGGACGAGGTCGATCGTGGCGCCGCCGTCGAACGTCAGGGCAACCGTCGGCACGGTGACGTTGCTGAAGCCGGTGAAGTTGTAGCACGTGTCGAGGTCCTGGCTCGGCGGCAGCAGCGGGTACGCGGACATGGCGCTCCGGAAAGCGGTCCGCAGCGCCGTGTAGGCCCTCGTCGGGAGCTCCGTGATGACGGTGCCGGAGTCTATGATGGTGCCCACCGAGAACAGCGCCGGCGGGATGTCCAGCTTCTCCCCGCCGACGCTGATGCCCGTGAGATTCACGACGTAGAACGTACCCACTTCGACCTTCATCGGCACGAACACGAAGGCCGACGTGTTGCCGCTCGGCGCCGGCGGCGCGCCGCCCAGGGAAAGAAACCCGGCGTCGCTGTTCAGCGCCGGGAGGCAGTACGAGAAGGCGCCGCCGTAAACCGAGGACGTCTGCGAGACTAGCGACTCCGGCGCGCCGCCGAGCCCGAGGAGGCCGTCGTACTTGTCGTTCTGGCCGTCCTGGTCGTTGGCGCATCCGAAACGGAAGTCCTTGACGGCGAGCCCAGGCTCCAGCGCCAGCGTCTCCTCGCTGTACACGCCCCTCGTGTGCGACCCGTCCCCGTACTGGATCTTGAATCCGCACTGGGAGCCGCCGGCCACGCAGCCGCTGCCGTAGCCGTCGGCCGTAAGGTTCCGGCAGGCGCCGGAGCTGCAGGGGATGAGCCGGTACGTCGAGGATTTCCTAGGGTCGAAGAGAGGGTCCTTCTGCGGGTAGCACGCCGTGGCGTTGCACGGCGCGCACTGCACCCACGACAGGTCGCTGCCGGTGTCCATGAGGAGGACCTGCGACACGGCCGGCGTGCCAAGGCCGATGGTGACCACGTACTCCAGCGAGTCCACGGAGCCTCCTAGGTGGGTTGGGATGGTCACGTTGGCATCGTCGGCCAGCGTGCTCACGGTGCCCTTGGACACTCTGCTCTTGACGTAGTTCGCGCGGGCGCGGCTTCGCCGGAGCCTCTCGGCGAAGGACGGCTTGTCGTCGGAGCTCAGGGAAGGGGCGCACGGCCCGTACCGGTGCACCAGTGGCAGTGTCCCAGAACCGGCGGCGTGGCTCGGCTCCAGCAGGTCCACTGCAAAGCAATGCATCATGTATGCATGAAGTTTCGTATTCGAAACTCGAAAGTGCAAACAGGCCAAACAAGAGACGACGTTATTCAGGTACCTCTTGATGTGGAGCATACTGCTTCTGGCTTGAAAGAACTGGTTGTGACCGTTGCAAAGCCATGGTCGTCGCCTCCATGAGCGACGGTGTAGTAAGTGCATAATATGAAGCACAGGAGCAGATGAGAGGCAGCCATGGAAGATTGCTGTGTGCAAAGGACGGGACGGTCGAGAACTTATAGATTAGTTATCTTTACACGTGTGAACTTGGATTCAACGACGAGCTGTGCAAAGGACAGGATGAGCGAAGATTGCTAGGATCAAATGCCGTGTGTAGTTGAATAATGTATGTAATGGTTGGACTACGAAAATTGAATATAGTTGCCATTCCATAACGATGGGTATTTCCCATAGCAGCAACGTATTCCGTTGCGTGTTAATTCACCACAGATATAACGAAATGCATGTGATCGAGTTTGTAAGCTAGAAAGTGAACCAATGCTTTCGTAGATGAGTGAGATACAAAACCCAAAAAAACTCAATGATGTTGTTCAGTCCGACAAGAAAATGTTAGAGTTTACATTTTTTTTTGAACCTATTACATTTTATTTTTGAAGTACACTATACTTAGGTAACATGAATTTCACTTGCATACAACATGTTGAAATTTATGAAGTAAAATGTTTCACATTGAGTGATTCTTTTTCATTGAGATGATTGATTATCATTTATAGTTTTATATATTTTTATCATATTATTTTATTGGAAAATAACATAACAACTCAAATCGGGTATCTAAACATATTTTACACAAAGTCAAAATATGCTTATAACTCTGATTTTTTTTGCAATTTGACCCTTTTTACGAAAGAATTTCACAAATGGACCCCTGACGGAAAGATTTGCAAATATGGACCCTTAGCTCAGCGCCATGGGCGTGGCGCCGAGGTTCGGGACGCGGGGAGGGGACGTGGCGCCGAGCTGGCGTGGATTTTTTTTGCGTTTAGGCCCTTGGCGCCACGGGCCATGGCGCAGAGCTTCGAACCACGGCAAAACCCCACGAACCCGTCCGAGCGCTGCAGTCACTCATTCCCCCCTTCTTCATCTCGTTTTCTCCCTCCCCTAACCGCGCCAAACGTCCACAAATCGACACATTTAACCACGAAAACTTGGAATTTAATTTGTCCATCGTTCTTCAAGGGCAAGGTATTCTCTCTTCCCTTCTTGTTTTTTTTTGCAATGTTGTGGTTTATATCTATTGTACCATCGATTTTAGGAAGCTAGGGTTAGATGCAATGTTAATTTTTGTTGAATTAACCGTAANNGAGGCGTGGAAAAACTAGTAAGAGCTGTCAGCCAAGGTAGTGTGTCATCCAACCAAAAATTTTGTACCATTAATTTGTGTTGTTACTTAGTATCATCGTTTTCTTCATAATTTTGAACCTGCCGTCGCTTAGGAAGTGCCTATAAGCTGTTGCCGCTGTCTAGTTGTGTTCTCGTGCCTATGTGTTTTTTGGCGATCCATGCAAGGTCANCGAAGAGGACACCTATAGGCAGAGGTACTGGATGTGTGCGAATTACACCTTTGATCCTCCACTTCATATGATCCGCATTGGTTTGATGGTGAGTAATTCATATTGGATTGTTTTTCTTTGTTGTTGTTCAAAAATTGTAAC
>JAZFNS010035431.1:4543-16250 GCA_037127165.1 Alloteropsis angusta | reverse complement strand
TCAGCCTCCTGGGACTGATAATTTGTGTCACATTTAGTCACTGCTTAGGCAGGGACGCTTCACGATGGCACCCTCTACGCCATGGAGGCGTCTACCACAGCAGAGCTGGCAATCATCCAGCAGCGATGGCCAACAGCGGCAGCCTCGAGTCATCCGACATCAACTCAAACGCAGCCTGCAGCCTGGGAGCTGTCAATTCCTCCTCGTCTTTCTCTGTTCTTCTCTGCCACTTGTCGTCACCAGCCGTGCCAAACTTTGGTGGTGGCAGCTTGTCCTTGATCTACGGCCCCAGAAGCTGCCGTCACCTCTGTCTAGACCTGATCATGGGCCATCCGACCAAAGAAACTTGACCCAACCCATCTGAAAAATACCCGATCCGAGCAAGGCACAGAAAAAGATATCCAATCCAATGGTTGGCTTGGGCCGGGCATGGGCCAAAATTTGACCCAAAACCAAAAAAGCCTGACCCAACCGAACCCGAAAATTATACTAAAAACATTGAGTTAACCAAAACCAACCCGTCCCGTCCATGCCACGGGTCGGGTGCGGGCCAAAAATTCTGACCAAATAGTCAGCTCGAGCCGTGCATGGCCTCCCCACGTCGATCTCCTCCACGTTGTCGAGGAATCCCATGCACATATGCAAGGTCGGCGGGTCACCTCCCTTTCTCCAGATCCCTCTCAAATGGCAACACGCGACATACATGGCCGAGAGGAGCCACCGGTGGGGAGAGGAGCGCTGAGAGGAAGGGCTTCCGCCACCAAGCGGTGGCACGCGGTGAGGAGGAGGCGAGGGTGCGTCCCACCTCCCTTTGCCCGCCTATTGCAGCTCCATCGGATAGTGAGGGGAAGGGGGGAGGAGGAGGTGGTCATTGGAGGGGAGGGCATATTGAGAAAGAGAGAGAGGAGAGGAGAAATGAATATATTTATATATTTTTGCCAGCGTGGCATGCCATATTAGTGTCGAGAGCTCGTGTGATACATTTGGGACTTGCGGTGGACCCCTTTACATAGCTTGGGACCCAAATACACGTTTCAAGAGTTTAGGGACCTAGATGGACATGCATGACAAGATTAGGGAACCGAGGTGCATTTTACTCAAATAATTACTACATTTGATCCAAAATACAAGTCCTTCAGGATTGTTCTAAGTGAAGCATTTAAAAAAAACTAATTGCCAATTTTTAAAAGAAACATGTAGATTGACAACATAAGGTGTCGGCATTAATAAATTGACCATAAAAATATTTCAATTTGTAGTGACATATATTTGTACAATCAATGCTTCATATTTGAGACTACATAGCATGACCTATATAGGGATTGAAAGGACACTTCGATATTACTTGGTTCAGACAGTAGAACACCCCGATTCTTCCTATTTGCTAGGATTGAAGTGCTAGTATTACCCAACGAAAAAAGTCTATTTTCGACCATACAATTCTTGTCTTAGTTTAGTTTTGACCATCGAACTCCAAAGCCGGATATCTTTGGCCATCCAACTATCAAAACCGTTCAAATTTGGCCATTGGACGGTTTTGATGAGTGGTTTTAAATTTTTTTTATTTACAATTTAGTTCGTTCGATCTTAAAATGTTTATTAGTTTTTGTCGGTATCTCTAATTTAGGTGATTCTTGCGGTCACGTATTCATAACGGTGAGATTTTTCTTTTAAAATAGTATTTATACCATTTTATCACTATTTGTTATATTATTATTATGTTATTGTGTAAAAACAACAATATTAGAAAAATAAAAAAAACAGTTACAAAATAATATGAACAATATTTTAAAAGATAAAGCTCATCGTTAAGAACCTATGACCACTGGAATCACTTAAATTGGAGATACGAGAAAATATAGTAATCATTTTAAGATCTAAGGACTATTTTTAAATTATTTTATTTATAATTTAGTCCTTGGATCTTAAAATTATTACTATTTTTTACATTGTTTTATTTATAATTTAGTGTCACAATATTTTACCATTCATATATCAAAAAGAAATGCAATACACAAACGCGCAAGTCATGCTTTGAAGTACCTTTCATGATAAAGTAAATCACAATTTGTACAACATAAATAATACTCACATATTTTTTAACAAAACAAATGATCAAACGTTGTGAGCAAAAGTTAACAACGAATAGTAATTTGGGACGAAGAAAATACAACTAATCACCCTGTCAAATGACAATCATATAGCTTGAGTAAGTTCATGCAGCCCAAGCAATAGATCATGAAAGTGGATGGAGTAAAGCAAATTTGGGGTTACGAAAGGAAAAAAAAGTTTAATACAAAGAGTTTTGATGATTTGGAAGTAAAACTAGTTGGAGTATTTTTACAATTCAAATTATTTGGAACGTTATGAATTTTTTATTGATGGGATAAATTTTAAAATATTCCACATGTTACGTTTATGTCAAGTACAACAGTTGGTAAAAAATAACAAGTGCCAAAAGTCCTTTTTTTTTGAAATGTGGTACAAACAATACTGATGTTTTTCACATGCAGGCTGCGACCCAAATTACCTGAAATAGGAAAATGGAGGAGAATTCTGAGGTTTGCACGAGCACACCCCCGTTTCCTTCACCATTTCGACCGCGTTCCCTCTCAGATCTCTGCTTCCCTCTCACCCAGTCACCATTGCCATGGCCGACGAGCCCCTGGATGCGTCCCCGGCGACGCCCTCCGCCGCCGCGGATGTAGTCTCCTCCTCTGCCCCCGCCCCAGCGCTCCGGCCGCGGCGGGAGGCGTTCGAGCACGGGCTCCTGCCGATCCCCAAGCTGGTCTTCCCGGAGGGCGCGCTGACGCAAACCCTAGCCCAGCTGAAGGAGCGGCTCGCGCCGGGGGGCGCGCGGGTGGGCGCCGCGGCGCTCGCGGAGGCGCTGCAGATCCCCGCCGAGCAGGCGGCGCTCGCGCTCGGGACGCTCGCCGCGGTGCTCCCCGCCGAGGACCCCGCGCTCGGCGAGGACGGCGCGGGGGAGGCCGACCTCCGCGACCTGCTCCTCTTCCTCTACATCCAGTCTTACAAGCGCCTCGTGCCGCGCGGCCACAAGGACTCGCCCGCCGTCGCCGACGTGTGGCCCTCCACCTCCGCCTTCGACGGGTACCTCTCCGCGCTATCCCCGATCCAGGTCAGCCCCCGATCGCACCCCTCCCCGGTGCTAGTTTGATGCTGCCCGTGTGCACAACGGCTTGGGAGCAATTTCTTCATTTTGATTTTAGTGCGAAATGTGCACTTCGTCCAGTACAGACTGGGTCAGATATGGATTTCACATCTATATTATATTATAATAAGTGACAATTACTGTGACCATCCATTTCTGAAATGGGCCAAAAACCTTAGTGGCTATAATGCTTGATATCTGTTTAATATCAATTTGAAATGCATTCAATGCAATTACTATAGGTGTCGACTTTGAAATGCGATTGCTTCCTGATGAGAACATGACGAATCTTTCGATCCTTGTTCCTTACCATCCTTTCAGCATTGATGTATGTGCAGATGCATTTTTGCACTTAATTTATTTATTAACTTTGGTATACATGTACTGGTTATAGCAGTCTATAATTTCCGGGTTTTGTAGGAAATTTGGGCAATTGATGATTTGTTAAATTATCAAAGTATTTGATTGTAAGGTCGCTCATTATAGGGAATGCGAAATAACTTGTAAAAGATGTCCTAAAAAAAGAACTTGTAAAAGATATTAAAAATATTTCCTAACAATTGGTTCTCAATGTTGCGGTAGCTGATTGAAAGTAAAAGAAAAAAATATTGAAGTCTTTTTCTGCCAGTTGATTCCTGATGTTGCAGTAGCTGACTGGTAGTGTTCTATTGTGCTCTTTTTCACGATTGCTACTGCACCTTCATTTTCTTTTTCACCATCTCTTGCAAGTTGAAATGTCTTTTTTTTTTGTCAGTATGGAGACACATGACTTCTACTTTTAACTTGGCAAATTTTCCAGAAATAAAAAAACTTAGACATTGTTTTATATGTGTTTGTCATTCTGCAGTTTATACGCTGCAATAGTCGCCGGTTTATGCCTTCACAAACAGATGAAGAAGCTCATCAGTTATCGTATTTGCAAAAGCATATGGCCAACATCATAACACTTTTGGCAGATTCTGCTGATGGAGAGGGCGATGATTCTTCTATGGTTAGTTGTTCACTTTTCCTGGTCATCTATATGTGTATCTGTTTGTTTCTTTAAGTCGATATAGTTGTTCATGCGACAAAGTTGATTAGCATCAGTAAAAGCAAAACTTTGTCCAGCTAGCAATTCTAGGATGTTACTGTCACACATAAAAGTATTCAAGAACTTGATTGTAATTTTGGATATCAAACATGATATTATAGCACCAGACACTGCCAACTCGTTTTGTAATAGATCATAATTACAAATGCCATTTACCTTTCTTTTCCGCATTGCAAACAACCTGATTGATATGCATGTAAATATCTTATGCGCTTAGGTAGTTTGAATGTAGGGTCTAATTATAAACTATCCAAATATTCTAATTATAAATTGCAGTCTTTCATACTTAGTGTGCTACAAATGATGATAACTACCTGAAACAACTCTTGCCTACTGCCCAGCACTC
Organism: Alloteropsis angusta; assembly: GCA_037127165.1. Classification (NCBI taxonomy): domain Eukaryota; kingdom Viridiplantae; phylum Streptophyta; class Magnoliopsida; order Poales; family Poaceae; genus Alloteropsis; species Alloteropsis angusta. The sequence goes on along the minus strand of JAZFNS010035431.1, from coordinate 11,645 downwards.
ATTGCAACTAGTAAGATAAAATGATATGTATTATAAATAGAACAGCAGAGATAACTGTTTCATGATGTTAGGTGAAGGAGGAATCAGGCCTTTGTTGATGACGTGATTTCTCATGACCAGGTATAGGTAGCATAAAAAATGTAGGAGATTAGTTACATTGCTTCTTGAAATGATTTTTGTTGATAGATTGCAACATATAGCTTGTTAATCTTATAAAAATGTGAGATACTGGACAGTGATCTTGGTGTAAGTGAGCCATTCCTTACTATTGCCAAACACAATAATCCACATTTGTGTCTTATGCCTGCTTCTCTGATGAAAACTTCTATTCATGCATTGCATTGGGGTAGGATATACTTACTTGACTACTGCCCAAACACTAACTTTCTTTAGAATGACTTTATATGCAGGTATTGACAATGGAGACATTTGAGCACCTTGGATTTTTGTTGCAACTCTCTGAAGGAACTCCTTTAAGCCAAGCAGCTAGCTTTTTTGCAAATTCTGACCCAGACATGCCTGCTGCTCCTGCACCCGCTGCTCTTGTTCATGATTGGATATTGCAGCATATAGCTTCTACATTAGAATTTATGGCAGAGAAGTCCTCAGCAAAAGAAAACAGTCAACATAGTGCATCTGATCCTGATGTCACAATGTCTGATGCTGTTACGAATACAAGAATTCATAGCAGCTCACCGACCGGAACTTCTACACCAAATAGTGCTGGATATTACCGAAATACAACATTTGTGGAGGGTTTCGCCAAAACTTCTGTTGTCAAACAAGCATCTGATATGAAAGGACACTCAATAAAGGTATGTTTGTGTTTGGTATATATTGTAGGTACTGAAAATGACTGAAGTTGTTTGTCCTATGCCCCAATTTCCATATTGCTTTAAGATTGGAATTGTGTAGCTGAGATTGCTAGTGATTAATAACATTAAGAGATTTTTTTGTAGGTTTTGAACTGCCATGATTCTGCTATCTACATTTTAGCCCCACTTAAGTACGCAACCGTTTATGGATGTTCGGACAGTACCATCGTTCTTGGTGCTATTGGTAAGGTATGTATTTCAACAATTTTAGAATCCATATTATATTTCTGTTTGATATCAAATATAGTATGATACTCCTGGATGATTTTTTATTCCAATGCATGCTTTTTCTCGATTAGAATTCTATTCTTTAGTTTTCACCTGCTAGAATCAAGTATCTTTCACCTTATCTAGTATTAAGCCAAATAAATTCTATATTATCAGGTTGTTAAAGTGGAGCATTGTGAACGAGTACAAATCATTGCAGCTTCCAGACGAATTTGTATTGCCAATTGTCGTGAATGTACCTTTTACTTGGGAGTAAATCACCAACCACTTATTATGGGGGACAACCATAAATTACAAGTGAGTTTTGCTCTTGCCATCTGTGCTTTTTTACTCATCAGATGTTGTGTAACAGTGTGTGTCACTCAATAATAGATCACTATTTCATTGTGTTATAAATAGAAAAGAATATCGAGGACAGTTGGAAGGTAAAATTTGGCAGGATGTAGATAACTAGCTACACATAAATAACCTGTTGAATTTAACTATTTTAATGCACGATTTTATTTATTCATTTTGATTACATGGCATCACATGTACTTTAATTTGGAACACTCTGAATAATTTACTTTGTATTTTAACAGGTTGCTCCATTTAATACTTATTATCCACAACTGGGGGAGCATTTGGCACAAGTTGGTGTGGATCCTAATGTCAACAAGTGGGACCAACCTTTTGTGCTGGGAGTTGTTGATCCACACGATTCATTATCTCATCCTGCTGGGGTTTCTGATGTCCAGGCTGAGTCCGCCACTTGTCTAGACCCAGATCTATTTACCAACTTTTTGGTATGTGAGCTATATGTTCGGTTCCTACTTCTGTTCGGCTGGTAGAATGAATAGTGCTCGACTGGTAGAATAAATAGTATTGTGTGAGAAGAAATAAGCCGAAACTTGCCAGCCCAACACTGTTCATAGTGTCAGCCGAACAGGCCTATTATTGCAGACTTGCAGGAGAATTAAGAACCTCTTTGAATTCTACCAAAACTTTTGCCTTTAATGCTGAGCATATGTCTTGCTTTGGCAACATGTTGCTCAGCTCTTTAACTCTCTCATAGTATTCAATGTCTTCATGGCAGTTGGAGTCTTCAAGTCATATTTTAGCATCTTGGTTGTTATTAGTCAATCAATAAATTGATAACGTTTTACTTTCCACATATTTCCCACACCTGATTATGGGTGGTAATAATTGTGTTGTGGTTATGTAAAACTCAACATTTGATACATGTTATGCACCTTTAGTATTTGTTTTTTCTTGCAACAAAAAAAAGTGACACTACCTATTTCTTTGCAGATTCCTAGTTGGTTTGATCCACAAGGACCTACCAAATACAATCCATTTACCTTGCCTGAAGTTTATTGGGCGTCCCAAAGGAAAAAGGTATACATGTTGAGCGATATAATTTGTATAGCATGGTAACAGTAGCTGTTTATAGATGTGCTACTTATATGTCTAACAACATTCATAGACCATGTGGTGTGCTACGAGAAATTTTGTTATCGATAATATGTCATTCCATTTACAAGATAGAAGTCGATCTCCGCATAGTGCTATCTGGTTATATTTTGGCAAATTGACATGGAAGAATGGAGAAAAAGAGAAAACACCTAGTTGTTCTTCTCCCTCTAATGCCTAATCAGTGGCTAGGTGTGCCGCCTAGCTCCTTTCTTGAAATAGAGGTAATGATAATTTACCACACACTAATTTAAGTGGTATTTTGGTTTGGAAACATAAAGATATAATTTGTGGCAGTGTTGAGACATAGTGTGTGCAGTGTCGGATCAATGAACTCGAAGGGTGATTAGTTTTCTCCATTTTATTTTGTAGTACAATTTAGTAGTGCATTCCTGAGCACGTTATGCAGAAAGAATAGTGTTTGCACATCTTTCTGAAGTTTAATTTTCTTACTGTACATTTCCAGCATGCTTCTCTGGAAGATATTCAAAAGAATATTCGGGAACTAGAGATTGATGATAGCAGGAAGAAAGAGTTAGCATGTGCCCTTCATGCTCAGTTCAAAGATTGGTTATACGGTGAGTTACTTTTTTTGTGTAACTATGATGATAGATTAGTGTTTGCATGTTTTTTGTTTTAACCTATCTGTTCTACTAGTTTGAGACTCAGTATGTGTTTTGTGGTTTTGATGGTTATTTTTTATTTTAACTTTACCCATCATGTTACCTTGCTCAAGTTGCTTGGTTGGTAGGCTAGTTCCACCCTATGCTAGAATTTCTTTTCCTATATCCGGCGCTGTTTATTGCTTATGAATTTTGCACGCATTGCTGGTAACTGTGAAGTGTCAACCCCCCAAAAATGTACTGGATCTTGTCAGGATTTTAGGACTTGTTGAGTTCTGGGTTGGTGAAACATGGGAAGAACTACTCTAGGGACAGTCTTAACACAGTAGGAGGCTTGACTTCTATTTCATCATCCTGAATTATACATTCAATTCAAGTACTGAGAACAATAGCACATTGATTCATAAGTTTTAAGATTGGCAGTTGTTTAATAAGTTAGTCATATGCTATTCAATGACTTTCAGAATTTGTGATATTCTCCACTGGAATTTTGTCCACTGTGGATGTTTGTTGATTTAAACCTGGAATAGGTCTGACTGACCAATAACAATTCTGTACCCTACTGCAGCTTCAGGCAATATCCGCCAGCTCTACTGTTTGCAAGGTGAATAAGCGTGATATTCATCTTCAAGTGGGTATGTGCATGTACAGAACTGTGCATCCTTCGCCCAAGTTCCTTCGAACATTACATTCTGCGCATCCAGCAAACCAAAGCTTCTTGTGGCTGCGCTGGTGCAGATGGTCGTCCATCCTGTAGTATTTATGGAGGGAAGTATGTGAAGAATGTACTGTCTTTTTTTTTCTACTTAATTTTGATCACTTCCCTCTTGTTGGTCGTAAGGTTTCTGTAAATCTTTGTTTTTTTGTCTTCTTATTTATAAACTTCATAAGATTTACAAATAGCGGCTACTCAATTCTTTTGTCTTGGTCTCTTGGGGAATAACTTATATTTTTTATCATCACATGGTGCCACTTACATCTATACCATGTGTGTGTTCTCATTATTTATTCTCATGCCTAGATGATCGACGTGCCTGCGTGAACCGACGGGATTTTGCCCAGTTGAGTGAAGGATTGACAGTTGAGTTTTTTTTTAGTTGCCCAGGTGAGCGAAGAATTGACAGGGTTTCGAATAATTCTAAGTGGAATCCACTATGCATCTAAGTCGAATAGTTATGGTTATATTAGGAGCATGTTGGCAGAAGTGCTACTACGGTACTACGTACCAACTATATCATGCATGTGAGCAACGTCTTGCAAATGATACGATATTGTCCCTTTATGTTATGTATATTGTTCATTAGGGACTAGGTAGCTTATTATGGCTGTTACTGTTTATGATTGGGTCAATGGATCGCCATGATCAGTGATCAAGGCGACTAGAGTGGGTATATGTATATATGAGACGGAATCAACACTGGCTGTTAGTTGCACATGATCAAAACAATTGACCTGCTTAGAAAAACATGGATAGATCATAGATCTAAGAATCGTTCCTACCTATAATTTTTATATTATCATAGTTAATTTGGAGGAGTAGGTGAGGACGCAAGTCTTTGAATACAGACTATTTTTAGTTTTAACAGGAAAAAATACTCAATATGTCGACAAAAAGAGTTGGCAAGGGCTGGCATACAACTCAGTGACCTCAGCTGGCAAGGGAAGCAATTTGCAATATTAATGTACGGGGAAAGTCAACAGTTCCTTAAGCCCACGATTGGCCTGGAGCAGCGCAAATGATCATGTGCTATGAACTCAAATCTTTCATAAATTCTTTTTTGAGACCTACATTCAAATTCCAACATCATAAACCATGCTGATGACCGAAAGCGTGGATATTGCAATAGATTGAATACTTTGTAGGGGTGTACCTGAACCTACACGGAATAAGGGTTTCCACCATATTCTAGACCGAGGGTAAGCGTCGGCGGAACTACCTACCTTTCACATAAGCACACCCAACATTGATCAAATAACTGAGAGGGACAAGTGCAACATAGACGCCAACTACACTTCATCACCAAACGCACCGAAGTTGTCCAATGCAAGGTACTCCCTCCGTTCCAAATTGTAGGTCGTTTGACTTTTTTAACCCCAACTTTGACCACTCGTCTTGTTCAAAAAAAGTATNAATATCATATTTTTTATTATGAGTTGCTTAATTAATACAAATACTTCAATAATAACTCAAATTTGGCTATGTTTGTACAAATTTTTTGAATAAGACGAGTGATCAAAGTTGAGGCTAAAAAAGTCAAACGACCTACAACGGAGGGAGTACAACTTATGCAACTTAGCTTCCCATTTCAATCGAAGTTTGTGGTTTGAATGAAAGGCGCTCGATTAACTCAGTTACAATGGTAGGTCCTTATACAACCCAAGCAAGCCACCATACTTGTTCAAGCCTCGAACATAATAATTCTTAGTTACTCACATTTTAACCATTCACAACTAGCCATTATACATATTAACAAGCACCCTATAACTTGCAAGGCGTGGTGACCTTGCCACCTTTTGACATCTACCGTTGCTAAGTATGGCTAATCTATAAACGTGACACCTAACAAAGCATACTTAACTAGAAAGGATTCAACTTAACCCAGAAAAATCATGCATCGAGTGGGTTTCAACTCAAGCATAATATAACTTAACTCATGCACAACCAAGACTCATGAGTGCAATTTGATCTAAAATAGAGAGAGATATGCTTAGTAAGGTGCGTGTTTGAGACTTGGTGGAAAAATCACTGGAGAAGGTCTATGGATCGAGCTTCAACCTCCGCTGCTTCGTACATTACACAAATGCAATGATGGTTGATAAATAACATGCCATGGTTTAATCTATGAATGAAATAATTAGCTAAACAATGCTTAAGCAAGTAAGAAACAAGTGCAAAGAGATTAGGGTCATAGCCCAAGTATAAATGACGTGAAGCTAAAGAAAGGTGCTGTTCAGAGACAGACGGATCATCCGCACCCAGGGGCGGACCATCCAGCCTTAACAACGGATCGTGCCCCGGACCGTCCAACTCAGGCGTGTGGACCATGGTGATGAAAAAGAACTAGTTCTGGGTGGTTCCGGTGGGATGAGGGCGGATTGTCCACATATGCCTACGCGGATCGTCTCTCATGCACATGAATTGTGCAACGTAAAAACATGCAGTGGCTCGGTGTGGTGTGGTGTGGTGTGGTGTGGTGCATGTGCGGCGGACCGTCCAACCATGTTGGGCGAACCGTCCACGCCTGTGGCTGTGGCTCGTCGATGGCGCCTCCGGTGACCATTCATGGTGGGGCTTGTTGTTAGGGGCTCCTTGAGATGTAGGGAGTTCACCTGGGCTAGTGGATTCCACACGCACTATGTTCTAGGCCATCAATGGTATTCATGGATTTGAAATCCTAAGTAATGGAGAGAGATTGGGAGAGCGGCTCATAGGTGGCGAGAGCAACTTTGGTGAGGTGCCACATGTGGGTGTAGGCAGCCTTGGTGAAGGTTGAACTTGGCTTGGCTTGTACTTGGAGAAGATGGTGGAGAAGGTGAAGAAGAGCTTGGGGAAGATTCTAGCAACAATTCTGGGGAAGAAGAAGAGGTTGTTGTGGTGGTGGAGCACATCTCCGGCGAAGGTCCGACGAGGGGAATCTTCAATGGTGGTGGTGAAGCTCCTCCATGGGTGAGCTAGAGAGAGAGGGTGCTTTGGGTGAGAGAGCTCTCATAAGGGTGAGGGTGTGGCTGACGCGCGGAGCCCAGGCGACGGCATGGCGCGGAAGTTCTGTGCCCACACCCTGCACGGTCGCACAGTTGTTCGTCGTATGGCGCAGACCAACAACAGCCGACGTGGCCAAGGTGTTGACCGGGGTCGTGGGCCTTGCAGGGCCGGACTGTCCGCGTGCCGTGGGCAGACCATCCACCGTGCAAAATGACATGGTC
>JAZFNS010023811.1:14238-30234 GCA_037127165.1 Alloteropsis angusta | reverse complement strand
TTTTTTTTTTTTTTTTGAGAGAGAAGAGAGAGTTAAGCGAGCTGAGCTGTATGACCAAATGTGATGTGCTTACTTGTTCACCATTGGTACCTCTTTGTCAGATTCCAAATTTCCAACCTGCAGCCTGACACAGAGTCGAAGTCGACTACAGACTTCTACAGACCGCCAATCCGAACCTCGTACAGCTCCGGCTGCGCATGCTCTGGCCTATATCTATAACTCCATGGCAGCCCAGCCCTGCCCTGCCCTCGATCCATCGTCTCCATCACGTTCTCCCTTCTGCCACCACCGCAGCTCCATTCCCTGCCTACGTCGTGGAGATGGCGGCGGTTCTGGGCCCGGAGATCTTCAGCCGCGGCTTCCGCTTCAGCCCGTCGCCGCTCGAGGCCGTCACCTACTACCTGCCGCACGCCCGCACCTCGTCGCCGGCGCGACGCTGCACGAGGCCGTGCGCCCCGTGGTGCACCACGCCGACGTCTACGCCTTTGAGCCCGCCGAGCTCGCTCGCCGGTTCTGGCCCCTGCCCAAGACCGGCCGCTTCTTCTTCACCCCCTACAAGAAGGGCGCGCGCGCCGCCGGCCCCGGGTCCTGGAACCTGCAGAGCACGACGGCCATCAAGGACGGCGACGGCGCGGGCGCGGCGGCCAAGGTGGGCGAGATCAAGAAGTTCCGGTACAAGAAGCGCGGCGTGTTCACGTACTGGCTCATGGATGACAGGATGAGTTCTTGACGTGCCGCCTGGAGGACGCCGTCGTCGGCGACCAGCAGAAGCAGTACGTGTTGTGCAACATCTACGTGTCTCCCCGGGCTGCTCCAGACTCCGCGGCGCACCAAGAATCTGCTGCCTTCTTCGCGCCACCGGTGGCTGCGCCCATGGTCGAGAACACGCCGCCCAAGAGACCGGCGCCGCAGAGCGCCGCCGAGCCGCCGCGCGCCAAGCGGATGCGGAGGGGCGGATCCACCAGGGGGGCAAGGGGGGCTGGAGCCCCCCCTACNCTATGGAGCACCCCCAAATCCCCCCTTAAAAATTTAACCATATGAGAAGAAGAGGAAGAAGAAATTNNAAAGAGAAAAAAAAGAGCAAGAAGATAAAAATGAGCCCCCCCTTCATCTGAGTTCTAGATTCGCCGATGGATGCGGGGTACCGTCCCCATCAACCCTCCACTCGTGCACCCGGCAAGGTGCATGACGTCGTTCGCGCCGCAACGGCCAAACCATGGCATTGGCATGGCTCCTTCGTCGACTCCGTCGCCCGCTTCAGCTCAGCCACCGGTGGCGCCAGCTCCGACCCTTGAGCAGCAGATGCCGTTGCGGCTTCCGTCGGTGGCACGTACTTGGCACATGGCGGTGCAACCGTGTGTGCCTCAGCGCGGCGGTGGCGTGGTTCCTTGGTCGACTACCTTGGTGACACGACCACTGCCTCCGGCGCCAGCTCCGACCACTTGCCCCATGGCGGCTCAGCCAGATCACTCGCCGCCGGCGCCCACACCACCGCCGAGTCTCCCGGTGGTGCGCGCCGCCCACATGCCAGTAGTGACTCAGCCGTCCGTGCAGACGAAGCGGCGCATACGTGATCCGTTTGAAGCCGCTGAACTGAGGGAGGAGGAAAGGATTGCAGCGTCCATAGAAGACACCGTGCCGACGGCCGAGGACTCGACGATGAGTGACGACGAGATGGACCAGCATCTAGCCTCCTTGTTTGAGAACGAAGCAGAGGAGGAAAGGATCGCAGCGCCTGATGAACCGGAGCTTCAAGATGTCGACCTGGACGAGATCACCAAGATGCTACAAGACACCGATGGTCCGACAGTGATGACCGATGGCGAGGTGGACGAGTTTGCCTGCATGTTGGAGAACGAAATTGTCAACGTGCCGAAGGAAGAGATCCCGGATGCAGTTGCATAACAAGACATTCTTGCTTGCTTAGACGATCACATCTTGTACCTTGTAGTATGAATAGGATGGAAACACCTGCAAATTTTTACCCAGGGTGAAATTCTATCCTTCCTGAATGTAACAAACATTGTATGTTGAATTCAATCTCTCTCTCTCTCTCTTTTTGGTGACCTACCTTGAATTTAATCTGGGCAGTTTTGTGGTGATACAACAACTGCTTGCTGACTGTTGCATGTTTATATGTAATTGCAAGCTTTGACAATGTTTTGCCAGTTCTCTAATCTGTGTACAGTAGCTATCTACAAAGTTAGAACTGGTAATAAATTAGCACAAAAAACTAATGAACATCTAGAGTGCAATTTCGGTTTGACTGCAGCGGTTACATGGAACTAAACACTTTTGGAAACATTACACAGTAAAAACAGGCAAAAAAAACAGCAACAGCAGGTTCAGAGATTCTAGAATGCATTTCTAAAGAAATGTAAATTTTGATTTTGATAAAGAGAGACAACAGATATAATGATTATCTTGAGGTAAGCATTTTTAGAGCTGCAGGGTTGACATCATCCACTCCCCTATGTATCTAAACTAGCATAGGTCAATCTTTGAAGGATTACTTATGCATCATCCACTGAATTTGTTGCTGTCATTCAAATCAGGCACACCATCAGTGTTACAGGATCAGCACTCACTAACAGTCACCTTGTTTTCTCCCCCTCCTTCTCGCCTCACATATAATTTAACTAACTATTGATCAATTTTTGTAAAGTTTGACATTTCTCTGATCAAAATACGCCTATAAATTCTAAACAGAGGGAGTATAATCTTTCATGTTTCTAGTCCACATATTTGAAATCAATACTTAAAAGTTATAATCTAAACATTTCAATACAACACATCATGTTTTTGATAAAAGTAAGTTGCAAAACAATTTTCTCAGTCTTCGTTATTTTATCGGCTTAGAGCAAACGAAGAAAGGTTTGTTCACTCCATCTCAAAAAAATGGCATTCTAGTTTTATTCTAAATAAAAAAAGTAAAGTTTAACCAAGTTTATAACTAAAATATCAATATTTATAATACCAAATACATCATTTGATTTGCCTTGAAACATATTTTCAAAATATACATATTCCTATCATAAATATTTGTAATTTTCTATAAACTTCCTCAAAGTTAAATAAACTCTGACTCGTAGAGAAAACTAGAATATTATTCTTTTTTTGTACAGCGTAAAAATAAAAAAAATCGGCCAACCGAGAACAAAGCGCATATCGGCTTAAGCGTCGTCCTGCCTCGTTTACGTAAAACAGCGGCATGTCTTCATCCCTCGTTCGCATTTTGCCTCCTCCCTTCACCGCCGCACTGCCAATGTCTTCGCGCCTGCGCCTCGTCGGCCCGACCCTAGGCGCCGACGGGGACTCCGCCCCTAATCCAGACGTCTCCGGCAAGGCGGTGGCGGGGGAACGAGAGGGAGAGGCGAAGCGGCCGGAGCCGCCGCGGCGGGAGGTGACGGACCTGGGCGGCGGCAGCGAGGTGCTGCACGTCCCACGGTTCGTGGCCCGGGAGACGGCATGGGAGTGGTTCGACTGCCTCGACAAGACCATCCCCTGGAGGCGCCCCTACATCCGCGTCTTCGGCCGCTCCAGTCCCCAGGTCCGCGCCGTCTCGATTAGCAATTTCTCCAGCTCATCCGCGTTCGGCTCGGCTGCTTGCTAATACTGCTTGTGCTCGATTCAGGCATTTCCGCATTCCGGCTTTGGGTAGCTAACGTATCTAGTTTTGGTGAAGCATCACGTTCCTGTGGGTTTAGCTATTAAAAAATACTGATCATATAAAGTTGTGCCATAGCGTATGGTTTAGACATGCCATCCTGGTTTAGGATTTGGAAATTTTGCTTCAGCAATTTGCTTAGCTATGTGAACTGGTTGCAATCGATATAAGATGGATGAAAACCATGGGCTTTGGGGTAAGCAAACTAGGATAACTGAAAATCTCCTTAAAACAGCATAATGCATTGGTATGTCATAGTTCAACAAACCAAAGTTTATGTCGGTGGCGAGCAGGGAGTCGCAACTTGTAAACACCAGTGTCAAGCAGTGTTGGACATGCTGAATTGTGGTTGCGACTTGAGAGAGGCTAAGGGTGGAGCTCATACATAGGCATATTGCCATATAGGGTCACTGCAACAGAAGTCTCCAGTGATACACTTTATCAAACTAGGGTGTATTTGTTATAGAAAAGGGGAGATAAATTGTGGGTCTTCAGCTTGCAGAAGAACACTAGTCGAGTGGAAAAAGAGGTGCCCCTCTTCAATCGCTAAAGACATAATAGGGGTTGGGAGATAGCCACTAATCGACGTATCTTCCTGTTCCTTTTTCTGCAGCCTAGAGATATGTGTTATGTTGCAGATGAAGGGCTAACAGATTTGAAATATAGTGGTTATCAGCCTCATACACATTCTTGGGATGGATTCCCTGTACTCAAGGACATCTTGAAAGCGGTAAGGAGTGTTCCATAGATACTGACTGTGTTGTTAGTTTGTATCTCACAATCAGACAGTTGGAACATTACATGATATCACCATTCATCATTTGTAGTGATTCGCTGATTCATCCATGTTTATTAGGTGCATGAAGTCCTTCCCGGGAGCTATTTTAACAGCTTGCTTCTGAACAGATACAAGACCGGTTCAGACTATGTTTCATGGCATGCTGACGATGAGCCACTCTATGGACCAACTCCAGAAATAGCATCTGTCAGCCTTGGTTGTGACCGTGATTTCTTCCTGAGGAAGAAGCCTACAAAATCACATGGTATGCTCCTATTTTCCATTTTAGCATATCACCGAGCCGGTACTGATTCACTCACATCTACCAGCCTCTACTGGATCTGGAGAAGCTGCTCGAAAGCGGCTTAAGGTCGCTGCTCCTCAACAGCAGCACTCTTTCCTTCTGAAGCATGGCTCACTGCTTGTGATGAGAGGGTACACCCAGCGAGACTGGCATCACTCTGTCCCAAAGCGAGCCAAAGCAAGCTCAACAAGGATCAATCTGACGTTCCGGCATGTGTTGACCTAAACAAGTTTTGTGGCAATGTAATGTACGATGAACATCAACCATTTCATCTGAGCTTGTGTTTATATTATGTGCCAGGACGTGCCAAACACGTCGCGAAGTTTTTCCTGCTACCCACCCAACGAGCTTACCTCAGTTTGTGGTAAAAAAAAATGTTCAATCAAACAGTGCACAACTGCGCATCATGTAAAAAATGGAGGCCAAGTTTCTCAAGTGGCATACATAGCTTCACTGGTTCAAAGTAGCGTTGTCTCAACAAAGGCCCAAGCATACAGAATCACAACGGGCAAACATTATGAACAAGCGACTAACCAATTAGTTCAATAGTTTCTCTGCTTCTGAAAAGAAATTATTCTGATCTGATTCAAGCCACAAGTTTACTACCATGCCTCAACTGTTCGGCAACTTCAAACAGTAAACATAACATATAGCATTTCAAAACAAAACTGTAGCAGCACACCACTTATTAAGTCCAAATACTTCATCTCCAGCGTCAGATTCTACATCCAAAGTGCGGTTTCTCAGAACAGGGGGGCAAAATTTGGATGCCCACAGCTAATTTTACAACACGAACGACCGGTTTATTGCGTACAATATTTCTACACGTGTTCAACAACAAAGCACTATCTCCTGCAAAAGAACTAACAGATGTTACATATCCTCTGACCCTCTCCTCTCAAGGATATACAAGACACAACCCAGGGATGCCATGCCATAGCTTAATGGGCAAACAAGTGCCCGCATCTAATAACATTACAAGCAAATCCTATTCCACTGTTCTTCTATACTAATGTGTTGCTATTGAAACAAACATTTTCTACATTACAACTGTCAATTGCAAAGGGTCAATCAATGAGATATCCACATTCCCGAACTGCTGCCTGTGAAGTCTGCATCCTACTATGAATGGTCAGCTGAGAAAGCAAGACTATGTTGCTTTTGTTGTACGTTTTTTCCACACGCTCTGCAAATTCAAAACAAAGCGGTGGTGATGTAATAAATCAGAAGATGAGAAAATTAGGTCTACTATGGAAACATTCATAGTAGGATGCAGATTTCACAAAAGTGATGCACTCACAAGGGTTTCGTTGTCTGATCCCTCCTTGTTGCTAAAACTACGATCATCCAGCTTTTCCCCCTCTTTCATCTCCATATCTTTGGACTGTTTCCCTGCCTTTTGTTTCATGTTTACATCTTCCAACTCCTTTCCTTCCTTATCTTTCATTCCCATATCTTTCGAGTCTTTCCCTGCCTTCTCTTTCACTTCCACATCTTTGGGCTCTTTCACTGCCTTCTTCTCCTTCATTTTCACATCTTTTGAGTCCTTCCCTTCCTTCTCTTTCCCTTCTACATCTTTGGACTCCTTCCCTTCCACATCCTTGGACTCTTTAGCTGCTTTCTCTTTCATTTTCACATCTTTTGAGTCCTTCTCTTTCCCTTCTACATCTTTGGACTCTTTCCCTTCCACATCCTTGGACTCTTTCCCTGCCTTCTCTTTCATTTTTACATTTTTTGAGTCCTTCCCTGTCTTCTCTTTCATTTCAACATCTTGGGAGTCCTGCCCTGCCTTCTCTTTCCCTGTCTTCTCTTTCATCTCAACATCTTTGGAGTCCTTCGCTGCCTTATCTTTCATCTCCACATCTTTCGAGTCCTTCCCTGCCTTATCTTTAATCTCCGCATCTTTGGACTCTTTCCGTGCCTTCCCTTTTATTTTCACATCTTTGGAGTCTTTGCCAGCCTTATCTTTCTCAGCTGAGCTAATTACTGCTTCTTCCTCCATGTGGCCATCTGTCATATAGAGGAACACATTAGGTTCATCACTGAAGATGGCATGCATATCATGAAAACAAAGGACCCATATAATCAATGCTACTCATTAAACAATCATACCAGAGTCTACATCTTTGTCAACATCTGACTGAGCACGAGAACTGAGTGAATCTGAATCATTACCACCAGCACTATTTCCTTCGACAGACCTGTTTCCTCCTGCAGTCTTTCTACGTTTGTTCTTTGGCTGCCCTTTCCTCTTTGGAGGTAAGGACCTAAAAAGATGGATTAAACAGATCAATTACACCATGGTTTCAAGACAGAATCAGTACAGTATTTCATTTCGTATGGGTTTACCTCTTCTTTGACTTCTGTTGGCTAGGTGGAGACTTACTGCTGCTAGTTCTCTCGTGTGCTCTGCAAGGTGATTAGAAATCAATTATCTATAAATGACACCACAAACCTGTAATCACAAAGGACTTCAATATTTTTGGTAATTCAAAGATATAGGCATAAAAGAATGAGCTCTTTTACGGTACTCCATACTACCAATGAGCGGTATATAGTATAGATCTCTATAAGTAAAGGGTAATTTAGTAATTTCACTTGGATGAAAATAAAACTAAACCTTGGAAATGCAAAAATATCAAAGATCAAAGTGATTGTTTAAAATATAAATATTTCAATTACACCATTAAATNNACTACTATACTACTCATTGTATACTACTATACTACTGTCAATGTCTTGAGTAGTATACAATTAATTTCAGATCTTTCTATACTAGTCCTTTTTAAACACTAGTATATAGTATGGAGTACCGTAAAAGAGGTCTAAAAGAATAGGTTATCCTTAATTATTTATGTTAATCTGATGCTTGAACCTGTTTCCTTTTATCCCAATAGTCACACAGCACTATGCTATAAAAGTGAAGATCATCTTACCTTCCTTGGTTTGTCCCGAAATGATCTTTCTTTTGCTTCTGCAATATTAAGTAAACTGAAGTGAATCATACTGTTTCTTCTACATTGAAAAGACAACAAAAGAACTAAAAATATTCTACCTTCACGGATGAATCATTACTTTCAATCCGTATCCATTTCTCTTTAGCCAAGTTAAGCACTTCAACATCTCCGTCATCGTATAGCACCTATGTAGGCAAGTAAAATCATATTAGTACATCCTATAAATCTACAAACTTCTACCAGCCCAGGCTTAAATTTATCATTTCTAAAACTTTTTCATGTTAAAATGGTAATTAGTTGATACTGTGCGCCTGTGCCTAATTGAAACTAGTCTGAGTTGTAAGCACCAAGCACTCTGTACAATACTACGATCCAGTGGAATAAGTAGCAGTCGTTGTACCAGTGCTACAGCATTGTTCACCTTTTGGAAAAGGGAAGGCACCTATAGCTTAAATACACTGTACAGTGGCATTGGCGATTTGCAAGTGGCATAAAATAGCAGAAGCTAATTGTCATATTGTACTTGCCCAATTCACTGGCCAATTACCAAAAAGTCAACGAAGGTTACGGTCACGGTAACTAAATAAACATTTTTTTACACAAAGAAATGACATATATGGTGTTTTGTATATTCATTTTCATATATGAGGTATAAAATAAACAGATATACATCATGCTACTTAATCAAAGTATTTAGTTGTAAACTTTAAAATGTCAAACTATTTATGTACAACAGTTCCATTTTTAAAATTTGGTGGCATTACCATTTTAACTAGGATAAAGTGTACATAAGTGTTAGATAAATAATAAAAACAAAGACACGCATATCAAATACTAAAAACCAACCAGTTATCATAACAGCTTTAGAGACCATGTCATTGCAACAATTGTGACTTAAAACTTTAGTATAAACAAATTCTTTTGCTGAGACGCCAAAGTTTTTATCTCTCCATTAAATATTCAATAACAATTCACAAACAATCCAAAGGAGACAAGAAAAAGTAAATATGCATCATCAAAACGTTAAGCTACAGTCATAGAAATAGCTAGTGTCCAAACACAAAGCAAACTACTGCTCTTTATGGTTTTACTTACAGCAGTAAAAATGAATTAAACAAACCACAGAAAATGAATTATTAATGTATCGTTTGGGGGAGTTTACCGTATGTTTTTTCTTGTATGAGTCATATGATTGCACGAGACCTTCATAAAATCTAATAACAAAAAACAATCTCTTAAAATCAACCCTGCCTTTAGGAATCAATTAATTGCAATAACAACATATGTTCAGATAATATTAACTAGAGAACATACCTCTTATCCAAAGGCCACCAAACTTTTATTCGGTGTCCTACCAAGTCTGTGCTGCTTGAGTCCTGCGCTGAGCACTGCAGACATAAACAAACTCTTCAGATAACTATGATCATCCATTCATGCATGAGTTGGTACACCAAATCAAACACATCCTTAGAGATAATTGTAACTGGATTTGAAGATCCAATTGAGGTAGTTGCCAATAAAGGTTAAAACAGAAGGAATTTCCCTATTTCTCTCCATCTCTCTTTACGCGGCATTGTTCAGGTGAAGGGCACCATGGGCCACTGCCTTTCATCTCTTTTCTCCCAACAATGTTAAGCTATGTAGCTTAAGGAATAGAATACTTTTTTATAACAAAAAGACACAGATCTAGTGCAATTTCAAGCAAAAATGTAGTAGAAGAGTGAAAATTATTACCTTTACTAAACCAGAGATCGGTTTTGGTTTCTGCCTTTTGAGTGACCCATTTAGACTCTTCGGTTCAACAGTTCTCTTAGTACTGACCGCATCAACTGACTTCTGAAAAAGTTGAACAAGAATGGACAGATCAGGAACTGGACTTTATAGTTTTGTAGATATATGAATACATAGAAATGGAGGGAATTACCTTTGAACCACTATTCAAAATGTCAGTGTAGGGTTTCTTAGCACCCTTATTTCCTTTAGATACAGGGGTTTTATTACTAGGAGATACCAAGAGCTCTGTATCAACTGAATCACGTCTGCCTTTCTTCTCCTTCAACTTAGTTTCCAAGGAGTTGTTGGTCCTATCTGTGTTTGGAGTATGCAGTAGACGCTCATCACTGTGTTTAGTGCCTTTTGCTAAATGGGGTCTATTATTAGAAATTGATCTTTTACGTTTAGGTGAAGAAAAATGAAGTGGCTTCTCGTTACTCTCGTCTTTTGTATCAATGTGACGCTTCTTAGGCTTGCTCTTTTGGGATTCTCCCAAATTTCCTTGGTTGTCCAAGTTTATTTCTCTTAATAAACCTAGGACATCATCATCATTCCCTGCCTTTACTGAACTATACGGCGTCTTCTGCTTTCTCCCTGCCTTCTTTTCTCCTTGCGATTTAAGGAGTTTGACAATTTTCCCAAGAGGAACTTCATTTCCAAATTCATCAGTCTCGTCAATAAGCATCTTATGTTTGGGAGATTCAACCTGGAAACATGTAAAAAAAGAAACTAGTGCAGTTGAGGCATAATAGGCATCAAACGGCGAGCTTTAAATGGACAGCTCATTATTCATTACATACCTTATCAATGTTTGCTGTCATTACAGCCTCAAAATGGGCCAGTACTTTCTCACATCCTGACCACATCTGATCATCACTCTCCTGCACAATATTATATAACTATCAATGCTGGAAGCCTTATGAACTATCAAGCAATTCTTGCATGCTTCGTTGGAGCACATACCACAGAATTTTCATTTTGGTTGTCCTGAAGCTGCGTGTAAAGTTGAGCAGGCAATGGAACCATTTTAGCTTCTGATAAATTTGTTTGGTCATGGCATAACCTCTTTGCAATATGGGTACCAATATCACATATAGCATGTAGAGTCTGCAGACAGCATACCAGAACATTAATTTGTACTGAGCAGCAAGGATTATGTACTGTCAAAAACATTGTTACCTTGGTCCTATTTCCACCAAACACATCTTGTGAACATTTGATACTTTTGAATATAGATATTATTGTAGTGAAGCTCTCCTTTTTCGTGCCTGGAACACTATGTTGTAAACCCTCTTCTCCCAGGAGAATTGAAAGAATCAGATGCAATCGCCTGGAAAAAGCTTCTTGATAAATATATGCATGTACAAGCACACAATTATTTCAGCTAGAAGGGTAAAGGTATGTTTCTTTTGATTCCTGTAGCCCAATAATTCCAAGCCTGACAAAATAAACTAGACTGGACCTTACACTTACAGCTAAAGGTGCATCATCAGGAGTAAATTACTTAAAACGTAACCTTTCAGCAAATATATGGGGTCTATTTTGCCTATTACAAGCAAACCCTTCACAACCTTGAAGCCCATTTTAGGACCAGCAATCTACCTTTTTAAGAATATAGAAGATAGCAAAATCTGTTGACATCAAATAATGCCTTGTGTACAAGCAATGCCATTACGAACGCATGCAACGTTCAAGCAGCACTAAGTAAGAATAAAGCAATATCACAAGCTCGGTAAACTAGAACATATCCTAAGAGACTAAGAGTGATACCAGTAATTGCACTAAATATACGACATCCTAATATATTTTAATGTGAATGTGTAGATTATGAAATAATATTTTGTCAAGAAGACAGGCAAATTCATGATAACAAGAGAGCAGCACAGAAAGAGCTATATATACCAGTAAATTGGACCAAATGCTTTGACATTCTCATGCTCATCAATGTCTGGGGATGAAGGATCATGAGCAAGGCCATGAACCAAAAAGGAAATTATATATTCCGGGTAAGCTGTCAGCAAATTCATATCTGCTTGGACTGAAAGTTGGCGCATCTTAACTTGTTGGCATATCTGAACCACCTCAGTCAGATTGTGCTTGAACTGAGAAATGCATNGGAAACAAGAGAAACTCACAGTGAGACTCAATTGATTATCTTTCCAGNAGAGAGAGAGAGAGAGAGAGTCGATATGCTAGCATGTTTAGAATATGAACCTCTTCATACTGAGGGGCATGATAATCATTAACACCGAACAAGAAGGCACAAGCATATTTTGCATCCAATGCCCTCTCCTTGATATATTGATGTACTTTACTAAGAAATAATTTCCTCACCTGAGGAAAATCATCCTGAAAATGAATACAAATAAGAATCTCCAAAGACGATGATCTAATACAAAACAGAACAATGAGGAGGCCTGCCAAGCAGCATTGTCCCCAAGGACATACCTGTGAAATCCTCAGAGTCAAATAAAATACATCAATAGGTACTTTGTGGTCCCATTGTCTTGATAAGCGGAGAATAGCTTTAGCTGCAGCCAGCCTCAAATGGGCCTTATCAACAGCACTGCACGAACAGCAAGATAAAATATTATATAGCGCAGAATGTCAAGTACTCAAGTTATAATTGAAGGGGCATGTATCTACTGGTACCTTGAGACCATATTTGGAGAAATATCACCGTAGGTAAGAATATTCTTCAGAATATCAATTAACTTTTCTATTCCTGGGTGTGCATGAGCATCTTTGCAAGGTAGATAGCTCTTCACCAAAGTTTTGATGCCATAAATCTGCAAAAGATAATACCAAAACAGAAATAACAGCAGTCAAGGGGCATTGATGATTGGACTGTAAGTCTGACCTTGAATACATAATGTAACTAACCTTCAGCAAACAATTCTGTGTACTATCACCCCATTCTGATTTATGAGAAGAATTTTCAACCATATCCTGCTGACACTTGGAATTGTGAAGACAATAGTACAAAAGATAAAATAGAAATGAGAATTCAAAGAGTGCAGGTCTTACATCATTGTGCTCAAGAATTTTTTTAGTTATGAAACTTATTATCTCTTCTTCCCGTGTTTCAAAAATTGGCATGGATATCTGAGCTATACACCCCAAAGATTGCAAGATAGATGGTAAATGCACTTTCTTCTCTTCCAACAGATCCACTAGCCTCTACAAGGATGCAAATGCAAAATATAATTTTCCTGAAACTTCAATAATATGCGTTGTAGCACAAGAAATGAATAACAGGAGAGAATAAGTTCGTAATACCTTGTAAAGAACAGATAATGACATAAGACCATCATCTTTTGTAATGGCAGCAAGTGCATGAACAGAGTATTTAGCTTGTCTCCGAGTGCCCTCTAAGCATAAACGCTCTAATAGAAGATCAAGCGAACTGAAATAGAAGCCACCATATCAATATAGTTCTGTAACCCTAGCAGTTACTATTAAGACAACACAACACCAAGCGGCTCTGAAGAAGCTGCACCTTGATGAGGCTAGCTGTTCACGGATTTTGCCACCAGCCTTCGATAAGACATGAGCAATACCCTCTTTAAGCACTTCATTATCCTCCTTTAGGAGTTCAACGATGTCTTCTTCAAGTCCAGACAACAGTGATGGAAAGAAACTAGAAATTGCCTGCACCCAAAAAAGGATTAAAAGGTTTAAAGCACTAAAATAATATTTTTCACAAAGGGATGTCAGACACTAAGAAAAGCATCATTATATGTTTACAGTATGATCAATATTTCAATATAGAAACTAATTGATGTTAAAGGACACCATGAGCTGTGTTCTAATTTATTTAATTTTTTGAATTTCTTGGGTTGGCACAGTGAGCAAGGTAACCACCAATACTGTGCACGACCCCGGAGGCAGCAAGGACTTCTCATCTTAGTGAATTCTTTAACTTTCTTTGCGTACCTATCAACATATACTTGAATTCCAAGCAACCCAGATGTTGGATCTCTAAGTTATGGGTGTGTTGATCGCAATGAAAACTTTGTTGACTAGCACTTCAAAGAAATTGGATCTAATCTAACTCTTAAGTGTTTCATAAAATGGATCTAATATAACCTAATGCTGACAATCCATGTTTTAGGAATACCAGTACCTTAAAAACAAAATGTTCCTTATCTTATCCAAATTAATTTAATGAGCAAACTAACCAACATATTGTTGCCAGGGACCCATGCATCATAACATCTTGCAATGAAGTTGGACCATTCATCAGCAACTGGCATTACCGAATCATTCATCCATGATAATTATAGGTCGTACTGGATCATTACCGAGACATTTTTTATCGAACAACACAGGAGAACTGTGTGTTGTTTCATTAAGAGAGAATTAAGTACAAAGCAGAGGCCAAGAGACCTCTAAAAACAAAATCTACAAGACATTTCAATTAATGCCAGTCTGGTAAACCAAATAGCAGGAAACCAAATCACATCTTAAACCCTAGAGAAAGGCTGTTAGCCTGGGCTGGCAATGGCATATACATCATTAGGATTGCACAGTAGCAACAGAACAAGAGTTTTTGGCTCATGAAACCGCAGATTTTATTACTGATTCAACACCCTAAGCCCTTCTCACCAGTCATCACAAAAAACAAATGCCTTTGTTATTGGTAAGTGGTAGCCAGTAGCCACGACACACCACTGCATTTTTCGTTCAGCAGCGTTGCAACGGGTGGATCATGGTCTGCAAGAACTGTGGTTAATTCTAAACTTCAGTGACATGTCTCACTGTACCCTATCTTTCTATTCTGAACTGTGATGGAAGTACAAGCTAGTAGGCATCCAATAAATCAATTGCCTGCCTTTTAGCTACAGTATATGTAAAGAATCAGATTACAACAAATGAATAGACCTAAGAGATTTCAAACATTCAAAAAAGCTTATGAAAGAAATTGTTCAATTTGACACACAAGCAACACCTGAGGTTGCCCAGAACTTTTTCTTGATACCAAAATTATGGAAAAAAGAATAATTCATCTACGAAACAGAATAGTCAATATGTTGCATTAAAAAACATACAGTGATTCAGGAAACTATCTTACCGTTAGAAGATTCATGCATGCTGAGATGAGCTTTGTATTCCCAGAAGTCTTCTGTTCAGAAGCTTCTGACAGGATCTCTTTGGCATACTCCTTGTTTACAAGTAAATAGGAACATCTCATTGCTAATGTGCCCACAAAATCATAAAGCACATGTTTTTCACCAAGTATCTTAAGTAAATCTGCCTGCAGATTACAGATAAATTCCAATTGTTTAACTATGGCATATTCAGAAAAAAAAAAGGCAAACAGGTTTAAGTATTGTAAACACTTTTGGACCACTGGCAGATTATACAGCTGGCAAAAATCTCATCTTTATGATGAAAAAATGGAATAAAAGTGGCAAAATTGAGTCAGGAACAAGCCAGAGGCATCTTTTTCTCAGCTTTCCTTTCTATTTTACATCTCAATTCAAAAACAAAAACAAAAACAAAAAAAGATAAAAGAAATAGGAGGTACCCGAAGAGACCAAGCTTTCTCGAATGTAGTTGAGCAATCAAGCAGGCTAGTGAATATTTTCCAGATATTGTCATCGTTTAGCTGATGAAGCATGTTCAAGTTCTCCTCACACTTTGCAGGGTCACTGAATAAGCGAGACATGCTCCGGAAGCATCCAGTTATTCTTTTTTGCAGATCAGGGGCATCTTCCTGCATTACAAAAAGGATTAACAAGGTGTCCTATAATCAATCACACAGTAACTTTTCAATAGTCAAGAACTCAAGATTCACACTAACCTGGCTTAGTTGCCGAAGCGACATGTATTTCAGCATTTCTTGTTGCAGTCTGATATTAGGTGAGGAACATATCAAAAAACCATTTTCAGAAAGAGAACATCAATTTACACAATAATAGACACAAAAACAGACCTTTGCTTGTGCATAAGAATCTGTTCAAGAGCTTTCATCTCAGCTTTATCAAAGTGTGTAACAGCCGTAACCCAATGTTTCACTCTTCCCTTCATTGGGAACTCTGGTGGGAACAAGGAACCACATAAAATGGATTCAATGGTCTCCGGCCTGCACCATATAATAAAGTCGTCATTGTTGATCTCATAGGCTCACATGCCATGACACCGGATAAACAGTAGGGGCTTCCCCTACTTCAATTAAAAAAATTAACACCTAAAAAGAATTACTTCACCTCAAGGAAAACAACTATACCATTGAGCAAATGTACAGGTTAGAAACTAAGGGTACACACCAGATGTCCACACTGGACTAGGTATGAATATATGCACAACAAAACTTGCACCTTATCTCGTAAATGTTCAAACACTACATAATTATAATTGAAGAAAGTATTCACTCGTGTTAAGCAGACGCCCAAGATATGGGAACCAAAACCAGCAGAAAACTTACAAGTAAATTACAGAAAGGGTATGTCTTACTGGTAAGGAAGCACCAGGGCTTTTGACATATGTTAGCAAATATCCTGAATTCCTGATA